>JAUBNY010000877.1:4908547-4926319 GCA_032275445.1 Crypturellus soui
ATTCTGTGCATGCTTGCAGGATCTGGCCAGAGGAGTTACAGAATGATAGAATCCCAGAATGGCTGAGGTTGGAAGGGGCCTCTAGAGATCATCTAGTCCAACCCCCTGCTCCAGCAGGGACACCTAGAGCACGGGGCACAGGGTGGCATCCAGGCGGGTTTGGAAGATATCCAGAGAGGGAAACTCCACAGCCTCTCTGAGCAGCCTGTTCTGGGCCTTTGTCATCGTCACAGGAAAGTTGTTCCTCACATGGAGATGGAATGTCATATGTTTCAATTTGTACCCATCCCCTTTGTCCTGTCCCTGTCCACCACCGAGAAGTGTTTGGTCCCATCCTCTTTACATTCTCTCCTCAGGTATTTATACATGTTGATCAAATCTCCTCTCAATCTTCTCTTCTGCAGGCTAAACAGGCCCAGCTTGCTTAGTCTTTCCTCATACGATAGATACTCCAGTCTCTTCATCATCTTTGTCACTCTCTCCACTGGACCCTCTCTAGAAGCTCCATGTCCCTCTTGTCCTGGGAAGCCCAGAACTGCACCCAATACTCCAGCTGCGGTCTCACCAGAGCTGAGCAGAGGGGCAGGATCCCCTCCCTTCACCTGCTGGCAACGCTCCTCCTGGTGCAGCCAGGATCCCACTGGCTTTCTTGGCCATGAGGGCACATTGCTGCCTCATGGTTAACTTGTTGTCAACCAGGACTCCCAAATCCCTCTCCCTGGAGCTGTTTTCCAGCAGTCAACCCCTCATCTGTCCTGGTGCCTGGTGTTCTTCCTCCCCAGGTGCAGGAGCCTGCACTTGTCCTTGTTAAACCTCATGAGGTTCCTTTCTGCCCAGTTCTCCATCCTCTCTAGGTTTCTCCAAAAGGCAGTACAGCCCTTGGGAGTGTCCACAGCCCTTGGGAGTGTCAGCCACTCCTCCCAGTTTGGGATCGTCCGCAAACTTGCTGAGGGTGCACTCTGTGCCCTCGTCCAAGTCATGGATGAACAAGTTGAAGAGCGGGACACGTCGGCCTCAGGCCTCCAACTGGACCTGGCCTTATTTATCACCACCCCCTGAGCTCTGCCATCTACCCAGTTCTCAATCCACATCACTGTCCACTCATCTAACCCGCACTTCTGGAGTATTCCTATGAGGGTGTTTTGGGCGACTATGTCATGAGCCTTGCTGAATTCAAGTTGACAACATCCACGGCTCTCCCATTGTCCATCCAGCCGGTTACCTCATCATAGAAGGCGATCAGGTTTGTTAAACATGACTTTCCCCTGTTGAAGCCCTGCAGGATTCAGGAGTAGTCATACTCCTGCTCATCTTCCTTTCCTTGACATGCCTAGAGATGGTTTCTGTGATGAGCTGCTCCATCACCTTTCCAAGGACAGAGGTGAGACTGACCAGCCTGTAGTTTGCCGGCTCCTCCCTCTTGCCTTTTTTGAAGACTGGAGTGATGTTAGTTTCTTCCAGTTCTCTGGTACCTCCCCTACTCTCCATTAGCTCTCAAAGATGATGGAGAGTGGCTGAACAATAACCCCCGCCAGTTCTCTCAGCACTCTTGGGTGCATCCCATCTGGGCCCATGGATTTTTGGGTGTCCCGTTTGCCTAAATAATCCCTAACCAAATCCTCCTTGACCAGTGGAAAGTCCTTCTCTCTCCTGGTTCCCTCTCTTGTGTCCAGGCTCAGTAGTTCATGGGGAGTAGCCTTAGTAGTAAAGACAGAAGCAAACAAGGTATTTAGTAACTCTACCTTCTCTGCATCCCCATCACCAAGGCACCCTTCCCATCAGTCCTGGACTAACATTTTTCCTAGGCTTCCTCATGCTGCTGATGTATTTATAGAAGCCCTTCCTGTTGTCCCTGACATCTCTTGCTAACTCTTAATTCTAAATAGGGCCTTCCTCATTGCATCCTTGCACTTTCTGACAATGTTGTACATTCTTCCCATGTGGTCTTGCCCTTCTGCCCATTATATATGCACTCTTTTTCTCATTAAGTTTACCCAACAGCTCCTTGCCCATCCACGCAGGTCTCCTGCCCCCCTTGCTCGACCTATTTTTTGTAGGAATGCACTGTTCCTGAGCTTGGAGAAAGTGGTGTTTGAATATTAGCCAACTCTTCTGCACCTCCTTCTACGACCCTTGCCCAGGGGATTCCTCCAAGGAGCTCCCTGAAGAGGTCAAAGTTAGCTCTCCTGAAGTCGGGGGTTGCAATCCTACTTCTTGCCTTACTTCCTCTTCGCAGGATCGTCAATTCCAGCATCAACTTACTGTGAGGGAACCCATTGAATATAGAGGTCATGATTCCTTTGCCTACGCGTATCTGTGCGGTGCCACTGTATGAACCCTGGGGTTCCCTGCTTGGCCTTCAGTTTGTTCTTTAGATGTCCTAGAATATCTAAGACCTCTACACAGGCCTAATGGCTACATCTGACCAGTGATCTCTAAATGGCCTGAGCCCTTCCGGAGAGTTAGGCGAAGACTTAGGGAAGACAGAATCCTGTGTGTAAGTCAGAAGGCAATTCTGGAGGTCACCTAGTCTAACCTCCTACTCACAGCAGGACCAGTTTAGATGAAGGTGGTCAGGTCTTCTCCGGGTAGATTTTCCCTACTTCCAACCATGGGGAGCCAGTAGTCTTGCTGGGCAACCTGCTCCAGAGCTTAACCAATATAATTTTGAATTTTATTTTGCCCGGTTGCATTTTTCTTTATTGCGGATTGGCCATTGTTTCTTGCCCTTTTGCTGTTCATCTCTGAGAAGTGCCTGGCTGAATCTTCTGCCCTCCCTTAGGTGGCAGAAGGCAGTCATTAGAAGCCCTAAACATTTTTTTTTTTCTGGAACTTAACAACCCCCTCCCTCATTAATTTGGCCTAATTTGCCTCAAACATCAGGGTGTGAATCTTGCTATTGTAACCATCTTACCATGCATAATGCACAGACCTCAGTGGTATTTTTTTTGCAAAATAGAATACTTTTCATCAGGGGGGTCTAAGTATATTTTAGCTACTGTTAGGATAGATCTAATGACTATATTAATTTCTTTCATAAACAAGCTTTCACTGAGATTTGCATAGCTAACTTTAATTCAAATACATATTGGTTCCTACACACTATTTTCCTCTTTTTCTTTGTATACATCTGAGCATTTTATCCACTTAAATATGCAATGGTCTCACAAAAGATTTATAGCATATATGTTTAATATAGAACAGAAAAAAATCATCTGTCATGAATTGGAACAGGTAATTAGAGAAAAAAAAGTCAGTTAAAATATTTGTAGTATGTTTTATCAGTCACATGTCATTCTCTAAATTTTGCCTGATCTTAGTTAAATAAAGTTTACTTTTAAATAAAACTAGCATGTCTGCCTTGAGATGACTGGATTTACTCATAGCTAAAGTTTTTATACCCCAGAGGTAAAAATGCTTTCATCCCTTTGGAACAAATAATGTAAGTTTTCATCATAGGAAGACTTAATCACCTCAGAAATACTCCAGTGAAGTTTGCAATTTATCTTTCTATTAATTACTCCTATGTTGTATCCTAGCTTCTTATAACGCAGCTGGACAGCAATTAGAGCTGTGCAAATAATCATCTTCCTGCAGTAAAAAGATCTTCAGGAAATATGTTCTGGCTTTTATCTGAAAGATAAGAAAGAACCTATTTGGACAAAAATGAAGTTTTTAATGAAAGCCTTCTGGGAAAAATAAAGAAGGAAAAGCTAAATCATTTTACAATGCTATTAATTAAGTCAAGTTTATGAAACTGGCTTCAGGGTTTTCCCTGAAAAAACAACATCAAACTCCTTTTACATACATCATGCTTCATTAACACTGTTCTCTTCCTATTATGTCTCTAATGAAAAAATACCACCACTTGAAAATGACATGTCAAAATGCTGATAAGAAAACAGAAATGATTTGACACTGGAAAGTAGTACTTTATAGATGGCAATTAATGCTAATGAAGCAATATATTAGGTACTGACACTTATCTGCTTCATGAGAATGTTGCCCCCGTTAAAAGAAAAAGGGGGAAGGAAAGGACAAATGTTCTCATTTTAACAGCTGCTCAAACTAATGTGATAGACATGGTAGATATGTTCTAGGCAGTATTTTGACTGTAATTGTGTTTTCAGACTTCATAAATCATTTTGTCTTTTGCCATATTCCCATGCTTTCTGAGGGGAATATATATATCATTGATTCATATTTCGAAGTGCAGAAATGCTTTATAACATAGTTATCTAAATAAATTTTCTCTAGTTTTAAATACTTTAAACCGAAATCCTGACCTGAAGCTATCGATGTTCCTTGGTGTAAATGATCAAACGAGGAACAGGACCAGGAATCCACTGGGCTTGAGCCTGTTCTCGAAGATCTTGCATGACTTAAATCCCTTTTCCTTTGTGCTTTTTACTCTTGAAAAAAACATGATATAAGCAGAACTTAAGAGTTCTCTGGGTGCTGAAGCCTCCGTAAATGATACTTGAAAACCAGATCTTTTCAGGCACCTGACTTTTCAGGAAAGATTGTTTGGAAAACATGCTGCTTTTCAGCTATTTTACTGATGTTTTCTTAATATCCTGGGATACCCCTGCACAATCCTGACTATATTGTGTTCATGTGCTAGTAAGGAAGAGCTATGCTTCAGCATGTAGAAGGCCATTTGAATTATATGTTTACTTAAGTGAAACATAATTTAATGTTTCATGAAAATGTTACTCAAGTAATTGATAATTGACTATCCAGTCTATAAATTTCCCATTTATTTTATAAATTCATTATTGTAGCAAACTGATAAGTTTTGGCACTAACTTGCTATAATTCAAGTTATAATTCAAACGTGTTAAGTTACTTTTTGATTTTAAGGCTTGGAAATGAACAGGAGTCCTGGAGAAGATAGTTATTAGCTTTATTCAATTGCATTCTTGGATTATCAAAGAAAAGTTCCAGGTATTTCAGTTTTTAAGGCTGATGAGCGAGCTGTGGTAATGGCATCTTTTGAATCTTATTCATGATTTTAAAGATAGAAGCTACAATAATGAAAATAGTTACCAGCTGTTCTAAGACATCTTTGTTACTCCTTGCTGCTGCTTTCTTAATTCCCTCTGAGTCTCAGTCCTCTCACTTTCCATATTGGTGACTGTCGTGCTCGCTCTTGGCCAACATCATTCTCTCAAACCCCATTCCTCCAAGGAATGTTCCCACAACTATCTTCTTCTCGTGTTCTCTTAGCTAAATGTAGAGCTTTATTAATTATTTATTTGGTATAATATAAGTTCCTTTGGTCATAAATGAGTTTAAAGTGATTTTAACAGCTAAGTAAAATGCAAGATGGAAATTGTCTTGGTACCGATGACTTATTTACAGCAAATATCATCTAAATTTAGTACTCTGCTCTCTCATTGGTAGTTTAATTCTGTTTCTTTGCTCTTCAGCATGTGGTTCTCCTGGCCCCATTCCCAATAATGTTCAGTTCAGTGTTATTGTCAATTATTTTGTGAGCACTTTTTTCCTGATATATTAAATTCAATTGTATTCAGTGATTATAATCCTTTCCAGAGCACAGCAAGATCTACAGAACTTGTAAAAGGTTACTTTGTCCACATAACCTTAGAAACCTGAGAAACACAACAGCTTATGGTGTGATTTGCTTGCATTTTGTGTAATTTTAGTAGATCTGTGATTCTTGAGAAAAACTTGGCTCACTTGTGTGTCTGTTACCTTGATGTGAGAAATTCCATAGAAATTCCTCAATTAAAGATTCATTTCACACCTCTCCTGTGATATTACATCTATTAAGGACTGTGTATTTAAATTAAACCAAATCATTTTGAATCACCATCTTCTGTGAATTAAAGGGTGTCTTTGCTACAATCTTGTGTGTGATATTACATTATATAATCATCTTTGGAATGACCCCAAATTTATCCACATAAATATTTCACAATTACAGTATGTTTATAACATGGAGAGAGCATTAAGAGATAGTTCCAGAAGTCTGAGCGATGTGTAAAAGTCATTAATTCTTTAGCAAAGAAGGGTGCTTATGAAGTAACGCTCATTTACAAAGCCACACACCCATTTTTCATACTTAAAAAGGAACATCATCTTACGTGCATGCAGTTTATGACTGGCTAAGGATAATGGCTAAAAATATCAGGCTATTTACAGATAATCATCTAAGAGATTATTGCTACACAGTCATAGCTGCTCAATCATATCTTTAGGCATAACAGTTCTTCTCTACAGTATTAATTTTTACTACAGTATTAATTTTTTCAATGTTTTTCTATCAGTCTAAAATATTAAGATTATTTAATATCAGTAATATTTCATTTTAGTGATTTTTTCAGACCCCAATTGTTTCATCCTTACTTTGGTATTTATCTGAGTAGCTCTGAAAAGAGGAAGCCAATGTGCTATCAGATCCTGCCTAATTCTGCGATGAATTTGAATTACTTTAATGCACAGACCACTTTTAAAGTTTTATATTGCCTAGGCTAATAGAGCCTCACTGTGCAGCCAATGTTTTGTATGAACTATGCTAAGTAATGAACTGTCTTTTAGGAAAAAAATAGAGGCTTGAAATCATAAGATGCAATAATCCTGAACTGCACCTTATTGGGAATGGGTCCAGAAGAATCACATGGTGAAGAACAGAGAAACAGAATTAAACTACCAGTAAGAGGGGAGAGTCCTAAATTTAGATGATATTTGCTACAAGTGAGTCATTACTACCAAGACAGTTTCCATCTAGGAGAGCTCTTCTCGCCGCACCTCCCAGTCCCTGCTCTGTGCACAGGCATTGACCCGTTCAATCTATCTGGTTTTCAGTTTATGGG
The DNA here is from genome assembly GCA_032275445.1 of Crypturellus soui. Lineage (NCBI taxonomy): Eukaryota > Metazoa > Chordata > Aves > Tinamiformes > Tinamidae > Crypturellus > Crypturellus soui. The sequence goes on from JAUBNY010000877.1 coordinate 4,915,387, forward strand.
TTTTCTTCAATCTAGGTGCCTGTTTCGTAAAGAGCAGATATTTTAAACTCTCTATTTATTTAAGAAGACACCTTCCGTCTCTCTTCCGGCACTTCTCTTTTTGCCAGTGCTCGGAGGAGAAGCCTACGTGGTGACTGGGAAGTGGAAAGCAGGAAAGACAATATGGGTCTGAGGTTTATAGTTATCTTTGACAGGGTGAAAGATGGATTGATTTACCTAGCAATTGGTAAGAAATAATTTAAATAATTTTTATAGACTTCATTTTACTTGGGTAAAACTCATCCCCACTGGTTGGTATGAGCAGGAAAATACCCTTTATGTCACTTTCCGTTGTGCTATCCTTTATATATTCATCATTGCAGCTCTCTGTTATGAAGAAGATGGGTGAATCAGACCGCTCACTTAGGGACCTAACTAATGTCCAAGAGAGCAATTCAGCTATATTATTCTTTAGGACCTATATTTTTTCTCCACAAAGTTTCCTAATTGCTTATACAAAACATTTGTTTGAGAAGCAGCGCACTTTCTTCTTGCCAGTACTCTCATACTGCAAGTTTCAAGTATGGAGCTCCCTAAATTCACTATGAGCTTACCCAAACATGATGCCAGAACTAAGATTAAGTATAAATCATGGCAGCCTTTGTCATTCACTCAGAAGTACCACTCAGAATGGTGGGGTCACTCATCCCACAAGTGCCGAAATTCAATCCTGGAGCAAATATCACAAATATCTTTGTATCATGCCTTTCCTTTTAGCAGTTCTAGGTCATGGGGGCTGAATATAGCCTGTCAAACAATTCATCAGGCTTTTGGTTCACTGTGCAACATGATTTTTCCTGTAAGTTTTCCATTCTAGGCAAGGAGCAAATCAGATGAATTAGCGTAGCAGTCAATGATCTGCTCTGTGATCTGCCTTCCCAAGGGACATCCTCAGTCCTCTTCATCATCAGGCAGGATGGACATATTACCACAGCACCAGTGCATGTCTGGTCCCAGGATGGGACTCTACCAACAATATAGAACAGACAGAAGACTCAGCATATGCTCTGGGTCACGGAAACACTGGCCTTGTGTTGCGTACATTTCTGGTCACATCACCACAACATAGTTAATTATTACAAAGTAGTCTAATAACTCTACCAGTAATATGAGACTAGAAATACTATACTTTCCACATCCTTAGTTATTATCAAAATGAGATATGAGCCCTATTACCATGATTTGATAAATATTTAGGAGCAGATCTTGCACAGGAACGATTCACATTTTTATAATTAACTTGAATGATAAAAAAGGAGATTTGAAAATATTTAAAAGCCAAATGCAATTAATGGTATAATCATATATTTTAAATGGGAATACTAGGCTCCTTTTTTAAATTATAAATTATATTTTCTTTTTGAAGTTTGTTTTAAACAGTCAAGCTTTCAAATGTTCAATGAAATGATATGATCATTCTTCAAATAGGAGTTGACACAGAAACTACACAGTCTAATCAACACGTAAGTGTTGCTGATCAGCCTAGGCCCCAATCTACTAAGTCAAGCCTATCAAGTTGCACTTACAGTTAAGCAAGTATGAATTTATGCTTCTCTGCATGAAGATTCTAGTTTAATCTGATATCTTGATTTGATCTCTTATGTAATCCTATCAATGTGGTTTTCCATCCTTTAGTAGCTACTTCTGAATTGGGCTTGATGATGGTAAGACTTGGGCCATTTTTGGCTGCATCTATTGTGGTTTGGGAGGAGTGAATTTTGATTTTCTAGTTGTCTCATATTTTGAATGGCTGGCACACGAGCTACTGCTCACCAGGCTGAAATGAGGGAGATGGGCATGTATCTGAGTGCAAGAGTAGGCTTGCTGGGTTGACACAAAAAGCACAGCTTCCCCACAAAACATGGGTTGCATTCAGACACACTCCAGCAATGGATGAAGTTTGTTACATTTATATGCTTTACTGTCACACAGATCTTCCAGCCTGTTGCTCCTGAGGGCTTTTGCTGCCTAATTGTATCACTGTCCTTTAAAGTGCCTTAACCTGGCACTGGATAGGATGCATCCAACATTGCTGAGAAAGCTGGCTGATACCATTGCAAGGCTGTGCTTTATCATCTTTAAAAGACTGTGCTGAGTGAAAGAGGTTCATAAGGTTTTTTAAAAAAAGGCAAATGCCATCCCCATCTTTAAACATGACATGAAAAAGTATCAAGAAGCAGAGGCTGATCAGCCTCATCTGAACGGTCTCCCATAGTGTCTTATAACCAAACTGAAGATGTTTGGACTGGATGGGAGGATGGCAAGGTGGTTAGAGAAATTATTGGGCTCTCAGACCAGTAAGAAAATTAGCCAAGGTAGTGGCTAATAGCTACAAGTCTAGCTGGTGGCTACTTGCAAGTAACAATGTCCGAGTGAACAAGACACACCTGTGCTGTTCATCTAGCCACTATCCAGCCATCTCCACACTCATGTCTGCAGGTTAGAGGTCTACATGTGAGTTAGTAGCTAGTTATCCTTCCTTAGAATGAAAAGATGTTAATAGGCCCTTCCAGGACATAATTCATTCCATTGTAAAGTAGGCATCTTGAATAAATGAATCATGCTATAAAAGTAACTGTTTCTTCATACGCATCATAGGAGAAGGCCAGACTAATCAGTTATGCTGGTCAAGAGCGTGTGTGAACACTGCTGAGATGAATCTCCATGATGACTAGGAAATATATAAACATGACTTTTTAGGAGCAGGAAGGAATCTCTGCTGATTTTTTGATGTCAGGTTCTATCTATTCTGTATCTACATTTGTCTATTTCACTCAGTAGACCAGTGTATCTTACTGCTACTGAATGTCTTGCTAAGAAAATGACTTGCAAAGTAGCCATTGCATCAATAGCTGCTTACACAAGAAATAATAATTTGTGCAGTGACCTTTCCTGCATAACTCTGCAATAAGGAGGTGTTTCTAATACTTACAGAATTCATGCTTAAATATGAAATGGGAAATACACTGGTAGTACTTACTGAGTGGCAGATGGACTATTCAAATATGGTCATTACAGTGAAAAATTGGCCTGTGTCTAGCCATTTATATCATTAAAACTCCTTGTATTCATTAAAATGTTTCCAAAGTGGTGAACAAGGAAAGATCATTTAGACTTACCCACATTTAATCTGCCTGTGACCTCCCCATTTGAGTTGCGAGCATTCACAGTCACATTGTGAGTAGACTGGAGAAGCAGCGATGAGTCCTAAAGTATGGAGAAAAAAATGCAGACTCAGAAAAATAAGTAAATTGTAAATCAATTAACACTAATATAAACACTAGTTTAACCTAGTGTTTATATTAACTCAACCACCAAGAACAACTTTAAAGTTGCAAAACCTTCCATAGATATCATCCAATAATTTGAACAAGTCCTCCTGATTATCTTAACTATAACAGATTTAAAATTCAAGAAAATTTAAAATATATACTTCTTGAGTGACCAGTATTTATATTATTTGCCCAAAGAACACAGTTGCTATATTTCATCTTTTGAAAGGAATGATTAAAAAGTCCTAGATTTAATGTTTCTCTACAAAATTGAGATTCTTAGAAGACAGCCATCTAAGTGCGAGTACCTTTCACATTTTGTGCATTCATAGTGTTAGAGTAGCTTAGTCAGAAAAATGAATTTAAACTCCACCGCCTCAATAGTCCATACAGCCTGTAAGTTTTGACTTGATTTAGACATTTGGCACTCACTCTGCTGGCAAGGAAATTCAGTTGTTAACAAGGAAAGTAGCACACTGACTAGCTCAAACATGGCTTTAGTGGATGACAGTTCGGATGAGAATGAATTAACTTGTCTTCCTGCCCCCAACCCTTCTGGGGCTGTCAGCAGACTGCTCATCTGCATTCCCTGCTCATCTGCATCCCCATGCTGTGATTCGAGCCTCAGTTGCAAGCCTTTGTAGGTGTCAGGTTATCTAGGGAACAATGCTGGGTACAATAAGACACAATAAGATGTCTAAGTACAAGTTAAAAACACCTTTGGGTGTCTTCATGACGCTCAAAAAAAAAAAAGAGTCATGAAGACGGGATATAACAAACTGCACTGTCCTTGAAAGGACACTAGCCACGTGTCATTTCTGTAACTCTGTCAACCCTTTTAAGATTTCTCTTCTGAACTTCTATTCAAGCCTTCCTCCCAACCTGAGAAACTTCATGAACTTCAAACCTCGCATCAGTATGATAACAAGCATATGAGATTTTCTGGTAACAAATATGAGACAGGGCAAAACACACTTGGCAATAAGCACCTGCAGCTGGGTGCATTACAGCCAGGACTCTTGCAGAGCAATCAAAGTATGCCTAATCATCACCTTTTGCTGCTTACAGAAGCCAGGATATGCTAAGCAAGTATAATTGGCACCATCATTCATCACTATCACACCTCACAACACTCCAGACTAGCTATGGTAGGCAAATCCAAATTGCATGTCAGCTTTACACCACAGCGAATATACAACTACTTCACCAAAATCACCCAGATTGGATAATTCATGGTCTGGTATTATGCTTATCAAATTCCAAATAAGGGGGGAGTTTCCACTCCTTATTTCCAAACTTTTCCTTTACGCTCTCTGGACTTAATTTTTGGGCCTTTCTGACTCTCCCTGCTAAATCCTGATTCTGAGGAGCAGACAACTAGTTGTCTTGAAAGACTGAGCTGCCCACTGTGCTCCATCACACTAGGTGAAGAGTGATAAGGAAGCAGAGTTGTTAATTTTCGAAGTATATACTATCCATCACTCAGGAGTGTGTAAAACTTTTGTGGAGACAGGAGTGAGCGAGTTCATCTTATGCTTTTCTTTGACTTACTAGCTGGATTGTCTTGAAATGAAGCTGATTTAGAAGACAACAGTTCTGGCCCTCATCCTCATCTGAGCATCAGAGACTTAAGGCTAGATCAGCAAATTGCAACAAACTGGTAGACTTAACAAGAGTGGTGAGGGAGACTGGTTTGTAGCATGGGAAAATTCATACTACAGCATGGGTACATTCATACTGAAAATATATTTCTTGAGTCCACAACCAGAGCTCTGTATCAACAAACTGCCTGCTCTGACTTCAGAGGAAATACTCAGCCCTGGCCACATAGTTTCTTACCTCTGGAATACTGTTAACTATCAAGCCAGTCTCTAATGCATAGATGGCTTTGGATGCTTCTGGATTTAAGACAGACTATACAGACTGGAGCTAGATGCAGCTATGCAGACTCTGTAATGGCTGTGCTCTGAAAATCACTCTTGAGTGATGTTTCTACAGTAATTCAGTGTTTAAGTGTGAGATAACATGAGAACTTTAAACAAATTTTGAATGAAGAAGCTTATTATGAACCCATTCAATATCAGTGGTAAAAGCAATGGAGTCCACCTTATATCATCCTAACGGTAAGAAGTTAGTATGGTGTGGGGAAGAAAGGTCAAAAAAGACTACTGGACAAATATATTACATTTAAATACATGCACAAAAAGACCCACAACTATAGGAATATCTTTTACACTTATTTCCTGTTGGTTGATTTCAAAAGAAACTAGTAATAATGATTTGAAGCGTAAATATAACTGTATTCTGAACCTGAAGCTTCCACATGTTGTTGACTAATTACAACTGGTAATATATTTCTGAATGCTCATTCTCTATCTTGACATGAATATGTATTAGCTAAGATGCAAAGGGCTTGCCCACTATTCTGTGTTGGACTCATAATGAAGGCATAAACTTTTAATAGGCTCCAGAGATGATGCACAGCAAGTCGATTTTCTGTTGCATATTTCCTTAGCACTTTGGAGACCTCATTAGGTGAGAAAAGCTGTTAAGAGACTGCAAGAAGAAAACTATTAAGGCAAGGAATAAAGCTGCTAGGATAGCCATGAGTGGCCCAATTCTCTAACAGAGAAACTTACGAGAAGAAATGATAACAAATAAGCAATTTTATGAGAATAAATATGTAGAAAGGGCACTCAAGAGATCAAACTCCAGGCATTTAAGCCGCTATAGAGTTAAAATACATTAAAAAGCAAACAAACAAGCAAAAAGATCTAATGAGTTACCAGTTCATAGGGTGGAGGACATCCAGCAGCCTGAAGGCTCTAATTATTGCACACTACTAATGATCACAATGGGTCATGAGAGAGCTAAGTTTATAATAGGTGCTGCCACACCTCCTTTCCTATGTTGCACTAAATGTATTAAGAGCTGGAAGGAATCCTAAAAAAGCACAAAAAGTAGCTCAGTATTGTATAGAGATTTTTGGGGGGCAGAGGGAATTCTTAAATATTAGTGGTGCTGATTTTTAAAAAGTTGCAAGCCTTATTGGATAAATGATGTCAAGGGAAATTCTTTTAAGCACATAAATAGTGTTCCCACTGCTTACAATGCAGAAAAGAGCACAGCATAAGGAACAAAATGGAAATATAGACTTAGTAATGCAACTTCATCCTCTAAATAAGACCTGTTCCTGGAAATATTTATTGTGGAAAGAGAGATAAAGAAAAATGAATAGACATAACACTTGATGACATTCCTGAATTTTAGTTATTTACCATTTTGGCCATCTCAGCCTGACTCCAATATCAGACATGTCTTCTGATTATCTTATTTACATTTCTTTTGCTGTAGAAATACAAACACTTTTTCCCTACTCTCAGGAAGACATATATTAGCTATTCTTCCTAATGGAACTGATAAAAATGTTTATGTTCCAAGTAAAGAAAGAGACTGAGACATATTTTGCTGTTATCATCATTGTCTAGTACTTTAACTTCATGAGCTAATGATACTGCTCATGAAATGTGGATTTGTTCTGAGAGAGTCTGAGTGACAGAAGACAGTTCTTAAAAGTATTTGTTTCTTTGACAAGAAATAGATTTTGCCCTACAAAAAATTCACCTGATATATTCAAAATTCATATGAATGTCTCAAAACCAATTCACCACCTCTTTCTTACTACAATAAAAATCTTCCATACTAGTTGTTGCTGCTAACTTAAAATTAATCTGCTTGTGAAATACCTTCTTTGATCGAGCATATTATTTTTCTTTGCTACTTCAGTACTAGTAATAAAAGATCTATTTAAATAAATTTCAATCCTAAATCTTTCTATTTAGTCGTTTAAATTTTACATATATAAGTAAATAAAAAAATACATTAAATATGTGCCCTAGAAATTACAAAAATTGAACTTATTAGAAGAACTATCACTTTTCTAGTAGAATCCACTCATTTTAGTATTTAAACTTTTATGTAAATATTCTTTGGATTAAGTGATTTTACATGAAAACAGGTATAAAAATAGTCTCCGGAAAAAATCTTGATAATATTTATAAAATATCTGCCCTATTCTTCAACCAAAAACATATTTGAATGTATTTTCACAACATTCTATGCATTCTAGCATGCAAAAAAGTGTTTATATATTTATTTGTATGCGAGCTTTTTTCATAAACGTTGCCTGAATGTAGCCTATATTTGATTTTTCATTAGTGCATTACATTTATTTTAGCATTTTTGAAAGATTCTTCACTTACCACTCGAGAATGAATTTCTTTGGCATAGAGAGGGAATAAGAATTCTGATTCCCCTTCCAGACGAAGACCTTCTTTTGTAACGCGGAGATGTCCCATGCCAGTCTAGGGAGAAGATGTAAGAATTATGTGTGTTTTAGTATTTTTCCTGTATTTTTTTTTTCATTTCATAAACAGAACCACTTCAGAGCTCCCCGTCTTTAGTCTACCAATAAAAGGATATGCAGTAATAAATTTAAAATTTTGACAATTCCTGATTTACTCCAGGAATATTTTTTTATCTGAGAAATTGTAGCTTTCAAAAAATGTACAAATATAAATTTTAAATGTTTTGAGGAACAAAATACAATATTAGAGTAATTAACTTAAAATGAAGTACAGTTGTACTGGCCATGCTCAAGTATTCTTTGTGCACACTTTCTAAAATGAGCAATAAATTTTACACGAGTACACACTTAAACTTTTTGTTCATTTCTCAAGATTCATCCCACCAATGGCATGTACTATTTACTATTTATCAATTACCATGTAAAACTTCAGAATGTATTAAAGGGAAGAAGACAGATCTTGATTTGCTCCTCTTTTCGGTTCTTATCTTTTCATTTCTTATCTTTAAGTTCATTTTTTTCCCTTCGTTTATTTTTACCTTCTCTACCTCTAGGTTAAGGCTCTTTGTCTTATACAACCCTTTCTCTTTCTGTCACCTACTCTTACTTTTTTATTTTTCTCATTCAGTCTCTTCCTCCTGATTCACTTTCCAAGCCTTTCTGGTTTATTCTCTATTTTTTTTTCCCTTCTCCATTATCACATAGTTGAAAAATGCAATGAGGAATTACTTCAGCAAGTATAGCTGAGGACTTTCAAGCGTCAGTTGGTTCACAGGTATTTTGCTAAACTGTCCCTCCCCCACCATATAAAATGTAAGAAAAAAATGGCAAAAACTATTACAGCCTTGCCCCTCAGCTACAGACAAAACTTCCCAATTTCTTACTGGCTCAAGTTACAAGAAATACATGGGAGAATTAAATAGCAAAATCCAAAAGTATCTCCACTCCAAATTTCTTCAAACTCTTCTCCATGCAAGAAGAGAAGAGGTGATGTGTGGTCTGTCACTAATGATACACCTACAGACTATTCATACAAGGAATTACACCTATCACTGAGAGGAAGTTTCAGCTTTAAGAAACTTCAATTATTTTCAAATATTGGATGTTGTCTCCAAAGAGATCACGTATAATGGGATACATCTCTAACTAAACTTCAACAAAAAGCTTTTGCTATTTTGTAAAAAAGGATTGCAGAGAGAGAATGAGAGAATCAAAGAAGTATAGATTAAATTATAAAAGGTAAAAAATAGCCATGTCAACAGTTCGCTCCACTGGAGACTACAACTCCTCTGCAGCAGAGACTTATTTAAGGAGAAAGACTTTTTTTTAGTAGCTATTTATCTTCTGTTATTCAGATAATATTCAGAGATTCATAACTGTTAAATATTTTACTGCTTTGAAATATGTAACCTATTGGCTGTTTCAGGGGAATTAGACAGAATTTTTAAATTCAGGACCATGGCGAAGTTTCTACACTGTGCCTAGGTAGATACTGATGCATCTCATTGTGAAGAGCCCCCCACGGCTTTCATAATCACAACTGCTGGGCAACACTGAGTGACTTCTAAATGGTTTTGAGTAAATAGTAGGACACTTATTTTCAAACTTGTAATTGAAAATGGAGATCATTTCAGCCAATATGAGCTCACAGGTTTTAAGACAAGCACTTTTGAAAAATATCATATTAAAACATGAAGATATTTTAAATACATACTACTAAGATCTGGATCTCATTAAATGAACTAAAATTGGGATTTGATTATCTGCTCTGATCCTATGCCTCTTCCCATCAGGTGAGAGTATATTATATAGTCTCTATAATTTCCAGCATTCTTCTGGCAAATTTTAAATATATTAGACTTCATTAGGTTTAAACATGGTTTTCACATTTTATTGTTCCAGGAATACATGAAACTAAACAAATAGTAATGACAGAATAAATGTAAAAATGGCATTGACAAATCTGAAATGTAAAAAGAGAGAAGTTAAGCAATAGAAGAAGTAAAAGTTACGTCTTGCTCTGAAGCACCTCTAGGAAAATAACAAACTCCTGGATAGCAATCTCTAGTCTCCCTTTGGTTTTGCTAGGTAGGAGTTTCTAGCAGAACCCAAAACTATAACTGATGATGAAAAAGAAGATGATAAAATTTACTCAGCACGCATTTTCTAATAGAGTCAGATTTTGCAGAAATATGACATTGGATTTCCCACATAAATTAATGACTGACAGATGAACTCTGTATCAATAACATGAGAACAAAAAATGTTCTCATGAGAACAAAAAAATAGAATTTTATTTCTATTATATTTGTTACCTATATGTCGTTATAATTCCCTTATTACTGCAATATCTGATTATATAATGATTTCAAAGTACCGATCTTAAATTCTCACCAATTTAGAAATTTAAATTCTCCTAAATTCACAGCTCAGTGTGATGGGGAAATTCCCTTTTTATAGTTGACAAACTAAAGCTACGTGAAATGTAGAAGAGAAGGTTTTAGGTTAAATATCCATTCTAAAGAACTGAGATCCAATGATAAGTTCTAAAAAAGGGAAAATTTTGATAATTGTCTATATCTCTCAGGAATCACTCTGACTCTTAAGTTGTAGCACATATAGTTTAGGAGAAATCAGTTATTATTTACCAAGTACTGTCACTTTCTCGCTGATGCACAACCTTGATCCTTTCAGTTTCAAGGATTTGTGTCCATTCCTATTCAAAGCATTGAACAAAAATATTTCTATTGATTTGAGAAAAGGATTCAAATTTAAGTTAGATGCAGAATGTGATGCAGTTATATAATAAGGTATTGATCAGAAAGAAGTGGTGCTTCATTAAACATAGTGGATGTATCGTAAATCTGGTCTCCTGCTCCCTGATGCTGGCCCTGCTGGAGTGCGCGGGCCCTCGCTCTAACACGTTATTGTGTGTATCACCCTGAGACTCTGTGCTTGCTAATTACTTGGATAAAACCCTCAGCACGGTTTCTATACTGAAATGACCTGCACAGAAAAGGAGGATGAAATGATTTATCCCTGTAGATAAATCTGGACAGATTTTGCTATCAGTGTAAGGAGTTAACCAATGTGGGAACTACTGGAAAGAGCCAAACCTTGAGGCAGCCACGATGCAACCTGGCAATTGCAAAGGTGCAAGCAGCTGTTCTTTTCAAAATTGCTATGCTGTTTCTAATCAGAGTAGCAGGGTATATTTAACAGCAGTAGAAGCTTATTATTATTATTATTATTATTA
>JAUBNY010000877.1:4926419-4948029 GCA_032275445.1 Crypturellus soui
TGCTATGCTGTTTCTAATCAGAGTAGCAGGGTATATTTAACAGCAGTAGAAGCTTATTATTATTATTATTATTATTATTATTATTATTATTATTATTACTTGAAATATTCTTAGGGACGCTAATACTTGTAGAAACCAAGAGTAGGACTTCAACAAATTCAAGCTGTGAGTGGGTTTAAGTCTCATAGAAGCTCACTGAAACACTATTTGTGTCAGAAATCAAATACTACAGGACATTTGGCAGTTCTTCAGCCAATTTTCTAAATAGAGGTATTCCAAACCACCCGATAGAAGTAGCAACCACAACTAGAATATTAGTTAAGACTCGTGGTGCTGTGGAGCATCTGGATGTTGGACTATTTTGAATTATCATTCTCTTATACTTGAGAACATTAAATATAAAAATATAAATATGAAAATCATTTTCCTCTGAAATAAGGTTAAGCAGTTCCATGCTCCGCATGCTCCACAGTTGAGAAGCACAATATGTCCACAAACTATGGAAGAAGGGCTCTGAAGTCTCTTTCAGGAGGATGCAGAAGACTGAGTGCTTCATCAGCACCAAAAATTTCCAGAAGTCGTCTTGATGGGCTTGTGGAATGGTTTTCTTCTTATGGCAATGAATATTAGGGTTCTGGAAAACTGAGAAAGGAGTGGAGAAAGCTAGTTTGACAAGACTGGTACAGCATGCACTGAGAGCCCATTCTGTTAAAGCTGAGGATGAAAGAACTTTCCCTCTTTCACATGTTGACATAGTGAAATTAGCTGCTGCAGCTCATGACCAAAAAATAGTCACATGGAAAAAGATACACAGAGATGGGACTACTCAGAGTGGAAACCAGTAGCTGCAGATCTAGGTCTCTTTCATGCTTGCTTTTCCTTGACGGTATCACTGCAGCTGAGTCTCATGTGCTTTATGGTTTATGGACTCAAAAGAGCATCAGATAATATATTTGAGAATGCTCTCCTGACCTGTTGTGGTCTATCCGTTGTAGGCAAATGGCCCTTAGAAATGAGGATGAGGTATAATCATTTTTTTTCCAAAGCAGAAACTGGCACACACGTGGACTAACTTTCCTGGCTCAACGGTTCTGGCTCATACATTGTAGCATCACTGTTTCGGCATCTTTTCAGAGAGATAGGTTCAGCTGAAATCCTTGCATTCCTCTAAACAACAGAAATTCTGCATTTGGTCTATCAGCTGAGAACTGAAAAGGAAAATGTCTATATTTTCCTCGTTTTGGAAGAGATTAAATACTGAAAAGACAGGCAAAACCATATGTTACGATGGTCGATACAGTTACATTTTAAGATCATTCAAGCATTAACACACACTTAATTCAAAGAAAGCAGTTCTTCTCTCAGGAGTTAATAGAATATTTGATTTGTAGTACCTGCTCCCTCAATATTCCAAAGTTCCCAATTATTAAGAGCCCATGCATAATGTAGTTGCTGATGAGAACTGATAAATTAAAACTTCAGAATAGGCAGGATGCAATATATCCATTCGGGTAATTCCTTTTTGTAGTTATAGGATACTTATACCTTACTTTTAGGTCAACTCAGGGAAAGACCTTGACAAGTTCAGACTGAGGCATCATTTGTTGTGCCCCAAAGGTAGTTCAATTAATGGCTTTATAGATCCAGCTTTCGCTGCAGTATTTCTTGCAGCAATTACTATTTAGAGAACTTGCTTTGCAAACAAGAGTGTACTGTTTCATTGAGATAATAGGGCTGTGGGTAGAGATTGTTAAAGAGCAATCAGCAAAAACAGGATTGGTAATGAATCTGATGAGACTCTCTGTTTGACTTACAATATCTATTTTGGAGCTAAGTACGTGCCTGGTATAATAACACTACTGAAGCCTCATCTCATTTTCTGTTGCAAAGATTCTGTTTCCTGAGCTCGCACAGAGAAGGTTATCTGACTCTTGTTCTTAGATGGCAGTGGGATCTCTTCTACTAAAGACACTGGTCATATTAGAGCTTTCAGTAACAGCAAGCACACAGATGTGTAAAAGGCCTATTTAACACTTACTGGTATTGAAGTTAATTTCACCTGCCAGCAAATGACTGGATAAGGCCTAAAATATACTTGCTACTTAAAGTTAGAATGAAGGTAATTAATATTCCATGTTCTAAAAATACACAACTCAACCGTTGTGTAGGGAAGTGGCCATAAAAGATGCAAATTCCGCATACCTTTTACATCTGTCTATTTCTGATAAGATTTCACTTTGAAAACAGGAGTAATATTTAACAAGCAGACTTTCAAGGTATTTTCAGATCCTCTTTGTCTTGATAGATAGAATAACAGGCTTTCTTAACTATACAAAAGTATTAATCAAAACAGTTATAATTAAGGATAAAAAATACCTTCTCAAAACAGCTTGAGTTTCAGCCCTGTTTCCTTGTTCAGAAAGAATCAACTTCTGTTTCTAGTTCTGTACCCCATGGAAAAACATTTTGAAGCTGGAAGATCCTCTACTAGTAAGAACGCCATCACATCTGGCCTGTGATGTAATCTGGAATTTTCGATAAAGATCATATTTCCAGTCCATCCCTTACTCCGTTGCTAAGACCATACATGTTGAAACGTGTGTTACCTTTTCATATATTTTCTAAGATAACACATTTTTTATTTGGTTCAAATGGCTACATTTTGCACTTATGAAGTCAGTTTTTCAGCTGAAGAGGTCAGCAGCAACCATGTCATTTAAAAACATGTTCATGAAGGCCAACATTTATTTGGATTTTGCCTAACCCTACTAGAAAGCAGAGCGAGTCAGAACAGTACCTTAATCTGTGACTTGTGTAGGTGAAACTTCTAGGACATTTCATGTATTTTCCACCATGGTTAACAGGAAGTCTTTTCAATTACACTTCTTTTTTAAATGTTTCTACAGCTGTTGACATATTCCCCACAACTGTATACATTCAGAAATGTGTATTTTCAAAACTTTAGCAAATAATCAGTACCCCAATATAGTAGGGAACAATCTAAATGTGGAGAAATATGAATTCTCATAATCATTTTTTTCTAGAAGACATTAAGACAAAAAAAATTATATGTGAAATAAATTTTAAATGCTGAAAGGGAAATATTTTCTTCCAAATATATGAGACCATTATAAGGTATACATAGAATAATATGGAGATATCACCTGGACGTTTATGGAAAAGGGAAAAAAAAGAATTAATTAAGAGAAAACAACAAACACAGAAAACAAATAATACACATGTTGGGGCACTAGGAAAATATAGGGTATGGAGATCTGTAAAAATGATAGAAGATCTTTGAGAAACCAAAAATGTAATGACTTTCCATTTACGTCTCTGGATAGCGCAGAGCCTTTTCCATCAATCTTTTGAAGAATGACGTATTAAATTCTGAATCTATTTCTCCCCTATATAGTGGTCCTCTATTAAAAATCTATACAGAAACACAATTTCTGTGTGATATATAAGAGAGAGAATTAGTAAACAACACAACTCCAAAAATACAATCCAATATTAATATTCTTGAAATTGACTGGCAGCTAGGGTACTCTATATATGAGAATGGACTTTTAATTTTGGACTAATCTTATCAAATGTTGAATTTATTTAGAATGATTGTTACACAATATTTATTGTACTGTCATAATCCAGCAGTGCTTGCAGCTCCCAGTCTGGATGGAGGTCCTCCTGCACTAGACATTGCACAAGCACACAAGAGGGTTTTGTTAGGTGAATAAGCTAACATAATACCTAAACAGGAAGATGACGTATAAACAATGCAAGCAAATTTATGTCTTAGGGAGTTATCACTGGACATAAATAATTACCTTTTAGTCTCACTGATTTCTATTAGTGAGGCTTTGGTCATCTAGTGTTACACTCAAAATAATTTGACACTAGATGTATCCGACTATTCCCACCTTGATAAATGGTAGTCAAAGTTTCTGATCTAACAATGAGATTTTTATACATGAACATGTATGTACTTTATGTGTATGTCAATTACTTAAAGAGTTGTTTAAATTCTCTGTCTTTTGGCTACTTTGGTACGTTGGCTAGACTCTTTGGATGCTATAGTGCACTCCCCTGTGTTTCTCACAGTCTTCGTCCCCTGATCACCGTATCAGTACACCAGATGGGAAGCTAGATGATGAGCAGGAAAGGACCTGCAATCCAGCACTTGTGCAAGAACTAGGACACTTTGGAGACCCGAGATGGGACTACCACGCAGTCAAGATGCAAATGGGGTGCAAACACTTGGAGCGATGCACAGACCCTGGGTCACAAGTTTTAGAAATGCTGCTCGCCTACAACACTGCATTACAATGCTTTACAATTATTGTAAGAAATATTACAGTAAATTTTCACTGAGAATGTGAGTCTCTGTAATAATCTTGTTGACTATATGATGATCTAAGGAAATAAAAAAAAATCTGTAAGGAGAAGTAACCTCTTTTGAGTTTACCTGATGATAACACTAGAAGAAAACAGATGACGTTCCATAAACACAGACCTTTTTCAGGTCACTCTTGAGTCTCATACTGTGTGTTACTGAGTATATCAGGCTTGGGAAAAAAAAAAAAAAAGATATATCACACCAGGAGCCCAGAATGCCCAGTTTTTCATAGGCAAGAGATTTACCATAAACAGCTTAATTTAAGATTACCCATTAAACTCAAAATTAGCAAAGCAGAATACGGATCTGCAATCATACACTTCTGAGATCCCCTGTACAGTTTTAAAACTTGTTTATATAATATAATCTCACTGTATTCAGATTTTTAAAAACTCTTCAGCTATATTATAAATTATTCTAACAGTAAACTTAAACTCTTTCTAAATTCTAAAGTCTTCTTCCACACTACAATTGACTTATTGTAGTTTTTCTTGTTTGCACATAATATTCAAGGATTCCTTGTCTGACAGAGACAATAGGAATGACTGTAGCCTGATTTCAGGCAAATCAGATTTATTTTAACAAAAAAAAATCAAAATACAAGTGATTAGGCTTATTCAGAATAGAAACTATGGAATTATCACTATTCTGACAGGAAAATATTTTAGTAAAATTTAGGATGAGGATTTGTAATTAAATAAACATTTTTAATTTTACTTTTAAGAATGCAGCCAATAATGTAAATAACAGAATACTCACTGTTAACAATAAAACACAGAATAACCTTCCTTAAAAAAAAAAGCAAAAGGATCTTGAAGTTCATTAGTGTATGTCCTTGCAATGAAGGAGAACTCCTGCTGTGAAAGTGCGTTCTTTGCAGTACATTTTTATTGCTGCGTAGTCTAGTTTTAAATGTTCCAAATGATTGGGCACTCCCAATTTAATATGGCAGGCTATTACACAGTCTAGTAAGTCAAACTGTCAAAAAGTGTTACATGATTTTCAGTTAAAATTTGCCTTTCTTAATTCCTCACATTTCTAGTTTCATATTTCTTATTTTCCTGAAGTAATTCTCTCCATCTTTGGTATCTGAATTTGCCAAGCATTTAAATTATATTTTACTTAAGTATTTAACTACCTAATCAGTTAAAATATTTGAAAACATATTTAATACCATAAATAGATCAAGACTTGTGGCATTATCTGCTAACTAATGTATATAGTTGTTGCTTAGCAAATTATACGTAGTTAGGTATTCAACATTTTCTCGTATAATCTTGTCTAAATAAACAGACATTGCCTTATGGAAAGCTTTGGAAAATACTTTAAAAACTTTAATACTTTAAAAAGGTTTTAGCTCTGTGATAAAAGTTGTTGGATATAGGCATATGGGTAGAACAGTCACTAATTACAGGTGGGCCAAAGAATAAAACACCTTTGAATGATATTTGGAAAATTCTGCATTTGTTAGTACAGTTGCTGCAGTTGAACAATTTGTTCCAGTGCCAGAAATACATGCACATAAAACAGAAACTGGAGATAGAGACCAGTCTCTAGCCCAAGGGTATAGACAGTCCTTCCCACTTCAACATTGCCTGGCTCCGTATTTCTAGCTGAGGTGGAGGCGCAAGAGTAGGCTGAAATTTCTCCTTTTTGGGGGAAGAACCGTGCTTCAAACGTGCATCGCTATGCCGGGCACAGCATGCGTGGCCTTTCGCAGACCACGTTCATGTCTGTAGTGATACGATTGTTTCAAGGCTTGTTATTAGGGCTTGAGTTCCCTCTCACTATTGATTCAGAACCCAAGCAAGGCTCAGCAACGTATGGCAAGAGAATAGGGATTGAGTGCAGCTTCAGACTGTGTTTGACTGATAGCACAGCCGCAGCCATAGGAACTCTCTTTTACACTGCAGTTAAAATTTTGTCAAAGAACCTACACTAGATGCCAAACTACAGACTGCCTGAAGGCAACTGGCATCCTGGGAAACACTTTTCTTCTATGTTTATCATGAACAGAAATGATAAATGAAACAGAGATGCCTTGACCTTTCTCATTCGAGGACACCCTGACAATTGTGGTTACCACAATAACAAAGAACCATGGGTTTCTCCATCAGGCTAAAAGTTTTTGTCCAAGTATTCCCTGACCAATATGGATCAGTATTATACTGAATACTAGTTTTATATCTGACAGAGGAAGACAGCTAAGGATCGTTTTATTCAGGAGAAAATATGAAATCAATCTCATGCACCTGTTTTCTCCAAAGAATATACAGAGAAGGGGAAAGTAAAAATGAGAAAAAAAATAAAAAAAGGAAAAATATCAATCGGGAGCAATGCAAGCAGTTTAGAAAACAAAGATTATAGTTATTGTATAATTGTGTATCAGGTATGTAATAAACTCACCCAGAGGCCAAATACTTCTTTTTTTATACTTTCTACTTAGAAGCTAATCTCTTTTTTTCAGATGCTGCGTGCTGTGTAAAGAATTATTAGACAGATTAGCTCAACACTGTCTTTTCCAAACGGTTTGTCAGTGATGCAGCCTCCTAGAGTCACAGCAATAGGGATTTGGTATGTTGGGTTTACGTTAGCATGAGGGATATATAAGTAAGTTAAGAATCAGATTCCAATCTATAGATCTTCAGAACTCCTTCTTACATGTCAGATACAGATGAACTAACAACCCTGAAAGTTAAATTATCTGATCCCACTGGGCATGCCCAGACACTGCAGTGAGGCTGACCAGGCTGTAATTCCCTGGACTGTCTTTCTGATCTCTTTACAATGGTACAACACAACATCCCCAATTACCGGGGATCTCCCCAATCTCCAAGACTTTTTAAACTCTCACCAATCTTGGGTCCATCTGGTCCCATGGACTTGTGTGGGTCAGGTTCTCTCCATTATTCTCTGACTCGACTCTCATCTACTGCTGGTCATTCACCTTGAAGCCTTTCACTAAATACAAGTCTCAGAAACCTTGCTGGCAAAGATTGAGGCAAAGAAAGCAATAAATATCTCAGCCTTGTTTGTGTCTGCGGTCACTAATCACCCATTCCCTTCATTTTCCCACATTTTCCATATTCAGCCTTTTCCTACTAATGTAGTCATAGATGCTCTTCTTGTTGTCACTGGTGTCTCCTGCAAGCTTCAACTGCAGCTGAACTTCGGCTTTTCTGGTAGCATCCCTGAGCGCCCACAGAGGCTTTGCCTTTTAAATCCTTCCTTTGTTGCCTGCCCCTTACCACTCCTGTAAACTGCCTTTTTGCACCGGAGCTCTATCACAAGTTCCCTGCTCAGTCAAGTCATGCCACATCGACCAATATTTCACAATTCCTTTTAACCTTTCCCAATAATAGAGATATTTAATTGGATACGTAGGATATATATTAATCAAGTGATTTCTGAGAAGACAAGTATTTTTTTCAAGTTTAACAAAGCAAATGAATTAATTCCTGATAGTATATTGTTACCTCTCTTTTTCAAGCAGCTAAGCAAAACTTGAAGTTTACTTCCTTCAGGAAAAGAAAAAAAAAGGATGACACCATTGGTTATTTTTTACAACTGTTACCCTCATTCTTTACAAAGAGTGCTTCTTTAGGGAAAGGAAAGGATTTATATTCTTCATTTACAGTTCTAGACTTGCAACAAGCAGTTAACATTATACTTTTCCTTAACCTTTTCTTAGAGGCTAACAGTCCTTTTCTGGATGATTTTTCTGAATTGTTCTGAGCTACTTCCTGTCTTTACAGACACACTCTGTACAATATTTACACACTCCTAAATGAATAAAGAAGTTGCCATTGAGTCAGTGTTTTAACTGGATATGCCAGAAATACAAACACTTAACAGAAAATAAGGGAAAATCCTTGTAACTATAGAATTTACAGCCCACCCTGTGCAAGGATATAAGCTTTCATTTCTTGAGTAATCTCATCCCACTGCTCTTGTTGCCAACATGTGAAAATATTGTGCTTCAGCAGATTAGGGCATTTGGTGCCGTGTTTGCAGATAAGCAGTAGGAAATACTAGTTCCTGAAAATTGAGGTTCCAATGATATTTTATTATTTTAGACCTGACTGGCAGAAATACCCAATTCTCTACAGAAAGAACAAATGAACAGAAAATAAGTTTTAAAACTCCGTTTTAAAAAATAAATCTGAGTCACCCAGAAAACAATTTAAATATTTTTACTTATTGATATTCTCTATGATTTATGATGTACAGCACTAAGTACATGTTATCCTTATAAACTGCATAACAAAAAAAATGGTAAGTGACCTAAGATGTTCTGCACTGTACTATGTATGACAGTAACAGTGCTGAAAAAAATTATGTGAGGGAAGAAACTTCGTAGGAATCTATGTAGTAACAACTCTATCGGTTACGAGGACTTAACATTCACCTACGTAAAGCATGAGAAAGCAGAGTATAGAAATGCTTCTATGAAAATCAAATGTCTTTAGTGACAGAGGGATAATATAGATAAATGATTGGAACTTAAGTATAACGCTCTTTCTTCAATGGCAGGGCAGTAGACATTTACTATTACTGTTTTTCTTGTGCAGTTCTATTCAAAACCTCATGATTGCATTTTAGGAACAAATTACCTTAGATTTGCTTTCACTGGTGCATTTTACTCTATGCTACATAAAGGTACATCTTGCAGACTTTCAACCTGTTAATCTGCTACATGCAAAATTACATTATAAATATTAACATATATATCATTGAGAAAAAGTTATTAGATTTATTCTGGAATAATATAGTTTCATAGACTAAAGCATGAATAGTATTAAGTGTCTCTGGGCTTTAACTAATTAGCCAAAAAAATTTGTTAAATTTTAGATACACATAAAGAGAAGATAGTCAAAAAACCCCAACCTTTTAACATTATGGAATTCTGTGGAAAATAAAATTACAGCAGGTACATAAAAAAATAAACAGAGATTATAAAACAAGAGTAAAATACATTCTTTTCACGGAAGTTAAAATCCACATCAAAAAAGTCTTAAAGACTAGAATTAATTCAGAAATTATAGATGAATAAATATACTAAAAGATGGATATTTTACATACACTTTAAACATAACTATAAATTACAGTTGAGAAGGAAGAAAAAAGAAACATATAGAGAAGCTGATATACATATGAAATCAGTGAAATAGTGAGGCAGGAAAAAAACAGAATATGACTAGAAAAAACAGGAAAATTAAAGAAGACACTTACTGGAGAAAACCACATTACTTTAAGAATCCAAATTGTCAAAGAAAAATTCACAACTAGGATGATCAGCAGGAGGAGAACAAATAGGTAGAGGCAACGCTTTCTCCAGCCATAAATGCCGATTTTGTAGACATACTCATTCTTTGGCCTCTCTAGGCTAGTGCCTGGTGTTGTTGTTGTGTATTGTTCACGTACCATCTGCTGTGTAAGAAAAAAAGAAAGAGATCGATTAGTTATTTAAGCTAATTAAAAAAAAAGTGAAAGTAAATATTAAAATATAATTCTTATGACATTTTGTCTGGAAAACATTTTCATCCTGTCTTGCTTTCTGATGTATACAATGTGGTATTGTTTTAACTTATCAACTGCATTAAGCACTGTTTCCAAGAAGCACACATTTATTTTATATTATATAAAATGGCAAAATTTTCCTCCATTTCTTCATAATATTCTAGCTTCCTCATCACAAAATAACATAATCTGTAGCTCAGAGAATAATAGAACTACTGTTACAATGTTAATAAAATGTTTCTACTTTGCAAGTGCAGGATTTAAAAACACCCTACATATTTTTTCACCAATTCAGTAACAACTCTTCGGGTTGCAAAACTAAACTGCCTATCACTGAAGTGCCAGAATATGTTAAGCTTCAAAACCTTTATATAAAGAAATAAAAATAAAACAAAATGGATGTCAAGAAGAAAATAGATATTCAAGTACTTATTCTGAGTCAGGTACCTCTAAGGGTAACTCTTATCCAGGAACGTGCCCACTGACCTACATGAAAATAATCCCAAATGGGGTTGCTTTCACATGAAGTCTCCTTCTCAATTCTGAATTTACTCCTGGGGAATTAGATCACTATTGTCAGTACACACAATTTTCAAAACACTATTAAATTATATCCTTGCCCAGATGCTAAATTACTCCAAATCATTAAAGAAGCTCTTTCTAAGTCCCCTTCAGAGCCATCCTACATCTGCAACAAGCTGGTGGCTTTCAGTTCTGACCCTCATCTCTAGAAATACATCACTTTTGTGTAATGTAGCTTCCTATAGATGAACACAATATACTTTTACAAATAAATTGAAGTTTGTGCATTATTATCTGTCTCTTTGCCTAGGTGCAATATTCATCTTATTTTTTATGTTTCTTATTGAAAAAGCTGTAATACAAAAAACCTTTCAGAGTTTTAATTTATTGCTTATTCCTATAAAAATGAGACTTAATCATTGGCATTTCATCATGTAACTGTGCTACAACCATAATGCAATAATATTTTCATCAATTTGTTGCTGCTGTCAGTCCCAGTAAATCCAGATTCTGTGTAGACAAAGCTTTTCATTAGCTGAAAATATTGAAAATTGTATAAAGATATATTAGCAGAGTGTCACAGAATCTTATATAACTTGGCATTACTTTAATAAAATTTGTAGAACTACAAGATGGAAGTTAATATTGACAATGTGAGTTACTTTTGTTTAAAAAGATCAGATCATATTTTTTAGTTCTGAACATTTTTCAGTTACCTAGTACTAGTGATAGGAGTACTGTGTGTTTAAGAGCTGCTGCGTTTTCTTGTTATCGCACTAATCATTGTACCACAAGTCATATCCTTCACAGAGAAATTGCCTTTTATCTTAAACCTATTTTACCATGCTGTTCCAAATAAAATAAATTGGAAAAATTATACATACAATAGACTTCATAAACTACTTGGGAAAATATTTACCCTTACTTTCACACAGATTTCTCTCAAACAATAAAAATTACAGCAAAGGACGCAGGAACTGCTACCTGCAGATACAATTAGAGAAATTATCTGAAAGTTTTTGTCCATGTTTAGTACCATCTGACGTAATATTCTAACGTGGAAAATCCTGAGAGTTTCTTACTCTTTCCCTCATTCTGCATACATATAAAGGGTTGGTATAACAAGAAATGAGATAGATAGGAGTTAGAGAAACTTTTGTAGGAACATAATCTTCCTTCACAAAGGCAGACTGCTTGTTTTCTGAACACATAAAAAATCCACTTCTAAGAATACTTAAAAGGTAGTTTCAAAGAGCTGTGAGAAAACTGAGTGTTTTCTAGAAACTGTAGAATTTCATGAAATTACCTGAGCCTTCTACAACAAATGTCTAAATATGGCATCTGAGCTTCAACTTATTGTTCCTTTGTTGCTGTCCCCTACAGCCTGGAAATAAATTCCTCAGTGGAAATAACATTTGAAAAAGAGTGAATTAGTTCTCAGATCTTTTGTTGAGTTTCCTGTTGAGTTTGCCACAACCAATTTTGTTTTATTCAAGTTTTTATGTCAGTCTCATCACACTGTTCTCACAGGCTGGAATTCTCACAACGTTAGACCTCAACAGCTTATTTTTCAACATCTGAGCTGGCCATCCTGCACTTCCTTTATGGTCAGTGAAGATAAATTCACCCCTGCAGGCAATCATTTATCTGACTTATTTTAGATGTGTATTTTAGACATCTGATGAGCTGCTCCTTACAAGTATTTAATTTTTCTCTATAAAAAAAAGAGAGTCTAGAATGACCACGTTGCTGACATAAGAATTTGATGAGATTAATTCCAACCAGAATAATATCTAGAAGTATGAAATCTAACAAGAAGATATTTATTTTTATATTTATCTTTTAATTCCTATTCTCCTCTCTTCCATTTTCATCCTGTTGTAAATTGTTCATTGAGTAAATCAAAGATTTTATACATAATGTGCTACGTATTGCTGTTTAATGAGGCAAGGTCAAAATCCATTTTGCATTTTATCAAAAAATGATGAATTTTGTGATTGTTTTTGGTCTGGCTATAATTGCACAGGGAATATCTCCAAGTGCAGCTCTGTTCCCTGCAAAAAATATTTCTTCCTGACTGAAATCAGTCCTTGTTTCTTAACATTAGGACTACTGAAAATTGCCCTAGTCATAGCAACTGGCTATTAACTATTGCAGCCTAGACAATATATAGCTTTGAAAAGAAGCATGTTTGGGGAAGCTGGGCTTAAAAGAAAACCTTAAGCCTTGGCTGGGGAAGTCTGCCAGGATTCAAGCAAAGCTCTTAGGAGAACACTGGACATTTTGTACCATAATAAAAAATAATGTTAGAAATCTTTGAATCAATTGCATGTTTGTTTGATATCATCTTCTAGTAACCATGAAACCAAGTAAGCTGGTTGTGTAGGAGCTTACTAAACAGATCCAGGAGAGAAACAGATTACAGCTGATATTTTGACCACATGAAATTTTCTTTAGAAGTTAGATGCAAGTGTTGCATTCCTGTTGGAGTATACGAGGTGCTATTTAGAGAGGTATACCCTCTTTTCGTTATGCAACTAAAGCTGCTCTCTGAAAATACTGAACCATCACAGAAGGCTTCCATGGATCTATTCTACTTTTTTCATGGAAGATTTAGAGACTGGTTTCTGTAATTCATGTAATTCAGAAGTCAAAATTCTTATATTCATAGCTACTTAAGTAAAGACTGGCCATCAATAATGTTATTGTTTTTTTTTTAGGTTAGTTTGGACCTAAAGCTCAGAAAGCTATTTGAGAGGTCCAGAATTCAATTAAGACAACTGTAATTTGAAGAAGGATTTTCAAATTTGTCTGTAAGCCTGCTTGTGAAAGCAGTAGAAGATTGTTAGAATATTGTTATTTAGGAGCATATTTTCAGGAATAAATTATTCTTATAGTGACTACTGAAGGCAGAATAATATTGTAATTAAAATAACATTTTTTTAAATTTAAATTGCAAAAATATATTTACAAGAATGTATTTCCTTTTCACATTTTTTGTTCATAAATTCCTACGTTATTTTCTTGAACTTAAAAAAAAATCTCCCTAATACACCCTAATACACCAATCTGTGTTACTCAATACTTTACATATTGTCATAAAATTTCACCAATAATAATAAACAATTAGAAAGCATAATTTCAAATTACTTTAGTAGCTTAATACTATAACCAACTATAACTTCATTAATAATTAAACAACTACTAGCATTTTATATTTTGGACTTTTTTTCAATAGTGTTGAAAGTTTTAGCAAAGAGATAAAATGCTTAACACTAAAGAGATACCTCTTCAAGTCACAATTAAGATAAGGTGAGATGAGATGGTAAGGTATAATGATGAAATGTGAACCAGTGATGATCATATCATTTTTTTTTTTTGAAAGGGAACTGCAGACATCAGAGCTTCTGCTCTTTACCCTTTAATTAAGTATATTCATATCCAGGAAAATTAAGAGTACATGTGTGGGTGAAGGAGGTGATAATGTGCTAAAGTAAAACAGTTGAGTAGAAAGACTGTTCCTGTAATTTTAAATTTTCCCTGAATTTTTGTGTCATTATAAACAAACTGTAAGCTGAAATAAAAAACACCTATCAATTTAGGCAAGTGAGAAGAATTTTTTACAATCTGCAGACAGAATCTTTATGAAACATTATCTTATCTGTATATAATGCATTGGGCTGGATGGCTGTTATTATATAGTATGAACATCCAGAAGTACACTAAAATTCTGACTTCACAATCAGTTGGCATTCAAACATGCAATAAAAGACCCATTTTTATCTTTGTGGAGGACAGAAGCAGTCTACTGATTAAGCATCAGGAAATAAGCGCAGCCATTGTATTTTCCTGATAGAAGGAAAAAAAAAAAGAGGAGGCAAACCTGCTGTTCAAAAAAGAAGATAGAAAAAAAATACAAAAGAGAAACTATGGAAAAACTCTCAAGCACAATCAGATAGGTGGCTTTTATGAGTAAGTGAAAGTTTTCTAATTCTTTTTTCAACCTTCATTCTGATACCACACATTCAATGCTGCTCAAATTTGTTTTGCTGAGATTTGCACATTACATGGGATATTATAGTTTGAATTGTAAATTAATGTCATCAGCTAAAAGAAGCCAGAGGCCTGCAGCATAATTTCTGAAAATCAGCATAGAGAATTTCGTATAGCCTGCTTAACTGTTTGCCTACCTTGCAGTGCAAATTTCCATAACAACTATGAGATCATCACAATTAACAGCTTTGCACATTTTAAATATTACTACAGTAGCTGACTGGTACTCACTGACAGCATAAGAAAAAGTGCTTCATTATAACTGATTGTTTTTATATCTATTTGAATTTCATTCATTGTAAAAATGGTTAATTTTTTTTTTTATCTCCCAACTGTATTTTTTCCTTTATATCAGTCAGATTAGAAAAAAAAAATGACACACCTGAAAGTCTCTGTGATATTTCTTTCAGAATCAAAAGGCCAAGCAAAAATACTAGATTTTTTTTGGTAATTATTTTTTATTTCAGTAGGTCGTACTGATATTTTGAGAAGTAGCCTGTTTCTGCAATGATAAATGTTAGATCATTAACATAAAACACGTAAGATTCTTTAATTTTGAAAATATTTGAACCTGCCTCAGAATTTTAGTCAGCTTTTCAGCTAAGTTTCCTTGAGCTGTGCGGAGTACAATAACATGGAAAAAAGAATTTTCTGATCTCATGTTATTTATTCATCTGATGTTTCCAACCTGTATTACTGTCTTGGGAGACAACAAACACCTTTTCAAGAGTACAAAGTGCTCAGAGTAACAGATGTGCAAGTGACTGGATTTTGATGTGGGTGAAACACTCACCTAGCAGATTGTCTCAGCCACAAGGCTGCTGCTTAGTGCTCAAGAACCTCAACCTACTGTTACAGAAAGGAGCAGTCTGTCCAGCCAATGTTTTCACCCGACAACAAAAGACTGAGATCAAATAACTGGTATCAGGAGTGTTTAGGAGTGCAAGTCCAGCAGCAGAGCAGGAGACACTTACATACTGCAGCCAGTACCAGGGCAGGTGGCTGCAGCGGCTGTGAGGATTCTGCCTCCTCCCTGGACTTAAAAATCCCTTCCATATGAAGTACAACCAACACAGACTCATTTCTTTAGTTTTTTTTATTATTGAATCACATCTTCAACAAAATGTTTATAAACAATTAGGTGCACACACACACACACACCCCTAAAATTTATGAGCTTTTTTCCTCTAATCTCTTAGGTCTTCAGTGGATACAAAAAGAAAAAGTAGAAGGAAATCTGTTCGCGTGTGCCAGAACACATGACAGAAGAAAAGTGTTTGTTATGGAATTATGATTTATTTCTGTTATTTCATTCTATTTTAATGAACTGAAAAGTGTGATAAAAAGTAAGAGGTTTCTTCATCCAAAGCCTGGAAGCTTTTTGATAAAGGCCTTTCTAGAGTTTGCACTATTGCTGATGTTGTATTATGCCACTGGGAGGATGCGAAAGGGAAGTTTCGTACATGTTGAAACTGGAAAAAGAAGAGTTTACATTTCACCTTCATAAGCCTGTTAGCAAGAAAAAAAATGAGGATTTGTGACTAGAGTGAAGTCAAAGAAGAAGGAAAGACATAAACACACAAAAGGACTTCTGAGTAACTGGATCTATGTTTATTAGAGACTTGCATTTCTCTAAATGAACTGTCCAGTGCTCTTAATCACATATGCAGTTAGCATAGCTTTACAATGATCCAAGATGACATTTTAAGAACAGAAACTAAAAGAAGATGGCTGATAAATTTAAAGCAACTTTTCTTATAATCTATAAACAGGGAGCTTTTGTTCACTAGGATTCTAAATGATTCCCTTATTCATAGCAGACACACACACTCTACTGTAAGACATTTATAGCCAGTCCATATTACTGTAATTTACTGAGAAAGTCTGGCACTTAATTCTTAAGGCAATTTGTGAGAAATCTGAACAAAATACTAAATAAAATATCCAATCTCAAATTTTGCATATTTTTGGGTATGTAAAATAAAACAGACAAGATCATACAAGAGTAATACAGATACTGTCTTGTGTAGACTTATGTCCTTATGTGATCTAATTCAGTCATTCAATTTATAATTATTATAGAAAAAAAATAATTAAATTAGGTGCATTAGGCAACCAATTGAAATCAGAAATAAAAAGCTGATCATTAAAAATAGCAACATATTTCTGGTATCTAATCACTTGATGGAAGTCAGTCAACAATGCCATTTACTAATAGCAGCAGCAGTTGTTAACACAGGTTGATATTTGGGTAGACTGCTGTCAGTACTTACCAGTATCTTTGAAAGTACTCTGAATTTGTATCGATCATAGGGATTAAAATTCAGGAAAGGGTTGTGCTTTTTTTTTTTTTAAACTGGCAACATTCAAGGGAATTATTAAAAGAAAAGGAAAAATAGCAGAGCATTAATTCATGACTAGAACATGACTCCAGTGAGAAAAGATACTTCTTAAGATGCATGTGTATCATTACAAAGTCTGATAAACTGTTGAAGCATTAGAAATCCTTGCCTTATTTATTGATTTGCTTCTTCATACATTAGTTATATAACTTACTTTCAAACTGTTCTCTGATCTCTGAGATTACTTTTTTAGTTCCTTTAAAATAGATAATGGAACCATTTACTAAATAAGTTAATACAATTTAATACTACAAGTCATAGCCCCTAAGCATCTAAGTATAAAAGAAACATTTTAACTTTTATATAATGGAACATACTAAAAAAAGCAAGAAATTAGCTTATGAAGTTAATGGAAACTTAGTAGTCAACAAATAATAGTCTGTGAACCATAAACAATGAGCTACTCTATGCAAAGAACATGAAAGAAGTTTGTCCTAAAAAAACTGGCATTTAAAAAAGATGAAGTAATCACAGATCTCTGGGGAAAAGGAAAGTTGTTTTCTTTGCCAGTCTTTGCTGAATTCCACTTTGAGCCAAGCAACATAGAATGTGTGCAACCTGGAAAGCCTGGACTTTTGCAAATATTCTTACCAAACATATCAAATTCTAATTGTTTAATTGCAGTTAATAAATGATAATATGGATGTGGCTACTCTGTTTCAGATAGGGATGCTGACCATCCTATTCCAGTTTGATTCGTCCATAGGCAGATTTGAATTTACTAGGACAAATCCAGATTTTTTTTAACCTTCAAAGTCTTGACTTTGCCACCTTTATTATGCCCTGAAGTCATTCAATTTTTGTTTTCATGCAACCAAGATAAAAAGAAGGCGAGCAGAAAACAAAAAAGAAAACATAATACAACTATTCACACTGAACTCATCTGCAAAGTTCAGTCTTTTTCTCATCTTAGACTTTTTCCTTCCCCTGCAATTTTCTGACTCTTGCTATCAATTTCAGTAACTTCTCCAGTTATTTCTTCATTTATATCCTAAGAGGTCTGTTTTCCGTTTGCTTAGCCCTCACAGTAATTATTGATTCCAGTCTCTTTGTCAAAACTATCCCTAAGATTTCTCTCAGATGCAGCAGCTTTGGACAACCAGCTTCAGTTCTTTTTGCCTTGTCAGATAAGGACATTTCTTTTCTTTCCTTATTTGGCTTTTGTTCCTTCTGCCTTAAAACCAATTCTTCCTCCAGCGGAGGTAAAGGAAAGCAACCCACTGCGATCACAGGAATGATGTGGTCTTAGCTCTCATTTCCGATTTCCAGACCCAAACCTGTTGCAGGAAAAAATGCGCTCCATCGCTATAATCCTGCCAGAAGTATGATGTGGTGATGGAGCATTAATCTGGTCAGAGAAGAAGCTGTAAGAAACTAAAAGCTGTAAGAAACTAAAATATGAACAGAAACACAAAAGGCTGCTGAAATGCTTCTGCCAGGGACATGGAACTAGCTGTGATTTTTAAGGTTAAAAAATAGGTAAATTTGAACAGATTTCACAAGGATTTGAAGCATACTTTGTTTAGTATATACTGTCCTCTATTTGCTGATCCAGACCATTTTTTTACTGAAGATTTTCCTACGATAGGCCTAGAATATTAAGTAAACAGGGTCAAGTCAGAAGATTAAGTACTGTAAACATCCAGAATGTTTAACTAGCTGCATGTTTCCCTCTGGGGTAGGCCCTCTCTCAGACATGGCCATGGCTACTTCCTGGTCTGTTTTTCTGTGCCAGGTTATAGCCCTTTGTTTTGCTGGTGAAAAGAACCAGCTGCACAGATGCAAGCAGTGCCATGCCATTTGCTTTCAAAGCTGAGGATAAGTGTTTACTAGTGTGGCTTACTCATCCTCCCCTTCTTCCTCACTCCTCCAAAAGCAAGCGAACCCCATCCACATTTTCTGCTCAAGCAATTATTCCCCCTCCATTGGATTGTGCCCCTATGTGTGTATTCAATATATTGGACCAAACGATAACAAGTTCCAAAATAATGGGCAGCAACCAGTTTCCTATACCTTTCACACACATCCTTTGAGGAGATTGGCAAAATTATATAATGTCTCTGGGGTGAACAAGAATACAATCTGTTATATGGATTCAAACCGACTTCTCAGAAAAAATGTTCTTGATTTTACAAAGGAGAATAATTCCTCACATGAAATAAATAATAATAAAAAAATTCTGACAGTCTAGAAGAAATAAACTATTTTGCATCAAGTAGCAATTGCATCAGGTTATTTATTGTAACTATAATTTATAATGGTTTTATTTAAATTTGCCTGTAGGAACAAAAGGCATCATCCTGGAATTAGTTTTAATATTTATTGGTTCATTTTTCTCTTCCTTCCCTGCTACCTGCTTTTCAACAACTTTTCCAAACTGTGTATTACTTGAAAATTCTGCTGAAGTAAAACATACTTATATTCTTTAGAGTCTCTAAAGGTCTTAGCTCAACAAATATTAATTCTATACTGACCCAAGCTGACTAGTGGTACTGCAGACTGACCCAGCACAAACAGATGTTACAAACAGATGTGAGATTTGACTCACTGGCCCTCACCAGTTCTGACCATGATGCAGTTCATACATGGTATCTGAGTACAGTATAGCTTTTGTGATTACATTAATTATTCTGGAAAAAAAAAAGGAATTTTTCTGGGTAATTAACTGCTTCACCTATCAAGAGTCTTAGGACAGAACAAACACAGAAGCCTCATTTATGCTTAGCAGCAGGTAGCAGCAGCTAAGGTAAAACTGAAATCAGTGACACACCTGTGTGCAAAGTGAATAACAAGAGAAAGGGCTGCAGGGTCTGGCTATGCTTGCTACTGCTCTTAGTTGTGCTTAAAAACCCTTTAAAAATCACTGAAACAATGAATGCTAAATTAACAATTTGTTCCACAAACAGAAAGGTAAGGAAGCTTAACTGTGTGTAAGTTTGTCCTTTTGTTCTTCAAATCAATGCAACAATCCATTACCCTTGTGCTCTCCATGATCTTTAAAACAATTTCCCAGGAAAAGACCATCCATCCTAGCTCTAGCCAAGCTGAAGAGTGTTCTGACCCACCAGGCCCTACACACAGGCCAACAGAGCGTGAGGGGTGTGATCCATCTGACCAAGTGGGGAAAGAGGAGGGCCCTTACCAAAGGGCTGGCTGAGGTGGTGAGTAAGGCTCGCCAGCTGCACTGGGGAGGGGTGCCGTGACCTTCGCAGCAGTGGACAAACGGCAGACAGCAGAGGCGTTTGGGATGGAGGAAGTTACTGCCCTTTTCCTATAAAGGAGCACGACTGGGGCCCATCTCCAGTGCCAACATCTGAACACACACAGCATGGCGGGGGCAGGAGAACAATTAGACGTCCAAGTATAGCTCTGAGACAGGGTTGCGTAGCACTGGAGTGCTTGGAGGGACAGATACAACTATTTGGGAGAGAGAAACAATAGAGACAAAGGAGAAAAGCTGCACTGTGAGTAAAGGGTCAATTCAAATGCAGGCAACTTTGCTTTGAAAAAGATGATGAGACATTTAAGAGCTTACAAGTAAGGTTCAAAGGCAAGTGACATCATGCCAGAGGTCTACTGCAGACTGCCTGGGTAAGAACAGCAAGCAGACGAAGTTTCCTGTAGACAGCTGGGGGAAATCTCTCAGTTATGGACCCTTTAGCCACTCTAATATCTGCTGTAAGGGCAATACTGCAAGCCACAAGCAATTGAAGAGACTTCTGGAGTATTTAAATTCTTCTTGTAGAGATGAGGGAGATCTTTATATTCAGTATGATATTCAGTTTTGTACGGCAGTGACATCATATCATGACAAATAAGTAAACTGTATTATGTGCAATTCCTTAAAAAATCTTTCCTTTAAAATTCTGAGTTTATTTGTCCAAGATAAAAAATATATGCTATATGTGTTTTTAACTTCAGTTTAAAGTGTTTCTAGAGAAGCTAACTGGTTTCTAACATGAAACATTATACCAAGTCTTTCTGATGGTAATTAAAAAAAAAATCCATCTTCTCTAGATAAGCATAGTAAAGCTACACTAATCTGAATTGAAAGATATTTCTTCATAGAAAGAGATGTTTCACAAGTCATACTTTTCTTGGGGGACAGCTTTCAGCAAAAGTCCTTTAACATTATCTTTAATGTTCTCATTTCCTGTATTCAATGCTGTGAAGAAGTAAGTACTCTATGTGGCCGCAAAGAGGAACAGCTCTATTTAAATATATACGCAAATATGCACTGGCATAAGTTTTTCTCTTTTTCTTGTGCTTGCTCTTATTTACTCTTGTTACTTCTGGGAAAGAAGCTGTTAATTCTTTAGCGGCTTCCTACCAGCTCATACAGTTGACTTGTAACAATTGCAAAACTGATAAAAATAATGGACAATAACTTTGTCCTTTACATTCCTTGCATTGGAAAAGAAGTGTATGAAGACTTGCTGAATGATTTCACATAACAGACGGGGATATAGTAGTGATAGTTCTGTGGAGTTTATTTTGAATAGTGAAGTGAAAATACACAAAAAATGGAATTTTATGCAGATGCTTATCTAGAGAAGATGTATTTTTTTTTAATTTCTATCAGAAAGACTTGGTATGACGTTGTATATCAGAAAGCAGTTAGCTTCACAGAATCACAGGAGGGTTGAGGTTGGCAGGGACCTCTAGAGATCATCTAGTCCAACCCCCTGCTCCAGCAGGGACACCCAGAGCACGGGGC
>JAUBNY010000877.1:4990740-5017684 GCA_032275445.1 Crypturellus soui
GCATTAACAAGTTTTGTGTGTGTTTTTAAGTTCTTTGCTGTCTAAATTGTGTTCTGTCTCCTGCCAAATTGCTGTGGACATGCATGTGGCATAACAATTTTATTTTCAAGTCATTACTGTCAACCTAACAAAATTTAGCCTTCTAAGACATTATATAGGAAAATCTGATTTTCTTAAGTTCTTTATAGTGATAATCATTACTTCAGAATTTTTTTGCACTACCATTCAAACTTTAACAAGAATGTCTTACAGTCCTGAAGAGAAGTTGTTTTGTCATGCGAACTCACTAATGCTTTTGTCATCCATATGAACATATGAGTTGCGTATAATGTCTATTAAATGTACTTTTCTGTAAAAGTAGTAGTAATAGTAAATTTAGTGCTTCAGGGATGCTACTACATTACAATGCCATGTTACCTCTTTTTTATTGCTTTGTTGTTTTTCATTGTGCTGGTAGTTGTTCTGGAATTAATCCTACCATCTGGTGCCATAGTTGTATTAAAAAAAGTATTTAATCCGTTTTTACATACAGCTTTGTTTCACTTTTTCGTTCCTTTTATAAGTGTATAGATATCATTTGTGCCCATAAAGGTCACAAGAAAGATTAATGAAAATAATAAAAGAAAATACTATTCATTACAATAATTAATACAGAGACAAATTAATATGTAATAGTAGCAGCATGAATATGTGAATTTTACAGTGTTTTTAAGCTGTTAGAAATATATAGCTCACTTCAGCTGTTATGCTGAATGTGTTAGGCTATAACATAGTTAAATATTGGACAATTATTTTTTATACAGTAATACACAAAGAAGTTCCATGATAGTTCCAGGAGATAAAGACATTTAGAATAATTAAAAAGATGCAAAGTAGGATTAGCTATAAATGAAATGAATGCTTGGGCCATCATCTCACATGCAGAACAAAGATATGCAAGCTGTCATTGTTTGCTGCTGCTCTTAGTGTTAAAAGGAAACATGGACTGGTACAAAATCCTTGCACAATTCTGAATATTTCTAAATTGCTTATACCTAATTAAGACAACTTTCAGTTTTTCATCAAGAGGATATACTGATATGTAGGATATCACTGAGCCTGTTCCTCAGTGAGAGGTGAGTAATACATTACACTTTAGCTTTTCTTTAATGTGTCTATAGAAAAATTTATACTGTGTTCTTACAGATTTCTAAAAGATTCAAAAAACAAATTCCAGAGTGACAGAACAGTTAATAAGCTGTAAAAATACTTTCTTTTGAAAGCCTTCAGCCTCGTGTTTCTACATTTCTCAAACACAACTTTTGATAGACATTTTTACCAGTGAAGAAGAATAAATTGTAGTAAATGGCAGCAAAATAATAAAAAATAAAAAATTAAAATTGTTAAAAAACGGTAAGAGTTGCTTATCCAGGCATAAAGTGGAAAAAAAAATATTTTAAAATCTCTCATAAAATTTACTATTCCCTATTCTGCTTCAGCATTTCAACCTTCACTGTTATGAAGGGCAAGCATTAATGTAGTTCCTGGTTATCTCGTTATTTCTCAAACATTCAATTCTGCTGTTGTTTTGGGAAGCACATTCATTTCATTGTTTAGAATTGATGAACGGTGACAGAAAAAAAAAGGTTAGTTACTCTTCTGTGGGCAGTGTTTCTTAGCCCTCTGCTTAACATGAGCATTATTTTGAATTTCATTATGGGGAAGCTGTTTCTCACTATACATTGTATATGACTTAGATACCCGATGCAGGTTCTTATTTTGTAGCCTACGGCATTAGCTATGAGGATTAACTGAAATCTTATGCATTTCTGTGGAATTAAGCACTTTTGTGTGTGTGTTTCTTAAACCATATGCTTAAAGTTACCTCCCTAGAATCATAGAGCAGTTTACATTGGAATGGACTTCTGGAGGTCACCTAGTCTGACCCCTGCTCAAAGCAGGTCTAGTTAGATCAGATTGCTCAGGGTTATGTTACATCTTGTTGAGTCTTGGTGTGTTCCACAACCTCTCTGGGCAACCTGCTCCAGGATTTGACTAAACTCCTGGTAAATTTTTTTTCCTGCTATCTAATTGGAATTTCTTGTATTCCAGTTTGTGTTTGTTGCCTTTCATCCTGTGAACTACCAAGAAGATCCTGGCCTCACTTCCTTGTGTTTGCTGATCACTTCAAATTATTCATAAACACATTATTGCATGTTTTTAGGGATCATGGAGTCTAGTATCCATTAATTTTTGTAAGATACTTGGAGATACAGAACCACTACCTTTCCACCATGTCTCTTAAAGAAGCACTTCTGAATGGTCTGAGCAGAACTTCCAGGTTGGATCCTTTGGGCTGCTCAATTTATTCTGCTTTGAATCAGATGAGATCTTGGCATGGAGCTGCGGAAGCAGAGTTATTCTGTGTACAAGGTGGAGAACTACTGGTGACCAGAGATATTAACATCAAATCAGAAATCCTGTAAAATTAGGTGAGCCAGTGTGAAGATTTTTATCTCACAGTTCTTTCCTACCTACGTAGTGACTATGGAAATATTGTTTTCAGTCAGAGCCATTCCCTATGCAAAGTTGTCTAGTGCTCTTGGAGATGCCCTAAGACAGCCAGCTGCTACTCTAGCAACATACAGGTCTGAATATCATCTGTCCAACCCCATATGAACAGCTTAGGACACCTCAAATGACGTGGAGGCCTGTGTGTGGGCACCTGCATATTTCCCATTTTAAAGGTGGGATTCTGTTAGAGATCAGGACAACTTCATGTAAACGTCCATGTATATGTAAATGTAAATTAAAGGATATGTAAACGTAAATTAAAGGTTTAAGCTTTAAGCTTTTTTTGTATTATTATTAGAGGAATGGCAGTAGAGGAATGGCACATCATTCATTTCTTCCTACGACTGTAGCATATCTGAGACATCTGTGGAGATCTAACAAAGATGAGAGAGAATTTGTGGCAGACCTGTGTCCTTCTGGGCTGGCAGCTGCAGGCCAGTTGACATCCTGCAGGACCTCAAATGGTAGGAGCCCTTTCCCAGCTAACTGAAAACCCATAACAGGCTTATTTCATTCCTTACCTCAGAATAGGCTGTGAAAACCTTTTCCCCTTTCTGATACTTCTGCTTCATTCTGTTAGTTATATGTCACCCTCTTGCCACCATTCAATTATCATTTAATTGAAAATTGACTTACGAATTGCTTGCTTTATTAAAATCCATTTAAACATAAATTGCAGTTCAATAATATATTTTGGTGTCATTCAGTTTTATTATCGAAGATGCTATGTTTTTTCTCTTACTTCACTGATGCTTGTTTCACACCAATGAATAAATATTTCATTAAATATTTTATTAAAATATAATGAAGAATGCAGTTCTTTCCTTACACCCACTTTTTGGAGCATATGGAGTAAAAAAAAAAATTCTCAAATTCTGTGGTAGTGGATATAATTCCTTTGTGTTTTCCTACCTTTCTTCTAGTCGTCTTTTCTTATAACTATATGTGTGTAATGCCAGTACATATATATGTAGCCATACATCTCTCTTCCACGGTATACACGTCTCTTCCACAGATTTTATATGAAAATAAAACATCTTATTAAGCAATTTGAGGAGTAAATAATGAATATCTCTAGGATATAAACTCTATTGTGTATAGGAGTGGAAGTCTGCAAAAGTTTTCATAACTATCCCTGAAAGTCTTTCTTGACTAACGGGATTAATTATATATCTCACAGATGCCTGTCATGCTGTCGGTTTACACTATGGGGAAATGAAGTAAGATAGTTAATTTTCTTTTATTCTGTTAAAATGCCAAGGTTTAATTAAACTGCTTCAGCTTAAGTATTGCACAGCTACTTTCAGCTGTCATGGAGCATACTAGAAATTGATTTGCCATTGCCTACTTGCCCAAGAAAGCATTCAACAGGCATTGTAATTTCACTCAATTTGTTAATCCTAGCTGCTTTCTGATTTCTAAAATTTGTAGGAGAAGAAAAGTGTATTAAAATAACTTTCATCCGTATATTCAGGGAGTAAAAATAATGCAGTGTCAGATACCTGAAATTTACATTCATTTTTTACATTAACAGCTAGTGGTGTTTTTTGCTTTTCTGTAAGTGATATCTTTATAGTATTGCAAGTATTGCAAATGTAAGATTTTACATGCTTATTTTTGTACAATGATGACTATCTAGACAATTACAAAGCTATGAAGTAAAACCATTTTTAAACAATGAGAAAGAAAAACTTTTAAAGAGACAGACATCAAAAATAATCCCTTATTTGAAGCAATATGGCATGTATAAAAGTCATGATAGAGTACGTCCAAAAATATTGGCAAAAGTGGCACTCAGGTTGCTCACTTCAAGTGCTCCATGGCACTTCTGGCTGAGAATAACAGCAACCATTCCACATCATAGAATTTAGGAACAACTGACTACAGTTCCATTAAAAAATTATAAAAGTAAAAGCTAGATGTGTAAGGAGGCCTGAGCCTGCCAACTGTCTCTCCAAACACTCAGGCACAACTGGGATTAACAAAACCCTAACTAACTCCTCTATCCTCTGGACAGTGCAGATACTTAAATTTCTACTGAAAACTCTAGATGAGACCTCTACATTGCTTTCTTCGGGCATAAACAGAACTGCCTGGGTCTTGACAAGAGTAAGTTAAGTATCAACTCCTGCACTGATGAAAATGTAATGATTTCATCTGAAATTTAGCAGTTTGCATAGGATTAATTACAGAGGTCTAATTCTGACTAACTAGCACTGTCTCCACAGGGCTTACAGGCTTCCTGTTTTCTACTCCTCCAGTGGCTCAAGGAATCTTTTTTTTCTGGGGTTGTTACTTAAGATGGGGACATTTGGAAAATTCTGTATCTCAGTTAAACCTCAGAAAAGCGCAAACCTCTGATTAGTGAAGATACTGCTGGCTCTTGACCCAAATCATTCATACTTTAACCATGGATAAAGTATTCTTCTAAATGGAAGAGCTGCGTTCAGATCACTGAATCAAATAGTACAGAACCTGATCTGAACCTGTTTTTTCCAGATCATAGATCATTGTTGATCTTAGGTGAATGTTGTAAAATTGAATAAATAGATACAGAATAGCTTTAGTAAATAGCATTATTTTCCTAGGAATACATGTTACTGCTTCGTTTTTTTTTTTTTTGTCCAAAAAAGCTTTTGCAAACTAGAAGTATTGGAAATGATGTGCATGTGGCTGCTAATGATATAAGGAAGCCACAGTTAGTAAAAAGATGTGTTACATTTTAGTAGACTAACTGAAATAGTTGAAAATAAGTAGGCAAGTAAATCCAAACTCAGACCTAAAAAAAAAAAAAGTTTAAAAGTTTGATATCTAACTCTGAACTTGAGAGACACATTCTTTTCTACCTGTAAGTCAAGTACGAACTCATTAAAAACTTGATGAACTTAAGCAAATACTTAGACCTGACAGTAAAATTTCAAAATAGCTTTAGATACTAAAATCTTTTCTGAATTTGGATTTACTTACCTACTTATCATTTGTGCTGATTAACAGTTTCTCCCTTGCTTGCCATGCAAAGCCGTTCTTTCCTCTTGATTACCCTTTTGTTCCCTATATCCTGAGCAACTATGAAATTGTGTTTTCCAACTAGCAACAATTTCTTAATCTTAAGTACTTTGTTTTCACATACCTCGTGCTCATGGGAGCATGAACCTTCGAAGAATGATATGAACAATTGCAAGTATAAATTGCAGTCTTTTCAAAACATGACAGCAGAATAGATGAATCTAGGTTTATAGAAGATAGTTAATCATCATATTAACTATTAAAGCCAAGTAAACTGAAAGAATCTTCAGGGATTACAGTTATAATTTTATAATAAGATCAAGGGAAGAAATGCAACATATTTCATGTGTGGCCTTGACCAGATTTTTATGCAGACATTGATAGATTAAAATATTCACAAATGCATGGACATTCTTGTATAATGTTTTTATTTGAGAAATAGGAGGAGTAAATGGTTCTCAATGTCAAATATAACCTTGGTGACAGGAAGGGAACATAGTTGTGGTGGTCTGGGCCATAGACTTTAACTCCAGGGAGTTAAAACAGAAAGAAAAACCTTATTTTCATGTACTTCCATAAGACACTTTTATGATATTTTATTTAAGATAAA
Source organism: Crypturellus soui (assembly GCA_032275445.1). Taxonomy (NCBI): domain Eukaryota; kingdom Metazoa; phylum Chordata; class Aves; order Tinamiformes; family Tinamidae; genus Crypturellus; species Crypturellus soui. Next base: position 4,996,910 of record JAUBNY010000877.1, read on the forward strand.
AAATTTCAGCTGACATAACACCCTGTAAAATCTCTAAGCAAAATTCTCATCATAGCTGTGTTGTTTCTGGAACAGTGGAGATTCTTGCATTTTAATTTTCCAAGGTTTGTCTACCACACTTGATTTATTTTAAAAGCACACACTGTGAAGCTGAAAATACTTTTCTGGGAGATTACCTTAAATTTTTCCCCTTGCTTCAACTCTCGTCTGCCTCAGATAGAGCAAATGGCATTATTTCATACTCATTCATGCAGGGATGCACTTAATAGGCTCACAGGAAAAGTGATCATTAGTTGATTGACTGTAACTTGATTGCCTGTGGGTAACTCTCACTTTTCTTCATTTTAGCAAGGAATGGAAGCTGTCACACATCAGTCTGAAGATTTATTAATATAACTTTTACTGACATGGAGAAATACCTAGATTATAATAAAATGTCCAGTGAAAGATGTGCAGTTTATGGTATTTTCAATACCACATGAGTTTATATATCACCCCATAGTTAAAACAAGGAATGAACATTGCACAGGAGGCCAAAAAAAAATGCATGGGACAGAGTCACCTGGCAGCCAGCTTATGCACTTAAAGCTGGAGGTTGTTGAGTAGTAGACTTTGATATTCCTTAAGGATATAAATGCCACTGAAGAAAAAAAAATAAATTAAGATAAAGATAAGAAGATGGAAAAAGAGGGTGACAGTGTGAAAAAAGAAGCTGAAATACACTGAGAAAATAAATAGAAGGTTTTCATCCAAATCTAACTTTTTTGTTGTTGGAAAATAAAATAATAATAATCTTTAGAATAAAAATAGAAATGCTGTAATAGAATGCAGGGATTTTAATTAGTATTTCTCATCTATATTTTCATAAATAATTTTAAAATAATGTATGATAGTCAATGGATTATATTTACATTGTTTTAACTATTAGGAACTTCTGTTTTCTTTGCATACTTGTTTTTGCATAACTTCCAGGAACTGAACAAAAGCAGTCAGTTTATCTATTATTTTTTATTATACAAACAAATCCTTCTGACTTTAATAAAATACTCACATTGTTTTTCCTACAGTTAAGAAAAAACTTCTTTTATGTTATCTTTATTCTTAGTACCATTCCCCTACCAAATGCCTCAAGAATGTACGTGAATATAGTATTAGGCCACAGTCTGTCTAAAAGAGAGAAAAACAGTCTTTTTATTTTGCTTTATGATCACTATTTTAGAAGCATAGTCAAATAGAATAGGTTAACTTTCTTGAAGGAATGACTTGTCCAGACTGCGTGGTTTGGTGAAGAAGGAAAACAAGGTAATTTAAGGTACTTACAAAATAAAAGCATCTATAAAATATAGAAGATAAAACCAGACAACTTTATCATCAGTTTTATGAACATTCTGTTTTGCAGATGCATTAGACAACTTCTTATCATGATTCAGTACATTTTCAAAAATTTTGTTTTGATAGTCTGTGGGGAATTTCTAATCTTTGGAATAGTAAGAAAGGCCTCAGGAATGGTTCCTTGCAACAAATTTGTAGCAGAAATCTGTTAAAAACTTGAATCCAGTATAAATTGTTCTGGCATGAGTGGGTAGAGAGACATTATCCGTTCCTAATTTGTGACTACCAAGGAAATCTTACTCTGCCAGTTTCCTTTGGCTGGTAACAGTCAGACATCACACACATAAATGTTCTTAATCAGTTTATCTGCCTGTCAGTATTTCTATCCATGAGGCAATATACCTATTCATGAGGTATTCTTGATGCCTATCTATGTTAATAGGATTTGTTTAGTGTATTTGTAAGGAAAAGCAGATAGGTTTAGCTCTGCCTAACTAGTTAGAAGCTATGTTCCCTCTTCCTCCATTCACCTCTTTAATGAAGCAGGCCTGGAAGTTTCCTTGAACATATATTAGTTTACTTTTAAATTCCAGTGTATGTTGATTATTTCTTATGTTTTGAATAGATCTTTCAACAAGTTAAGAGGGTGTTTTTTGTCAGATTGTTGATAGAATAATGTGAATCAAAATTAAACTGAGTTGAACAGTAAGATAGCATTGGTGTTTCCTTTATTATTCAACTGTAAACAAAGTAGCAATGAAAGGGGTGAAAGCAGCAATAAGATAACATTTTAATTATTTTCAGAATTAGGAGTTCATAATGATGTGTATCGTAGTCTCTATATGCAAGTAATACAGTCCCTCAGTCATAGAGTACCAGAGTGAGCAGCAAACAGGCATCTTTAATTTCTAACAGTTTGTAACTCAGCACAGTAAGTACTTGTGAAATTCAACTAAAAATTCATTTTCCTTAAACTTATGGATGGATTAGCTTCTCTGAACAATTAATTATCTCTCTTCATCAACTATAGAGATGGTCAATGAATAAAGTTAAAGCAATATATAGGGATAAAATGAGGGAAGTTGAAACCTAAATAGTGCATCAAAATTAAAAACAAACAAAAACAGGGGCGGGGGGGCAGTCTGACCAGAATATGTGCAAAAGCAAAGCATTTTACCCTGCATAAATCTGACAGGCATGTTAGCATATGACTCCATGACATATCCATAACATAACTCAAATACGTTTACTTGCAAATGTGCTCCCTGACACGCTGATGTTATAAGGATTAGTTATATGTTACAGAAAGTAAAACCAATGACAATATTTTGTGCTCTTCTGTCGTGGCCATTTCCATCAAAACAAAGCATCAAAACCTGCTTTGAGAGGAGCAGGTTACCATTATGTTATTGATATAAAGAGTTCTGCAACATTACTAGCTATAAGGACACATTTTTTTGTGTGTTTTGTATTTTCATGATCAAACAGGAGAAGAAGTTTTGCATATACTTTGTCACAAGCTTTAGACCTTCAGTTTAATGGCTGAAATGAATTACGAGAGTGGTGTGTTTCAGGTTGGTATTTCTCCTCAGAATGGTGTATCATAAGGAACAGTCTGACAGATGCTTCACTTCATTAATAATAAAAATTTAATTTAATACCTGCAGTAAAAAGCAGTCTCACAGTAAAATAGTCACACAATAACTCTCTCCTCTGTACAGTGTGTCTTCTGAGTTTTCTCCAGGTTAATGATGAGACTTGCAGAGTGTCAATGTGCAGTGAAGAGCAGTTGCATCCTGTTTTCCCAGAGAATATTTTCTTTAGTTTTTTGTTACTTTATATCTGGTTGAAATTGAGACACTGATGTGTCTCATCGAAGGTCATCACAGATGCATGCTGCCACCTGGCTGTTATCATGAGACTGGATTAATTTTAAGCTGAAGTTTAATTTATTTTTAAAAGTACAATCTGAGTGATTATTTAACTTCATGGATTCAGATAATCTATTTTTATACTTAGCTCTTCTATCACAAGATTCCTCACGGAATACGCACTGAAAAGTTATCTGCATCATAGTGTCTTTAGAAATGGTATAATGATGCCTATCAGTGCTGACATCTTAATTTCATTTCAATTTTTCACTGATTAATGTGTGCTTAATAATTATCTGATGGCAAAGTTCTTCTCATATCAGATTTTATTTGCTTCCTCAGACTTAATGAAAACCACGTGCATGGTACATTTAGGTGATATCAATTGTCATTTGGAATTCGTACAAGAAACGGTGCATAATACAGCAGAATAGACTGACATATGGATCACAAAAGACTAAGAGCCTATTCCATAGGTAATGGATGTCATGTTGTCTTCCCCTTTATATTTTGAGGAACTAAGAAAAATGTATTAGTCTATACTGAAGATTTGACATGTAATGAATGAACAATGTATAATGAGACTAGCAGGTCACAGAAGTTGAATGCAACTTATTTGCTTGATGAGGAATAACAGGTCTTCATGTGTTTTTTGCACACCTCAGTCTGTGAATTATAAAACCTCTGGTTTGCCTCTTGGTTTATAGCATGGAGGAGCTACCTAGGAAAACCAACTGAGAAGAAAGATGGTGGTTTTGATAAACTTCATGAAATGTAAGCAGGAGCAATAGATCATCATATTATTTGGAAAAGGAGGCATTACATAATTATGATGTACAAATCTCTTCTTGTTTATAAATTTATTCAAAATTTTTTGAGAACTAAGTATATGAATCACAGATTTTAGCCTTAAGACAGGGAGCACCTGACAGGTGTGTGTAATCTCTGTCTCCCAAATGACAGGCAAAATGATTAGGTAAAAGGAACAGGATGAATCTTCTAGTAAAAGAGGCAGTGTAAATTATGCAAAGAACAACTGAGTAATGCAAACACATTGTAAAGAAGAAGTGATTGATTAACAGGAATGACAAATATGTGAATTAAGTCACATCCTCAGTTGCAAACACTATGTCTCACATTTTAAAACTTTATAATTACAGTGATTATGTGTGCAAATCAGATAATGACACAAACAAGTAGCCACTTACAGACACAACTGGCCATTTGCATATGAATTTGCATGCAATCACATTACAGCATAATTAACTACACAACTTTGATTAATTTTGTGGGTACTGTCATTCTTTGAATAAGGTAGATTCTTGGAGAAAAATAATGTATGACCACAGATTTAAACACAGCATTAGTGTGCCTAAAAGCCTGAAAAAATATCTCAAGTTATATTGGCAAGCCTTAATTCTAACAATTTCTTATATCAGCATTGTTTTTGCAGCCTTGTTATTTTTTTAACATTGTTTTTGTGTAATTAGTCTTCATACTGAGGCATACATATGAGCGTTAATTTTTATATGTGAACAGATTTTTAAGTTGAGAGCACTCATTTGTGATTTTGAAATCTAACATACAGACTATTGTGGCAATACTAGATAAATATTAACTCACTTTCAGAAAGGGTGGCCTTTTCAAAAGGAAATAGGTAACTTTGTAGCCTGTTTGTTTCCACAAGGTGACTTAGGCATAAAGTCCTGATGATTGCCATTGGAGTAAAGACTCCTGAATCACTCGCATGTCTCTGAACATTCTGTCCAAATTTCTTCGTTCCTTTGTTCTCTTCTTTGTTTTTGTAGTGGTATAATTACCAAAACTATGCATACATGAGCAATGGATGAGCAATTTAATGAGATTTTGGCATATAACATGCTCATCACTACCTCTATATCAAAATGTCTTTGCTATTCTGGCCTTAAGCCACTTTTGCAAAAAGAGAGCTTAAAATTTCAGATCACCCAAGTGCTTTATAGTATTGACTCACTAGTAACACTAGATTTTGACATTTTTCATCAATCATCCAATAAAAAAATGGTTTTTGAGCTCTTGATCTGTAATCATCACTGTAACCAATGTAGTATAAAGACTTCTGGGATAAAAGCTGAGGTCCTAGTTTATAACTGATATTTTGTTGCATTATAAAGTGTCACTGAAGGAAACAAGTTTTCAAATGTACTTCAAAATTTCCAAATCTCCTCTCTGGAAAAAAAATATAAAATAAATAAAATTTGGCTCATGCTTAAGTATTTTTTTGACCAATTTTATATTTTCCCTTGTTTTTGGTAATATTTTGAGTCTACATTTAAGTGGAGATAATTCTGTTAGACTTCTGTTAGCCTGGAACTATTAAGTTTAGTATCATGTCTGTTTGGATATTCTTGGCTCAGTTAGCAACTAGAAGAGGATTTGGAACAATTGTTTTTCATAATTCCCAGTTGTGATATAAATGCCTGAAACTCAGTGAATTCTAAACCCTCTTTAGCAGCTGTTGCTCTTGAATAACTTTCAAAAAGAGCATCACATTTTTAAACTGAAAAGACAGCCTAAAGCTTTCTTACCTTTTATTAGCGAAATGTCTGAGATGAACCAAATAAATATTTTACATAAGCTATTTTCTGTAAGCTTATTTGTGATGAAAATCACACTTTTTCACAAAAGGGAAAAAGCAAAACACTTCATTTTAGTCTAGAAAATATTAATTTAAAACAGATATTTTGTATTTATTTCAAACTCATGAATGTTTTGGAAAGGAGGCCCAGTGTTTGTAAATATGTCAGAATCACTGAACAGTTGAGGTGGGAAAGCAGATCCAAGGATTTCCTAGTCCAATAGGGACCAGCAGATTGCTGTAGACCTTGTCCATTCAGGTTTGAATACCTCCAAGGCCGCTCCACGGCCTCTCTGAACAATATGTTCCAGTGTTTCACCTCCCTCACTGTAACAAAGCTTTTTTCTTACATTTGTACATGAGAATGTCATGGGAGACTTTAGCAAAAGCCTTGCTAAAATCTAAACAACATTCACTGATCTTTTCTCATCCACTAAGATAGTCTTTTCATCATAGAAAGTGATCAGGTTGGTCAGTCATAATTTCCTCTTTGCAAATCCATGATGACTATTCCCAGTCTCTTTCTTGTCTTTTTTATGTTTGGAACTAGCTTCCAGAAGGATTTACTTCATCATCTTCCTATGGATCAAAGTGAGGCTGACTGGCCTGTAGTTCCCTGGCTCCTCCTTCTTGACTTTTTTGAAGTCAGAAATGACATTTGCTTTCTTCCAATTTTCAGGAGCCTCCCTCAGTCACCATGATCTTTCAAATATCATTGAGTAGCCTCACAGGACATTGGCCAGCTCCCTCAGCACTCATGGGTGCAGCCCCTCAGGCCCCATGAACAGTGTTTGTGTCTGTTTAAACAAATTAAACCTAAGATAATCCTCCCCAGCCAAGTCTTCCTTTCTCCAGACTATTCCAACAGGCCTCAGGGGCTTGGCCTGAAGGCTGGTCTTGACAGGTAAGACCAAGGGAAAGGAGACATGGAGTACCTCAAGGTTTTCCTTGTATTCTGTTATTAAATTCCCTACCATGCGTTTTCCTTAGTCTTCCTTTTGCTGATGATATATATGTGGAAGGCGTTCTTGTTGCCCTTCATACCTCTCAGCTGAACTCTAGGAGACCTTCAGCTTTCCTCACCTCACCCCTGCACGCTCTGACAGTGTCTTTGTATTCTCCCTCGGTGACCTGACCCAGCTTCCACTTCTTTATGCTTCCTTTCTCATGTGAGTTTGGTCAGGAGCTCCATGGTCACTTATGCAAAGTCTCTTGCTTTCTGCTTATGGGGATGACCTGGTCTTGAGCCTGGAGAGGGTGAGCCTTAAAAATCTACTCGATCTTCTGGACACTCTTATCACAGGTTGGTGTCCCATGGGATTTTTCCAAGCAGACCCCTGAGGAGGTAAATATATGCACTCCTGCAGTCCAGAACTATAATCCTGATTTTTAGGTTGTTTCCTCCTTCCAGAAGTTTTTAAAAAAACCTGGGTCCTCCAACTCAATTATTTCTGTAATTAGTATTAAGCATTGATGGAGTGCTAAGCATAACAGAAAGTGTCCATTATTGAAGACAAAAAGTGCTGCACATCTCTTACTAAAGCAAGGTTGCATTTTCACTGATTCTTAGAAGATTTGTGATGATGTCATATAGCAGGAACATTGAAAGGAAAGTAATCAATCAGGGGAGTAAATGATACCTTGCAATTAAGCATTAATGCTGGAAATGATTTTTAGATTTGTAATTATTCCTGTCACCTCTTTGTGCAATACAAGAAGGAAATATCTGAGTCTTTTAAAGAAGATATACAAGGTCCATTTGCTTCTTCATGGATATCAGTCTTCAACAGAAAGCAAATGAGAATCATTTGGTACAGAAATACATGTTTACAATGTATTTTCTTTTGTGGTAAATGGAACTAAGCAAGTGTGATAAACAACAAGACCTACTCTTATGTAAGCTCTTCAGAACTTACATAAGTTATATACATATATACAAGTTATACACAAAATATACAATCTTCTGATTGTGTATTTGTTTAGGGAGGTGTTAGATCTTGCATATTTTAATGGCAAATAGGCAAATAAAAGGATACTATTATAAAATAGTAATAGTAATATTATGCATCAATGTGGAAGCGTGAATTTGAGAAAATCTTAACTCTGCAGTGATCTCCTCCAAGTCACTTGATATACCTGGATGCATGGACCTACATGCAACTGTGTGTGTATACCATATAAATTTATATTTTTTTTCTCAACCCCAGGGACATATAAAACCCATTTTTCCTTTTCAGTGTGTAGGGTAATCATACATTCCTGAAGCATTATAATAGTTCATGAATTTATTTAAATTACATGATTTTATTTAAGAGTATCCATTGTATAATAAAAACTAATTTGCATTAATATAATGAGGTATTTTGTCTAAATTATTCTAGTGAGAGTAGCTATGAAAATTGTTTTGAAGGATTTATTTTCCACTTACAGGTTTCTTTCTTAATGAGGATTACAACCTCAAAGGAGAACAAGTAATTGATAAAAAATAGTTCTTTGCCTTTCAATAATATTTTCACTCCTATTATCTTGTTTTAGAATAAGATGTTAAACCTTTACAGTTCAAGACAATTAAGCAATAACTGTCCCTAAATCCTCACTGTAGGGCAAAAAATTTTAAATTGTCAACTACCTACATTATAAAACTTGCCTAACATAGTTGTTCAAGGTCTCAGAGTTTTCTTTTCTACTTTGTTCAATTCTGTGGAAGCAATTCTAATTTGATTATATTATACAATGAAAACAAAGCTCTGCATTTGCCAGATGCTACTGACTTTATTAAAATTGTAATAATTTACAGCCAGTGACAGGGCCTGGCTACTAATAAAGAGACATAAATCTCTTTAGCAAATACAAAAAACAGAAGAACGTATGTAGTTTTCTCTGTGTACATCCACATGTTGAATTTTACCCACACCTGATCTTGAGTACGTGCTGTAACTTGTCAGCCATCCAGCTTTTGGCCCTGGCACTACATTGATAATGATAATACTGATCATAACAAATTCAACATCCTGGTAGCCTGTGCTTAGTGGAACTGAAAGATATCCTTATAGCCATAAGACACAGCACACAGAGAAAATCCTTATAGGTAAAAATGGGGCTGGTGTGAAAACTAGAACTTTGAGATTAGACTTTTTTTTGGTCCGTGCTGCCTATTTACTCAGCACTTTAATAGCATCCCCGTGTTGTTCACACGGGCTGTGTATATCTGAGAATAGTGATCGTGTACCTGGTCTTCTCAGCCACTTCCTCTGTTTGAGCTGTTCAGCTCACCTGTAAGATGTTCTTGATAACCGCAGTACAAGTTGGATGTTGAACCTTTTCCCTTTCTTAAAATGGCCTGGGATAGAGTTTTTAAACTGTTACTTACATGATCATTTTCTGTCCTTGTTAAAAAAGCTGTGAGTAAGAGGCAAGTTCCAAGTACATTCTAAGATGTAGTTAGAAAGAAGATTTTGGATGAGATTGGTTGTACAGGTTGAGGAAGGAAAATGAAAATATCTTTTTTTTTCTTTAAACAATAAACTATAAGACTTCTTTTGCTTTAGCTCAAGAAAAGGCAAAAGATAATTTATTTAAACTTAACACAGTAAAAAAGCTCTCCAATGAATCTGGCTTATTAGTCGATTATGTATGGTATTTTGAGCTAATTAACCTTAGTGTTTAGAGAAATAAATTTTGGGGGTCATGCCTTCTAAAATAATGCAGCTAATTAAAGAGAACAAATAGAAAAGCTTCTTCTCCTAAATTCTGCTTTGCTTTAGTTTCTGAGACATCAAAGACACATTTTATTCATTAATTGTCAACTAGTCACATAAAACAATTTCAGAAAATTAGCATTAGGAACTTGCCTTTATTTTTATTTTTTTTAATAATAACAGTGTATTCCATGAAGCGTATGAGCTGCCTGTGTCCATGACCTTGGCCTCTCATTTTGACATGTAGAATCACACTTATGGGGTACATGGTCAAGGAACATTTGCACCTCTCATGGAAAGCGTATTTCTGAATGGGGTTATATTAAGGACTCAGAAGGTAGTACTGTTGGGACTTATACAGGCTCATGGTGTTAGAAATCACCATAATGACTGGATTTTTAGCCTTCACAGCTGTTTGTCTACTGTGCTTGTTTGGGTGAGAAAGACCACCTTTAGGTAAAAAAAAGGGGTATTTTGATTTTTGATAAGATCTCAGATTCCAAACTGAGTAGAAAATTATAAATCAAGCCTAGTAAAAATATTAATCTAACTTAATAATTTCTTCTTGAATTATTCTTGTGCATGGTTTCCCTTCCTATACTAACTTTCCAGAATACTGATATGCTGCTGGGTTCCATTGAAATAATACTTCAAATCCAAATGCTTTTCAACAGGAGGTTAAGTGAGTGCTTTCCACTTCAAAATACACTCCTACAACATGTTCTGCTTTTCATTTAAAACTCATTAAAGTTCAGTCAAAAAAATCTTCAAATACTTATTCTGGCCTTTTGAGATTTATATTTATATGTATTTATATACATATAAATATAAACATATACATCCAAAGCATAAAACTTATTCATAATATCTGTCTGTATATATTCATCTACATAGGATTTGCCAGGAACGGATACTCTTAAGGTCTCAGCTGACAAACTGGCAAAATCCTCTTTCATTAGCACATTACTGGGTTAGGAACTAGAAGAGACCAAACAAACTGGGGCCAGGCCTTATTATTCCAGGCAATCATGCCAGCTAGATCTGTTTAGGAATTTAGCAGATTTGTTTTAAGTTGAGGAGAGGATAATGTCCTACACAAAAGCTCTTCCGAGTATAGTTCCAGAATGATTACTTTAACTCCCACTTTTATCGTTCTTTATTGAGTTACCACATATTTCAGAGAGAACGGGCCTTTTGCATCCATGCCGCGTGCCTGCAGTTCACCTAGTGTACGTGACTGGGGACAAGGCAATCCAAAGGGCAGCATCTTCCTGGGCATCTGTCTTAGCTTCGTTTCCATGTGCGTATGAGACAACATGAGATGTCACTACCATGACTATAAATCCTTCCCTGCTATTTCTCCTCCAGAACTAGACTCAAGTTTTAAGCAAACTAGAGGATTTTAGTTCCACAGCAGGACTAGGTTTTCCACATAAAAATTTATTTATTTGAATCCTATTCTCTTATGACTTGTGTGACAATTTTTGTTGGTTGCTTTCTTTTCAGTGGATCCAAAAGAAAAAGATAAAGAGTAGGAGGAGCAGGTGAGGTTGTTTAGAACATGACTGTCCATCTGAAAAATTAATTTGTCTACTGCTTATTACAATATCCTGCTTTGTGCATTATCCTGTGACTAAGGCTGCGCATTTGGTAATGGGAGTTAGGTACTGATGAACCCCGTGAGAAGAAATGGGGCCTATAAGAAGAGAGAAAGCATGATTATGCTGAGGGGATGAATCCTGTCAGTATTATCTTGACATTTAAAGAATTGTTCGATGTATACGACGGTTGTTGTTTGTCCTCTTGCAATTTGTATTGCTGAATTAAGATATCTTTTTTTTATGTTATTCTTTGAATTAGTCATTTTTTTCAAACCCACCTTTAACTTTGTAAAATTGAATAGGACTAGATTTTTTTAATCTCAAAACCAGATTGTCATTCAATCCAATAGTAGATTTTTCCTCATTATTCACATTCATTCTCATTTTTAACCAAATCAATGTTAAAATATTTCTGAGTGAAATTCACACTTTCACCAAAAGAAATTCTATGGTGAGATTCTTAGTGACACTAACACGGTGAATAATTTTTAGCTGACCTTTGGAAGAACAAATCTTTCCAGATCTTTGAACATATATTTTAAACATTGATAAAGTAGCAAAATACCCTATCAACAGATCAATAGATGAGAAATCTGGGTCATCTAAAGGTAGTCGTGGCTTTTTTTATAGTTTTAGAAAAGATAAACACAATGTATCAAAAATAAGTGTCTATGATTTAGTAGCATGAGAGCTTTCTATGGGGTATAGAATTGTAAGTTACAAATATACTTTGAAAAATTTACTGAGATTTCTATGAAATATATTGGGCTATAATGAAGTAACTAATTATCTAAAGTATTTTTAATGGAATAAGAATTATTCTATAATAAAACACTAATCCAATAGAAAACTGTAATTAGTGAAATTGTTTGCTTCTTCTATTAGATTTCAAATGTCATCCAAGCCCATCTTTGACCTTATACTTTGCTGTCAGATATTTTATTTTTGTTACAGAGTGATGATACATGCTTATGAGAAGATGACTCATTTAACAAAAGGAAAATTAAATTAAAAAGTAGGACTTTATTAATAGAGTCTTGCTTCCTTAGACTTCAAAGATGAACTGAAACAGTTTCAAAGATTTCAAATAGCTAAATTATTTTTGCTGCAGTTTTTACTGATGCTTTATCATCTTATCCGTGAGTTTTGCATTAATCATAGCTGGAGGCTTATGTTCCAAGATGTAACCATGGTTAGGAACATGGATTTTGAGACTTAGTTCTTTAAACATTAGGTTCTACCATAAAATAATTACTTAGTCACTTCTTGCAATGGCAAACCATTCCAGCTATTTTAGGCAGCTATCTTGGATCGAATGCAAGAGCTGCCTCATGTAGTGCTTGTCCATTCCGAGTGACCTCAGAGGAATTCTAGGAGGCTTGCTCAGACTGGACATCTAGTTTAACGTCTTCCTTCTGCAGACGAAACACTTTTTTTTCCAGACTTTTATTTATCTCTTCATCTCCCTTTTCCCTTAATTGTAGAATTTAACATTTCTCCCTTTGCCTACCAAACCCATCATTCCCTGTCCAAATTCTTGCAACAGATTTGGATCCAAACAAATTACCTCAATTAAACAAATTTAAACAAATGAAAACACAAAGTTCTAAAAATTCCTTATACGAATCAAGAAAATTTTTCCTATTTTTAGTATGCACACAAGTCAAAATTAAACAACTCAAGTTAGCTAACAAAAATTAATTTGCTGTTAAACTTAAAAAAAACCTGTGACTAGTAATTTTGCATTAAAACTATAAAAACCTGTTCCTATTTCATAGTATACAGCTTTTTCCATCACTGAAAAAACAGGGAGTTTTGATAGCTTCCAAAGATACGTCAATCTTATCTCTTGCAAAACTGTAATAATTTGGTAGTAGTTCCTTCATATTTGGAAAATTCTTCTGAATATATAAAGATATCGCATTCCATATTCCCAGGTTAGCCTTTTTCGGTTTAAGGTGTTATTCATTGAAGATAACAAAACTGAGAATAAAAAACTGCACATGTTTTAGAAAGCAAAATTTAGTATTATCTAAGTTATCCTGCAGGCACAATCATTCTGCTGTAAGGAAAATTTGAAGGTAGCAATACCTTCATGTCTATATTCATCTTATTCCTCTGGAAAGCAAAAAGAGCATTCAAAAACCTCACTGATTGTCTCAAATTAAAGTTTTGCACTGTACTTTTTTGGAATATTGGTAATTATTCAAGACTCTGATGTCAGAAAAAAAGAGCGAACTAATAACATTTTATTTCAGTCCTACATCACAAAGCACTCTAAGTTTTCACACTGAGATCGCAAAATTAAGCAGAAAGATTTTCTTCATAGAAAATGAAAAGAAAAATGTCAGTTTAATTATGAAATATAAGTAAAGAGGGATGAAAATGAACCAGAGGCTTTGATTGAACTAGAACAACTAGCTGAGAAGTTGGGCTGATTATATTTAACCTGCATTTCTCATCACTTTATGTCAAAAAAGCAAACCATATTATTGCACTGATGTGGAAAGTATTAAGGAAAACAAATGAACAAACAAACAGGGTGTTCTTTCTTTCTCTGCCCTGCTCTTTTCCCCCTGGTTCTGTGCTTGTTTTTTTTTTTTTTTTCTTTCAGAGCCTATTGAGATGAACCACCTGGGTCAATGGGTATTTTCCTTGAGCTCAGCATTCTCTCCCTTTGGCTCACTGTGCTTTTGCTTATACAGCCTGGCACTTAAAATAGATGGTTAGGATTTTGCTACAGTCCAAAGCTTTTAAAAAGATAAATGCTCCACAGAATTGTGCTCACATGCTGAAGCATATGTTTCCCGTATTATGTTTTGAGGAGAAAAGTAGTTCAATCACATTTTAAAAAAGGAGCAGCTTTAGGAGGTATATTAATGTTACAATACATCTATGGATATGCTACTGCAGCCTATGAAGTCTCTTACAGTAAGTCAGAAGCAGAGGAACTCTACCGGACTTGCTCTTATCCCCACGAAAAGCCCATCTTTCAATTATTCTGGTCTGTTATTGGAAGTTGTTTCTTCCAGAATATGTTTCACTGCATGTTGTTTCTGGTACAGAGTTTTCTTCATGAGAACCATAGACAAATTTAGATTGTGAGGGAAAAGTCTATGGAGGTATGTCCATATTCATTGACCTTAATAACTAGTCTGATTTTCAAGACCTATTGCCAGGTTGGTCGCTGGGAAAGAAAATTCCTGTGTCATCAAATTGGGTTAACACATATCATGAAAGGGATTCAGCTCCCATCAAGGAGGGGATCCCCCCACTCTCCTCAGCTCTGGCGAGGCCGCACCTGGAGTATTGTGTGCAGTTCTGGGCTTCCCAGGACAAGAGGGATGTGGAGCTTCTAGAGAGGGTCCAGCATAGAGCCATGAAGATGATTAAGGGACTGGAGCATTTGTCATATGAGGAAAGACTAAGTGAGCTGGGCCTGTTTAACCTGGAGAAAAGAATGCTGAGAGGAGATTTGATCAACATGTTCAAGTACCTGAGGAGTGATTGTAGGGAGGATGACGCCAGGGTCCGTGGTGGCCAGTGACAGGACGAGGGGTAATGGGTGTAAGTGAACACAGGCAGTTCCACCTCCATGTGAGGAAGAGCTTCTTTCCTGTGAGGATGACAGAGCCCTGGCACAGGCTGCCCAGAGAGGCTGTGGAGTCTCCTTCTCTGGAGATCTTCCAAACCCGCCTGGATGCCACCCTGTGCCCCGTGCTCTGGGTGTCCCTGCTGGAACAGGGGGTTGGGCTAGATGATCTCTAGAGGTCCCTTCCAGCCTCAACCCTTCTGTATGATTCTGTGTGAAAATACAAATATACATAATAATTTAAAATTATAATGAGATCTATAGGTGAATGGCCTACTTTCTTATGAATACCAAATATTCCTTATACCATGGGGTAACTTACAGACTTAAAACCTATGCTGAGCAAATCTATATTTTCCAAGAAAATGAATTTTGATTTGAGGTTACAGTCTGCTCCTTGGTTTCACAGCTGTGCTTAGAAGTCATATGGGAACTGTCTGCACCAGCAGTTAAGCTGTTAATCCATTCCACTGGCTCTCCTCTACTAACTGGAACTCTAGAAGCAAGAAAGAAAATTTATTATCATGGAAACTTGTTCATAAGAAGTCACATCTCAACCAAAAAGCATTTGGTTGGTAATACACCTTTATCTGAAGAGAATGTTGAGATGTTTACCTGGGTTATCCAGGAGGTAGAGAAAACTGCATACTTGTTAGCAAGCATATTTTCTCTTTTTGAGTGGGTTGTTTATGCCATAATTAATTCTAGGCAATTTAAATTCTAAATATCCCCATATGCATAAGATATTTTGCTTTCTCCTCACCTTTCCAATTACCTTATACTTAGTATTAGTCAAAAGTGTTTTGTGAATCTTCCTTATTGGTTCACAGCAGGCATTCTCAAGCACTGGGAGAGATTACTGATTTTAAAACTATTAAGGATTTTGTGCAACATATATTATAATTGTTTTCACACTTTTGCCACTTTTAAAATAAAGATCTAAAGGTAATATTATAACTGGTTAAATTTGCTTCTTTTTCAAATTTGTTTCACAATCTGCTTAGTTTTACAGATTTTGGCCTAGTAGTTATCCTCTATTTTTAATATTATGGAAATCTATCTCTCATTATTTCAATTATTGAAAATATTTTTTCTAATAATCACTAAATAATCACTGGTAATGAAGAAAATCTTTCATGTGACTCAGGATATATTTGTTTATTAAAGAGGGACAAATCTCTCAATATCTCTCCTTACATGATTAAGAAAAACAGTCAAAAATTCATTTCGATAGAGTTTGCTTGCAAGTTTTCTTTGCAAGCACTACCATAACGAGCAGCAATGTCACAAGCCCTGTCATCACCTTCCTTCTTTAAAAATTTTATTTAGATAGGCTTGTCAGAACTGGTGTTACTTAAGCTTGAAGTAATGGTACTTCCCACTGAAGTTAATAAAATCTCCATGGGCTTAAGAGCCTTTTAATCAAGTCTTGCTTCATTCTAGAAAAATATGCCTGTATTTTCTCCCTAATGGGGGTAAGAATCAGGATGACTCTGACTTGCTTTGTTGACATAAACACTGGAAACCAAGCTTTTTATGAATATTTGAGAAAGGCACATATATTTAGTTGTATTTTTTGAAAGAACAGATAGAACTCTTTTATCCTATCATATTGTGTGAACTTGGCCCTGTCAGAGAGGAATTTTCCACTGGGTTTGATTTCCTATGGTATAAAGATGCTGCTGTCAGCCGTTTCCATACAGTTCTTAGGTACTGTGTCCCAGCATGCCATAGAGCTATAGAGGCCACCACTTTATTCTCCAGCGGCCGTTGAGGGCTGGAGGAAGGTGTTCTCCGTGATGCCCGTCGCTCCTCTCTTGTTCTCACAGGTCTTTGAGCACAAGACAAAACGCAACCAGGAATCGAGACAGAACTTCTTGGGAGCTATTTGAAATGCATTCTCAATTTGTGTTGCATTCATGCCTTATTTCACTTATACTTTTTCGTTAAAGATTGTATACCTGGAAAAGGGAGAAAGACAGAATTTACATACACAACATGTCTTAGGCAGAGGTAATTCTTCAGGTTCACTTTGAAACTTGACAGTGGCTTGCTATGCTAGAAAGTTATTTGTATGGTCTCTATAATCTTCCTTAAACGTAAGATCTGAATAAAATTATTTGTGTTCTTGGACTGCCTGCAGCTACTGATGAGGAAAAAAATAAGCATATTTACGCATTTCAAAATACCTTCATCAAATCAACAGTGCAAAGGGTTTGCTTCTCAGGAGCACAACAATCTAGTGGAATGTCTGTTCCAGGAGGAATAAAATCAGTTTTTCACATTTTACCCTTGTTGATGTCTTCATTTTATTACAGCATCAGTTGTTAATTGCTAAATAACACAAGTCACTTTTCAGAAGGTTTATTAGCATGTCATCATCACTGTTGAAAATGGATGATTAATTTAGCACTTCGGTTACAGAATTTACAGAATTTCATACACAAAAGCATTAACATGTGTAGCAAAATATTTTCTCCAAAGTCCAGGTGGCTGCTGGACTTTTCATTTTGACCTTTGGTATGAACTTAGCATGAGAATACAGCTATACAGTCTGCAGTGCTGAAACACTAGCTAAAGAGTTATCAAATTTATAAATTACAGAACTCTCTTCTTCCTGTATTTTAAATAAATTTCAAGTTTTTTTTTTTAAATTATCATTCATGCTCACAAAAGCTCTATCTTGTTCTACATGCATTAACTGGATGGTGAAATTAATATATACAACAAAATTTGTTGTCAGATTCACAGCACTCAATACTATGTATTTTCTTACAATAATGAAAAATTTCCATTCTGTCTTTGCTATCTATTTGGCAAGTATGAAGTCTACCTTTTTTTTCTCATTTTGTTTAAAGCCCTGAAGTGTTCATACTCTTAACAACCAGAAAACTCTGCAAGGACTACAACCTACATGTATCTATGATTAAGCCTATGGTTCATGTGTCTCCTTTTTTAATGTCTATAGATACATAAGTAATATTTTTTCACCCTATTTTTAATATGCCCCAAATCTTCTTGACTGTGTCTGTTGCTGCCTCTTTCTTCTCCAGTGTTAACACAGACCTACCACAAGTTATACTTGTCTTTCCAACTCCTCTAACATCCATCTTCTCTGCTTACTTCTAGATTTGAACAAAACAAAACAAAGCAAAACAAAGCAAAGCACCATCAATCAGACAGAGTCCTCAGCACCGATCTTACTCTGAACGTGAAAAATAATTTTTCATCTAACAACTCAAAGGAATCTCTTTTCTTCAGATGATAACCATATGCCATGAAGAACTCAAGGACTGGCTTTGGTGTGAAGGTTATGGGAAATGGGGGGAGCTGTCCATAATAATTGAGATTGGTCGTAGTTCCCTGGTTATATGATTTATTTCCCAGAGAATGACGGAAGAGATGTTTCCTCCTAGCACACATTGCTGCAAAAGCAAATCACTGGCTGACCATCTGATAGGGAGATTACTGCAATGACATGATAAAGTACTGCTGTTCCCCAGTAAGAATGAGAAACAACCCGTAGAAATTTAAATCCATCCAGAAAAGGATTTTACAATACATAGGAGGTTTTATACTTTTTACTTCCATTTTTGTTCCATCTTTATTCAATTGTTCATTAGCCTAAGTAGGTTTTTTCACTCCTAGCATTTCTCCCAGCATACATTCATAATGAGCATCCATACCTTTCCTTAGTCTGAATTTTTCCAGGCCAAAGGTATAAAGGTCTTTTACACCCTTTCTTCCCAGTGTTGCTTTTCTGCACCGGAGATGCTTTTCTGCTTTTCTAAACCAGAGGTTCACTCCTGATTGTTGGTGACAAGAATTATGTGCCAAACGTAGTATGTTGGTGTCCCAAGTGCCTTCTACAACAGCTCTGATACTTCAATCCCTGTACAGCTAGCACAGTCTAGTACTGCATCCTGCGGCACGCTGGTCCAAACTGATATGAACCGTATGTAAGTGATGAAGAGATCCAGGTACCTCCTGTCAGAAGTGCTTGAAGGACACAGCCATTAATCCATATCTGAGGACAGGGCAACCCAACCCATCCCTGTGATCCTACTCATTAGGACTTTAAGCTCGCTCTCTAAGCGAACAATCTTCCCTCTGGTATCAATTTTGGCTCTTAGTTTTATTTCATCAACACAGGATGTGCCAGCTTCATTCATGCCAATATTAAAGAAGATGAGTCTGAAATCTAAACCACAACAAAGTCCGAAAGAAATGTGTCCACATATTCCTTTTCAGCACGTACCTATTGCAGCCTCCTCTTAACCTAGCTCCTTAATATCCTTCAGATTTTGTCTGGCTGTGACTCAGATTACATTTTTCTGTCTTCTTATGTACAAGAATTACTTTGTCTACTCTCCAGTCAGAGAGGATATCACTGACAAGAGGATGGACGTGGAGCACCAAGCAAGCTGGTTGCTGAATCCAGTGCCCATAACTTTGGGCAACTGTGCAGGAGATGTTCAGTTTAGAAGGATTTGCAGATTGTCTGTTCCACCTGCCACAGCAGAAATCATCCACAGAATAACTCCTTATAATTCAATTAAGATAGACAGTAAAAGACAAAAAGTCCTAATTACTAAAAAGCCGCACAAAAAAATGAGAGAATGTAGACTACCAGTGCTCTGGATATACATATTGGTTAAACAAAGTAAATGCATTTATTAAACAAAGATAGAAACATCTTACTGTAGAATCTGCAAGTTCATGTGCTAACTCTTTCAAAGCTTGGGAAAGTAACTGTCTTCAATTTGAATTCGCTGGTGTATTGAGATTTTGTATCCACTTAAGATGAGATAATTCCTTTCCTGTTATCTCACTTTTGCCTCCAAAATGAACATCATTATCTGTATTGACAACTGAAGCAAGTACTCATTTACTTTAAGGCCTTTCCAAGATGCTTTCAATTTGATCTCAACATTTTTTCCGTATTTCGTTTTAGCCAAAATGATGAGGAAACTTCTGTTATTAATGCAAATAACCTTTGCAAGGTCTAACAAAACCAGACTTGATGTCCTCCTGAACAGTTAAAAACTAATTTCAAGTACAAAAAAAGAAAAACATTTTTCAAAAACAGCTTTCCATATGTGTTTACGATCAAGATCATTTTACTGCACCCAGTCTTTATCTACCATTCCATATTTTAGGAAATTTTTAATTTGCTGATTTAGCTACATATTGTCATTATTTAAATTATTAAAAACTAATCAAAATATTCTATTTCAGAATCGAGAACCAACTAGGTTAAAGTTTCCTACAAGATCTTTTCAGGATTTGCACTAACAGTTATGAGACTGTTCCTTCTGAGTAGCTGGAGGCAATTTTAAATTGAGATAGTTTCATGATTTTACATTCTCGATTATTTCTAGGGAACCAGCTGCAAATGTCCTGTCACTTTTAATACAGACAAATATTTTACTTCTGATTCATATATAACCACTGGCAGTAAACTGGAGATTTAAAAAGCTTTTTAAAATGAGTTTTCTTGGTATTTCTTCTTGAGTATATATACGAAGACAATTGTGACAGCTGAATAAACAGTCAACAGACATATCCCTAAAGGATAATAACTTTGTAAAATTCAGAAAGTAAGAATCTGATATACTCTCAAGGTTATATAAAGACAAAACTTAAGCATCAAGTTTATCCACATAATAGAAAGAAACAGCTCACATACTGGGATGGAGCAGAGAGAGATCTATTCTCCTAGTAACTCATATGCAAGCACTCCAAATATTAAAATATTTTCCTCACTGCATGGACAAATCACTGCAATTTGGATCATCAATACTCCATCCACTGTCATGGAATAAGAGTGAAGCAGAAGAGAAAGTTGTTTTGAAAGACACTCAGGACTGGAATGGTTATTTTGTTAAGAAAAGGAAAGGAAGAAAGGAAGAGAAAAAGAAAGAAAAAAAGAAAGAAAAAGAGAGAAAGGGAGAAAGGGAAAAAGGGAGAATGAGAGAATGAGAGAAAGAAAGAGAAAGAAAGAGAAAGAGAAAGAGAAAGAGAAAGAGAAAGAGAAAGAGAAAGAGAAAGAGAAAGAGAAAGA
>JAUBNY010000877.1:5018814-5035304 GCA_032275445.1 Crypturellus soui
GAAAGAAAGAAAGAAAGAAAGAAAGAAAGAAAGAAAGAAAGAAAGAAAGAAAGAAAGAAAGAAAGAAAGAAAGAACAAGAGCAGCGACAAAAGAAGGCAAAAAGCAAAAGGAGTTCAAATGAAGAGCATTAATATCTACAGGGATGAAGACTGAATACTAGTGTGAAAATCAGGACCCAGGACACTGAGGAGACCTAAACAAGTATCATTAGCTGGTCACTGAGTCATGTTTGGCTAGTGACAGGAAAGGGAGGCTGACCAGATCTGGAGAAGAACATCAGGCTTTGTGTGCTGAACACAGACATTCTTGATTTCCTTTGGCTATCTATTAATTACTCTCTCTTCTGAAGAGCAAGAGAAGGGTCTGTAAAGAACATCAGGTTTACGCACCTAGAGTGACAGACTGTAAATTATCTCAGATGCACATAAAGTCAGTAAGCTTATTGCTTATTGTGAATGCTATCTTCCAATATTCTCATATTATATTTCAAAATTTAGAGGTGCTAAAATATTTTCCAAATTTATTCACCTTTTCCTTCTTAAGAAAAGTCACCTGCTTCTTAAGAAAAGTAAAAAAAAATTTTTTTTGTGATCTGAAATAAATATGAAAAGTAAATTTTTCTGCTCAGAAAAATTGATAAACCCCCCAGAAAAAAATGTTATAGTGTCTGGTCTGACTGCATAAAGATTTACATAGTAGAGTCAGAAGACTCTATTCCAGTCTGCTCTGTCAACACACTAAGAAAACTGCTTCTGAAACTACTATTGCAATTTCTTTTGCTCACTAAGATTTTATTATATTATTAGTTGTAGATCACTGCCCCGGTGCTCTATCTGGGGGCTTTAAACAACAATAAATATTAATAAATATCTCTAAAAATTAAGATATCAAAGATACATGAAAGAAGTATCATCATAGGGGGCACTGTGAAACACATTATCTTAACAATTTCTTTTCCAATTGCTTGCAGTCTCTTATTCCTCATCTCTCTGAGGATCTGGAAAATATTTTAACAAAAATATTGCAGTGCGTGATTTCTTTTGCTTGTGATCAGGTTCATTTCTTCATTTTGCCTCTATTTATCACAAATGTTGGTGTGTAGCTTGATTGTGGTGTCATTCTGGCCTCTACAATTTACCTAGGGCTACGTGAAATCCAGGATTGCCGTCCCTAGCAGTAATCCAATACGGTGACTCTCTGATCTTTTCAAGCCTAATGCAGACATTTCCAGTAACCTTCCCCACATGCAGTCTGTGGCTCCATCTCCATGAAGGTTTTGATTTCAAAATGCAGCATGGGCTTGAAGGTAAGGCCTAACAAGTTAACTCATTTGTTGGGTAGGAACTGGATTTCTTTCGGAAGATACTAAACGGGAAGCCACTTTGCAGGATCCATTACATGCACTACAACTAGAAATGCACATGGTTGTAGCAACCAAATACTGGGCTTCAAGGTGCATGTGTGATAGCGTGACAGGGAGGTCCAGGGAAGCAGACTGCATCTTGGCGGATAAAATCACTGAGCCAGAGATTATGCGGAATTAGAGAACTCATCACCAAATCCTTTGGCCTACTAATGGCAAAATTATTTGTTTATTAAAAGCATACTCTATGTCTGACAGCTTATATTCCCACTTTTTGAAAGGAGATGATCACAAGAGGAGAAAATATCCTTTTTCTGTGTATAATGGCTATAAACAGAATGACTATCAATAAAAATGAAATTATAATCTTTCTTTTTTTCTACTTCCTTAAAATGCTGTAGCTTATTTATCTATGAAAATTCGTTGTTGACAGAAAATGATTTTCAACAATATTCTGCTATTCATTCAATTTTGCAGCCAGAATGACTGACACTGAGTGGGTGGCAATCAACCTGCCAACGTCACGGAATCATTACTTTCCCCAAAACTGCCACCCATGATCTTGCTGACAAGCACTCCCGCTTCACATAGGCTAAAAACAGCCTCCACCTGTTAAGAATTAAAGGAAATGACCATATAACTACCAGCTGAAGCAGAAAAATGGAATAAGTCCACAATAATGAATCCGGTTGTTAGATGAATGCTAGGCAAAAGCAGTGAACAATTCTGTTATCTGGGTTTCTGAATAGCACTTTCCTCTCGAGTGACAGCCAACATGTTTTTTTTTTGCAGGTGTAACAAGTCCAACCCAGAAACAGTGCATTCTGTAGGATTTTTTTTTATGATTAATAATTATTTAAAACATAGCTCTGTGTTCCTCTTCTTCCTGACCTACTTTGATAAAGATGAATGTTAAGTAGCGCTGTGCAAATCACAATGTGTAGAGCAGAGACATTCTCCTCCTCCACACTTCTTGTGATTAAATTATTTGTTGTATTCTTAGTGATGCCATGTCTCCTGCTGTCCGAAGCATACTGTTGTGCTCCATATACGAAGTCTAAACGTGAGGAAAGTTATAGTTTTGTCATTCACTTCAGAGTAACTCATTTATTGTGCATTTTATTCTGGCCTACTGGAGATATTTTGTGTTGCTTGGGTCTTCCATGTGCTCAGTTTCCTCAGCTAAATGGATGAGAAAAGGGTAATTAAGCCGGTATACATGTTGAGAGGAAATAATTACAATATGAAAGGCTTTATTATGTCACTCAGTGGCAATGTAAGCGTGCTTTGAAGATACATATCTGCCTGTAGCTCTGAAATGTCACTAGTAATATAGAGAAAATGAAGAAAGAAATGGGAAAATGAAATAATCTCTATCAAAAGTAAAAGGATGGAATGAAAATTAAAAACCTATATCTTGTAGATTAAAAAAAGATATTGCCAGCTGGCTTTAATGTCATAACCAAATGGAGAGATACAAGTTTAGAAAACTCATCTGCAGTCTTCAAAAATATCTTCTTCCATGGATCGTAGACCCATCCCTATTATTCCTGCTCGCGGGAGATGCATCTGAAGCCAAGGGAAGCTTGCAGTCAGAAACAGCCTGCTGTTCCTTCTGGGTCTTTTACAGTGCCATGCTCTGTCTTTGTGCAGCTTCTTGCTGTCCACCTCTCAGTAGTGTGAAAGAGCACCCAAATCATCCCCTCCTCTGGGACTGGGCAGCACTTGGGTAGCTCCACGTTATGTGTTTGGGTCACTGGGCTTTGTCACTAGAGAGAATCTCTGCTCTGAGATTATTCTGCTTGCTCTGAGAACACTGGAGCCCTCTAAACCAGATGACAGAACTACCAGTCATTTCCATGAAATCTACCTGACTTCCAGTAAAAAACAATGCACTACAGAATCAATAAAAAAATGCGGTAAAGAATGTTGATTGCTAAAATACACTTTTCTACATTACTGTATGTGTATGTATTCCTCTATATAAGTAGCATTGCGCAAATCATAACAATTGCCATGTGGAATTATAACAAAAACTCAGAATAGAGTGTTAGCTAATCATAACAGAAGAACAAGAGTGGAAACATTTGGAGTGATTTCAGACACATCATTTTATAGCAGATTTTTTGATAGTTGATATTTTATATTTTGATAGTTGCATATTGCATATTCTGGGCTGGCTCACACTACTGGAATTGACAAATAGCTTATGTTAGTTTTTAATTTCAGTAATACTGTATTGAGTGCCTTAATAAAATGACCACTCAGAGAGTCCCTGGAAAGTGCAATGAGAGCAGGGAGAGAGCAGCAGACACACTGGATGCTCCTTACTGTCTAGTTAGAACTAGCAAATGATTTTTTCTCTACTCTTTATGGGCATTTATGAGTCTTTTGAGGTCTTGTGGTTATTGGTCCATTCTTTTCCCTTACCTTTAAGGACTCTGTTATGATTCTTTGCCTGACTGCTCTTGCCCTGTTCTAGAGGACGCTGCAAGAATCCTGCAAAAACTACCCAATATATTTATTAAGAAGAAGAGGAGTTTTTAAATTAAACAATATTAAAATATATTAAAATAGTCTGTGGTGTCTTTAAGAATATCTATTGAAAGTCTTCAAGAAGAAATTCACCAAGAAGGGAAAAAAAAATCTCTAATTGTTTTAACTTTCTCTGATGCAAAAAAAAATCTTTTAGGGATTAATGTCAGGAATATTTTCTCTGTGTTATAGAACAATAACTTTGTTCAAGCTCAAATTAAAATAATCAGGCACTTACATTATTTAAATAAT
Organism: Crypturellus soui; assembly: GCA_032275445.1. NCBI lineage: Eukaryota > Metazoa > Chordata > Aves > Tinamiformes > Tinamidae > Crypturellus > Crypturellus soui. Next base: position 5,022,966 of record JAUBNY010000877.1, read on the forward strand.
CGTGTATATGATCTAAAAGTTTCTTTTAATTGATTTTTTTACCTTGATAATTAAAGACAATGCTTTCAAATGCAAATACACAAGTAAAAAATAAATCTCTTTTTGAAATTAAGAAATATGTGGTTAGTATCTCAAATTCAGGCAAACAGTTGGAAATGTTTGGTATAAAACTTCTGTTTGCCTGGTGTTCAGATCAGCTTACAGTTTGATCACAAAGATAGGATTCGCAAAGTGACTGGCTGTGTCTGACAGGAATGTGAACGTCTGACTACGAAGCAAATATTTATTAATCTTAAAGCATCTTTTTTTTTCTCTGTATTCTGCCATTTTAAATCCAAATTCCCCCAAAATATGTATTTTTCAAAACTGACATGTTAAAATGTATGCAAAATATGTAGTATGTGATGATTAATATCTCTCAGTCCTGCTTCAAAACAAGAACTATTTTCTATACTTTCAAACCATCTCTAGAAATTATAGTAATATATAAATACACTATATTATCTGCTTGAAATAAATTATTTAATGTTACATTATATTTTGACATTTCTATTTAAATCCCTTTTGAAGTTTAGTGTGTTATATCTTTAAGGAGAATGCTTATAAACAGAGCAGTCTTCATAATTCAAGATTCACTCTGTAGGAGACCTTGTCACTTTACAAAATTTGTGAGAGACCAACCGAAATTAAGAAGAATGCACTATGCAGAAAAGCTGACTAAGGTAAATAAAGTTAGGACTAACTAACATCCAGAGGGTCTTTCAGAAATTGCAGTGCAGTGTTCCTAAAGACCTATGAATATAGCAAGCTAGAGTTTTATTCAGTTTTTCTAAAATTAGTTAACCATCTAAGAGATAATTTATTCAGGACAGAAGATGGTAAAAAAGAAATGGCAACAGGTCTTCCTTTCTCCAGAAGCCTCTTCTCGGGCTTCCCAGCTGTACAAGACCTACACAGATCCCTCTAGTTCCAAGGGGATCAATAAAGCTGCTGCACTGGGAAAACTTTGCACCTCATCTGTAGGGACCTGCATTCCTCCTGCCATCTCATTACTGCTGCTGCTGAAGGTCTGGGGTGATTTCAACTCATTTATGACTTCGCTGCAGTCAGAATTGTTTTGCATTGGCCAGAAGTAGATTCATATGCTTCATGCAATGCAAAAGTGAGGAGGCCAAAAACTTCAGATGCTGCCTGGGAATAGCCTTATTAGTCACTGTCAGAGCCCAGTACTCTCTGACCAGGTTCTCTTAAATATTCTGCATATACAGCAAGTGCAATGATTAATGTACAAGTTTCCTTTGAACATATTTAATATTACACGGGCATTTTGATTTAGTAGAGTGATGTAGCAACATACTGAAATCACAATACAGATGTACACTTATACTATTCAATCACAACACAAATGTGCTTACCATTACTGCTTTCTACAATATGTTCATGGTCATGACACCGCGTGCCACTAGCTGCTGGGAAGGAATACGTGGGCTGAAGCCAGCTTTAGCCCACTGCTCTCTTCAAAATTCCTTTGCTAGCAGTCCGGGTTTCAAAACTTATGTTGAGCTGAGCCACTTAAAACTGAACCATGGAAAGCGACCATGTAGGGAGCCCTTACTGAGAATCTCACCTCCACCCAGAATATTTCAGGAGAGGAGAAAAATGCAAGATGTCACGAGTGGTCTTAACTCGGAAAAGCCAAGCAGATTGTAATTGCCTACAAGGAACAGAAAGTCTGTTTGAGGTGATTTTTTTCACTGGAGCACTATGACACAGGTGTTGCATCATGGTTAAAAGACTTACATTAGAAATCTGGGGACAATTAGATCATTTACCAAACATCTAGGCACAACCTAACGGGATGCTCCTAAGTGCACTGGGAAGTGCGTTACTGTTAATGCAGCAGTTAATATTTGAAAAGCATTTAATTGAACTATCTTGTTTGAAAGAAAAAAAAAAGGCATCTTGAGATTCTGAAATCTATTCAGAGGTTTGTTCGGGTAGAGACAATAGCTGGCAGGCAGCCTAAGAAAGAGAGTGTAATAAAGAGGGAACTATTATATCTGTCAGTCTTTCACAGGAAACTCTAACTCCTATGTCTCATTTTTCTGCTCTGCTTGATAATGTAATAATTTTGAAAGGAATACACAGAAATGTAATGAAAAATGATATGATTGTGCAGTGAAAGATAAAGCTATTTGAAACTCGACCGTCTCAGTTTACTGCACAGGGCTTTAGCTGGGTGACAATCTGTTGAAGTCAACTGGACTCATTTGTCTCCAGATATTCACAGTACCTTGAAAATTTAGAAGAACAGCTCTTAGACTCTGTCTACCTGGACATACCTCTAGGTGAATTGTCTTGGACTCTGTGCATGCACTGGAGCCAGTGCCACAAAATCCCATTAAAAACTTGCTTCTACTCACATGCAACAGCCATTTGGATAAGGACACCATATTACCTTGTTAGAAATTCAACTTCTGTTACTCATTCTACTTCCACAATAAATTTCTGATAGATTTGATCCTCTCAAAAATTCATATATACTTCCCTGTATCCTACCCAAGGAACTTCGAAAGAAACTCCAAAGCTATTTCCTACAGTCTCTATTTGATGTTGCAGTCCCATCGCTTACCATCCTTTCCCCATTAGGCATCCCCACTCTGAAGCGGAAGCAGAATTCTGAAAAATATTTGGAAGCAAATGCAAGAAACAGTCTCATCTCAAGTTCAGCAAAGCAGATGGGAATTACAGGAATATATAAGTGATTTTTCTGGGAACACACTATGGTCAGGAAGTTCCTACTCAGAATGCCATTCCTGAATATTTTTTACATTCACAAGGCATTACATGGGATCTTGGACTTCAAGTCAAATATTCCTGATTGTCTGGAGTTGAAAAGTTTGACTTAATTTTAAAGAAACTTAGAAACCTTTGCATTTGGATTAAAGTAATTATAAAGTTTGAAAATGAGTTAAGATGTCAAGGCAGGGATGGTTTTAGAACTTATTTTTCTATAGAGCAAAAAAGGCTGATGTTTAAAACATCATTAGTAGATCGATAAATGCATATTTCAGAACAAGTGTTCTTTGGTGTGAAAGTGTAAAGTAGAACTGAGCCCTCTGAGGTGGAGAGAAGCTTGCAGTAAACTTGCAGTAAAAAGTGAAGGTAAAATAAGGTTTTGCTAGTTGGAGGAAAATGAAGAAAATATATCAGAAATAACTATCCTTAAATCAAATATAAGAGGTTGTGTGGGGTAATATTATCAACTAAATAAGCTAGATGATAGTTTAGTTAATGAACTAAATATGAACTGAAGGTTCATTTGCAGATATTTCTTAATAGCAATTCTTTCAAGGTTCAACTGAAATTCTACTGAGTTGATGGTAAATCTTTTTATTCGTTATAGTTTTTAGCTTTTGAATGAACTTGAAGAATATTCAGAATTTTATCTACCTGATTTATTAAAAGTATGATTTTTTTTTCTATATGGTATCAGAAAGTAGCATATCAATCTGGAAAATCATATCAAGTATCAGAATACTTATGTATCTGAAAACATGGAAGTGTTTGAAAAAAACTTCAGAGTCTCCGTGCTAATGAGGTCAGAGCACTCTTTGCAGGTAAAGTGCTGAGTGCTGTGTAGTGGAATGTACTGCCCAATCTACTTTTTGTGGGTAAATACAATTTTCCCTTTAGACTGCAGTGCTTTGTGATGAAAAATGTGCTGTAGAGTTGGAAACAGAAACAAGGAAATCTAAGAGCTGCAACATGCTCGTGCTATAATGGAATGCAAGGCCCAAGTTCAAGTGTCAAAGATTGATTTCATTTTAATACATCCTCAAAGCACTTGAAGTACAGACAGCTTTAACGCAAAATCATTCAAAGCAAGTGCTATCTGTCACTGAATCCAAACATCACTCTTTAAAAAAAAACCTAAATGTCTGCATTTTTGTGACATTATAGCTACTAGAATCATCTAAAGCTAATCTTGCACGTTCCAAAAACAATAACTAGTGCTGAAGATGAAAGGCATTTCAAGACGTTTCTGAACCCATAAATAAGAATTGCTTGTACAAAGAGGTGATATTTGGTGATTGTGTTAAAAAGCCCAAATCAGTATCATTAATATATGATCCCAAAGAGCAGCAACTCAAGAACTCAGGTCCCCTGAGGTTCTGTTTCAAGATTATAAGTAGCTTCAGATCACTGGTCTTTACAAAACGCTTACTTTATATGAGTGTGATGAATGACACTTTAGTCAGACTAAGGACAGGACAGATTTATCCTATTGCTCTCAACTATGCTGGCAAAAATTATGCTTAAATAACAAATATACAAATATATTTCTCAATATAAATCTATTATCTTAGGACAAAAAATACCAGTCATACTATGAATGGTAGAGGTAATGTAATGTGGAGATGTAAAGCCAAGACAGGGAAACATTAAAATTACATTAGCAGTTGTATTAGCAGTATAATAAGCTATACTGTGGAAGTATTTTATGGTTGCCAATAGAAAAGAGAGAAATTATTGCTGCAGACACCATCTTGTCCTGGGACTGCATATCCAACCGCAGCAACGGGACAGGTAAATAGCTCAGCTAGAAAAGGGAACTGAGAACCGTTTGACGTTTAAGGTGAAGAAACATTTTTCTGTGAAGTTAGATAGAGATGTCCTTACCTCAAAGAAAATGCACTGTATGTTCATAAGTAGGAATTACATAAAAAAATACAAAAAATCACTGAATAGGAAGCTCATAGTCATAAAATGAGTAAGAGATAGAGAATCCATCTTCATGTAAAATAGTGTAATCAACCTAAAAATTCATCATTCACAGTTTCATTATAAGTATAATGAAATGTGAGCTTGAAGATGAAACAAACTGATCACTAAAAGCAGTGAATCAAAGAAGCATTAGAGCACAGTCATTTTTGACAATCTGATGCAGATATTGAAATGTGTATTGGGCTAATTAAAACATTCACTAGAATTCAAAATGTTTTAGATTTAAAATTGCTATAATAAACTACCAAAAATTAAGGTTTAGAAGACAGATATAACTGTTCCCTCAATTATTTAAATCCCTCTCTTTTTCTTCTGAAGGTTTTGGGGGTTAGTTCAAAACGAGCATAGAGTTCAGAATAGAATAAGAAAAAATTGTATACTTGTTCCAAGGATTGTGGTTTCCTTCTAACCTCAGTAGAAAATATTTTTCATAATGCAACAGGGCACGGGGTCTATCTTATGAAAAGTGTTAAAATTACTGAGATGCTGAATTGTAAAAATGTTGAACTTCCATTCCTCTGCTCCAGATTTTTAATACAAAAGAGATTTCCAGAATTTGTTCCAACACAGATTTTATAGGGCATCTTGAGAACTACTGGGGATAAATTATGCTCTTGACTCTTTAATTCTCAGAAGCTGCTAACAGAAAGTTACAAGCCTAAGTAAATTCAAAGGGTTTGTTTTCCTTTGCCAAAGAGAGGATTCTGAATTATGCCTCTTTATAGTGCTGTATATTCCAAGAAAGAAACCATCTATCCTGAAATTCTTGCACAGTTCTAAATACATAAGGCTGTAAATAGACGAAGTAATTTACCAGAGGGCCCATAGCTTGGCCTTTAATTATGCTTCTGCAGAGAATTATAGTAGCAGCTAATTGAAGTTAAAAATGAATACTGCCTTGTATAATTTAAAGGTACAATTTACCTTTTATTCTGTTGATCATAGATCAGAGATTGCAACACATCTAAATTCTAATATTTGTACCCTCAAATAATTGTTCTTGAAAAGCAATGCTCTAAGTGATATTTTAAAAATATCACTTCATTTAATGCTTTACAGTGCTTAATTTCAAGCCGTGTAGATATTTTGGATCTTCATGCTTGTTTCTATGGGTAAGACTGGGCTGGAATTCCTGCAGAAATATCCAAGGCAAAGCAGGTTACTGGGGTTCAGGAGGCTCCTTCAGGAGTACCCCTCACCTGGGAGGTCCTCTTGGTAGTTGATTCAGCTCAGAGAGGAAATGTGCAGACAAGTGCCTGGCAGTACAAAATGTCCTTTGGTGCCTCATGTCCAACAAGGGCGACACAGGACGCCTAAACCCTTATGCAATCTTGGGTGCCCAGAACTACAACAGGAGCTGCTCATGGCAAGGTACAAGAAAGGATAAGCATGAGGATCCTGATGAAAACATTAAGCAGTATGTGTTACATTGCCATATGTACTGGAAATGCATATTTTCTGGAGAGGTAACCCACGGATATATCCAGCTGCTTTACTGGCAGGAAGAACACAGTGGTCATATTTCAAAGTGACTGAAAAGAGCGAGGTCGAATTCACATGGCTGAGTGTTCAAAATAAGGTAATAGGCATCATGGTATTTAAATCTGTAAGAATATTGGTTATTTTTATTTTTAACTAACTGCTTTATTTGGTGTTCATTCTAAATTTTACATTTATTTTGCTGAGATAAATAGTGACACTAAGATCTCTTCAAATATGAAAAGAATAGTTGAATTGCTTAAAAGATAAAAAGATTTGCATCCACTGAAGACTTATTAGGGAAGACCAGGCAGGGGACAGAAAGCATATTAGTTAAATGTGAAGTTAATACTAAACTCAAAGCATTTGTTCATATTAGGGAAGGAGCCAAAACAATATAAGAATATGGAGGTATTTATAATATATTAATCAATATGAATTCAGAATTCCTTTTAGAGAAAAACAAACCAACAGATCTTTTTGAAGATAATCAGAGATACTCAATATGAGAGAAACATCAAGTGATATGTTGATTAGTAACTTGATACATCCAAAAACCAGACGAAGATTCTCTATGAAGCTGCATTAAGCCTCAAAGCAGGCTGGTGATAGTGTCATGGTACAAAGCTAATTTGGGGTTGGGGTTAGGGTCTGGGACTTTCTACACTGGTAAATCTGGTAGATCGTCAATAACACTGGGTGTTACAGAGGCTCTTTAAGCCACTCACACAAGTGCAGGATTTTTAAAGGAAAATCTGATGGTAAGAAAAGTATAAATATGAAAAGTAATAAATATGAAAGCAATAAATATGATTCAAGACAAACCTGGGGTCTAATAAACTATAGGAATGACTGAAAACCGCAATTTAATATTTCCAAGCCAACTGGAAAGCAGATGAAAATACACCACAAGGAAGCATCCTGGAATGAGGAGATTTTGGACGCTGTCAGTATGTGATGTGCATATCTTTCACTATTATTGTTGTTAGAGGAAGATTGTGATTCAGCAAGATTCTGAAACACACGTGGAATAATAGTAAGCCCAGATTCCAATTTTATTAAGCAAGGTATTTCAGTATGTACTTATACACCATTAAAGTCAGTGTCTTGTTTTGTATTTTAGTCCTTCAGACTTTTATAATGCTTAAAGACTATTCCAAATAGTCAAATCTTAATGAACCCTAAAATTAGGTTTCAGTTCCTAATTCTGCTATTCTGGGTCAGTAAAATCTCTCAAGTCTTTGTCAGAAGGAAGAGAACTCGGCATAAAAATCTAGTAGTTTTGGAAATTAAGGACAAAGCACACAGTTGTGTTTCCTTAAAGGAACAAAAGAGAGAAGACAGTATGTGAGGTTCCTTTTATCTGGGGCAAAAGCTAAACTAAAAATTACAGGTAGTAAATTAATGTAGCTTAAGTTAAAAATCCACATTGCAATAGTGCACATTGGGGCACTATTCAGACTTATTCCTTTGGAGCTACAGGTGAAGTATCTGCATGTCTCCAATTGAAAGAGCTAAGGGTTACTCTGTTACTTCTGTACACTGAGGGGGAAAATTACAAAATTATAAATTTTACAACTCTCCCCCGTATATTCAGTGAGAATGGCAAAATTAGTAATAGAACTTTTCTGGGGTCAGATCTGCTCAGGATGCGTGGCTAGGAAAGGCAACCTCAATAAAGCAGCAAGTAGATCTGCTTTATTTATTTATATGATTGTTTTTTTCCCCATCTTCTGACTCTTTCTAACCTAGTGTGCAAAAAATGGAGAAAGTTGAGGCATGCATAGGCTGAGTAACAACTAATGTCTTTTGGGGGCAACTACTCAAATGTAGTTAACTATCACCCTAGGGAATCAATGTTGAAAAATACCTTTGACAAAAAAGAATAAGTCAGATTCAAGCACGTATTTAGTGTTGATTGAATGTAGAGATGTGGCTTATGCAGTTTGCATTAAGTATTCATCCTTGACTGAGACCTTTCTACAGAAAAAAATGACAGTATTTATTAATCTCATTTTTTCTCTGACAGAAATAGAAAAAAAATAGGTCCAAAGGTGATATGGTCACTCCAGCTTCAGATAATAGGGTTGCTGTAGCCACATATTTAGACTGACTTTGAAATTTTAATGACCAAGGATCATTGTATAAGACTGAGACTTTTAAATTATCTTTTGAAGGAAGGAGTTGCACTGTAATTAAAGGCATTTCTTACTTTTTTTTTTTTAATAGTGCAGACAATTACATTTGTTCATAAGCAACAGAAATAAAATCTAAAAATTTTGGGAGACAAAAAATATTTCAGTTGTGGACTTTTGTTTTTAAACATTTTCAAAATAGCATGAAATAAAGCACAGTTATGGGGTTTTATAATATTAGAAGGAATCATATACTAACCCTAAGCATAAAAATAAGGATCATAGATATGTTACTGGGAGTGAATCAGAAATATTTGAAGTTGCCATGTGCTATTTGCTTAAAATTGGTTATTTTTTTTGTATAGATTGCTAACTTACCAGCAAAGTGAGGAAGTCTGTGTGATAACAGACTGATTCTGTACTACCTTCTCAGAAGCCTGATCTTATAAAATCCCTATGTTTTCTACTAGTTTGTCCCTTGGTAACTATGGAAACTGCATATCTGCCCAAGCTATAAAGCAGAGCTATATTGTGCTGGCCACACTCGTTTGTTTATATTCCAAGTTTGGCAGCAATGGAAGTCGTATAATGTACTGGGGCTTTTGGTCAGGACTGTCATCTCCACGCTACCCCATTGTACCCTAAAAACAACAGTATAGAACTTTCTTGAAACCTCTGGTGATCTAATGCCACAGCAGTTGCTACATCTGTCATATCTATGTTCTTGTGAAGCAGAAAATCATTACTGAGCAATAAATCAGTGTTATGGAAATATGGGAATCCCTCCTTGCAGCCAAGAGCTGTATAGCGAGGGCAGGGGTGGCCCCAGGACAGCTCTTCTCTGTTGAGATGCAGGAAGAGAGGAGCCCCTGTGCAGTCCCTCTCTCTTCCCGCCAAAGGGACAGCACGTTCAAGGATCGTTGGCTGCTCTTCATGGTGGACCTGACTCTCCCATCCTGAGCCACGGAGTCACTTGTGTGATGCATCTCCCCGGGTACTGAGCAATTCTGATTTGCTCCAAGGTTGGAAAGACAGAAAATGCAAAGTGGTGGGGAGTCAGCTAGCTGAAATGCTAAATGTTAAGAGGATTATTTCCAAACGGTGCGAAGAAAATTTGAAAGAGAAGGAATTTTAATGCAAAAATTCAATGATGGAGGCATCTTCCTCAAATAGACTCATAGCAAGAGGTGAGGGCATTTTAATTGCTGGTTTTGTATAGTGTTCTTCGGGAAAGAATGACATATTCCGTGACTTCTAAATTTGACTAAATATTGGCTGCTATGGTGTTTTCAAATCACACATGTGCCCTGTGCACTATTGATCAAATCAAAAATTTCCTGGACTGGAGAAATGCTGCTGGGTTCATTTCCTGCTGGATTAGGCAAGAATGTTGCTGGTCAAGTTCTGTGAATAACAGAATTTGCAACTCCATGACCAAACCAAAATAAATGAACAAATAATTTGAATTTCAGTATGAAGTTTAAGTAAAACTCTTAGGCATAAAACTTTCTTTTGAGGATACTTTTTTAATACTTTGTTTAAAACTTTGCTTTGGGGAAAGCAAAGTTATACTATTATTTTGAAAATAATGTTATAAAACAATTGATTTCAAAACAGATTACACAAAAGAAAATATTCCGTTTTAAAGGAGCTTTTTTTCTTTTTAACTGGAAATATTCAACAAATGCTATTTGTAGACATAAGCAGCTTTGGTTATCTTTTGCAGCTAATTACTGGCTGTATACTTCATAACAAACGTTTTGCCAAGGTCTGAGGAGTCCTTGTTAACATTATAAAAATGTTTATACAGAGCAAAAGACTGCAAGGAATAAGATCCAAGAAAGTAGGCTTGCTTGAAGATAGATTTATTTTTATTGGCAATAGACTAGACTGAGAAGGCTTTTTTTTTTTTTGGTTTTAGTTAAGTACTAGGAATTCTAATTTGAAAAATAAAGAAGAAAAAATAAGCATGTGGGAAAATACTTTCTCTTTTTCATCAACAAAACTGTTTTCCCCCCTTTTAAATTCTAGTTTTTCAAAACTTAAGGTTTCAAAACAATATATGGAACACTGTCATTTTGGCTTCATTGTATTCTGCAACTCTTTTAACTTTTTCACCTTATACATATTTTAATTAGGAATATATTCTGTGGCATTAATTATTAAATATATGCATCAGTAGAGAGACAGTACTGGTGCAGATATTTATTTATGCCTTGAAGAGTTTGATTAAATCTTTAAAAACAGTCTGGTAACTGTTTTAAGCTTTATTCAGTCTGACTTCACTATGAATTTGGGCAAAGACACAATGAGGAGAAAAGAAAGGAAGAATCTCTGTTACTGTGGACTGTAAGAATAAAAATTAATAAAATGGTTTGGAAAGAAGCCAAGGCTATAAGATATGTATTTATTAATTTTGAATATCTTCAAAAGAAAACAAAATAAATACTGAATAAATGATTGTCAAAGAGTAAACACATCCAGAATCTCAAAATGAAAAATAATTAAAAGTGTATTTATGCTTCAGAGATGACAGATAAAGGGAATCTTTCATCATGCTGGGCAAACACAATTCTCCTGTTACCTAAGGTCTTCTAGGTAATTTGTGAAGAAGAATAAATGTCTATTTGAAAAAACTAAGACAGAAGAGAAATATTGTGTGGAGATCATAAAAGAGTAATTAAATGCCAACTCCCTTGGCAATTAGTAAAATGAAAACATTGTAAACATGCTTTTAGGATTATGGGATTATTATAATTTACTAGCTCAATGCATTTCTTGTCTTTTTATGCAGAAAAAGCATTTGACAAGGTTGAGTGGTCAGTTTTTAATCAAGTAAAATTTTTAAATGCCCTTCATGTCCTATAGAAGTGCAAAATTAGTTTTAAAAGGTAGTGACCTCGACATTCTTTACAAAGAAATTTATTTCCAAAGAGAAAGTCTAAGATTTTAGAATTTTGTAGTTGTTTTGAGAGGTATATTTTATTCCTTTCCCCATATCTTCCGATTTCCTCACAAGAAATCATATCGAAAATGAAGTATCTTGTTAGGAAGATCTTGATGTCTTTAGATACAATTTACCTTATAAATTCTGTTGCGCTGTGGAAATACCTTGTAAAAGGGAGATAAAACACCAGATATAGAGATGAGCTGAAAACAAATTAAAAATACAAAACATCTGTCTCATGCTCCTCAGAGGACAGGAGCGTACTGGATGTATGTAGGCATGAGGATTTGGGGTTGTTTCTGGGCATTCAGTGAAGTTATGTGAGATGATCTGGGAAGAGTTTGGGCATGAGAAGGAGCAAGGAGGATGGAACACAAAACGGGGGTATAAAAGGATGTCGGTGGAAGCAGCTGCCAGTCAGCCCACTTGTTGCTCTGCACCTCATCACCCTCATCTATCCTAACTTACCCACTCCTGTCTTAACTGTCTTAACTTGCTGGGCATGTGCACAATTCCCCAGCAAACTTCAGGCTCAGTGAGTGGGATCTGGGCACGGAAGTCAGATGGGCAGAGAGATCGTGCTGATATGTGAGGGATCTACCAATATGCCTGTGCTTGGGAACTGCCAGCTGGGCAGCGGGGCTCCCGGCACCCGAGCCCACCAGAGGCGGTGGCCCAGGGGATGCCCCGACAGAGCAGTGCACTGTGAGTGAACGGGGACATCGCACCCTGGGGCTCCTAGGCACGCCAGTGTGACACACAGCACGCTGCAGCTCTGGGAACGCAGTGAGCCCGTCCGAATCTTTTCCTTTCAGCTGGGACTGAGCTTACTAGTGCAACTCCTGGCATAACCGGGGGCATCTTCCCCTCTAATTGCAGCAAAGGTTTCGTACCATCTCCCTTACATAGAAGACTTTATTAGTTTTTTTTTTCAAAATGTATAAAATTGCATAAAAATTATGTCAAGTGATTTATCACTCTTAACAAGCA
>JAUBNY010000877.1:5049297-5074389 GCA_032275445.1 Crypturellus soui
GCACAGTGATTCCTGATTCGCTGTTCCACTCAGTTCTTCTTCATTAACGACTTCCACATCTTCACATCCTTTAAGTTACTTATTTGCTGCAGTCCGTATCTCTCCAGATGGTTTCAAGGACGTGGTAGCCTGAGAAAGTTTCGGCTCTCAGACCAGCTGAAGGCTGTCTGACCAATTCTCAGTCCCCACATTTCTGCCTTCTTGCATAACCTTTGTGGCTGTGAAGGAAGATTTGAGCTGATAGTCATAGATGTCCTTAAAGTCACTCTTTTCTCATGACTTGCCAAAGAAGGGAAGATGAGTTGTTCATGGATTTTTCCACTTTACAGGTAAGAAGTGAAATGGGAAAATGGGTTTGTGTTTCTGATAACTGTTCTCCTGCTGGCTGCGACCTAACATGACTTCTCCCTAACATAAAGAGTTTGCAATGAGTTTGAAATGTTTTAAAGGGAGAGTGACTGTGGTAGCAATATACCATAGGAAGGGACTTGTCAGTGTAGTGGGCATAGCTTGTCATCCATTCCTTTTCTCTTCTTTAGTCTTGGTTGTCATTAAGCTAAGGTCTTATGGCTGAGTATTTGTCCAAAGAAAGATAGAAGGAATTACAGTCAGACAGTGAAAGTCCCGCAACTAGACCCATCATTACCAACAGACTAAGTGAACAAAACGCCCAACAGGGCAATACGCCTCTCAGAGATTAATCTGAAGGAGGAATTAAAAAAAAAAACACTCTGTATGACGGGTGAATTATCAGGGATAGACAAGTGGCCTGATGAGCTATAGGAAACTGGTGAAGCAATCACAACTGGTCACGTTCACCAAACATACAATGTACCCCACTGACCTATGCTGTCCTCAACCCCTGGCAGGGGTCGATCACCTTCAAAATAACTACCAAAAAGAGGACAAGAAGAAATGGCCTCAAGTTGCACTAGGGGAGGTTCAGGTTATATATTAGGAAAAATTTCTACATGGAAAGAATGATGAAGCATTGGAACAGGTTGCCCAGGAAAATGATGGAGTCACCATCCCCGACAGTGTTCAAGAAACATGTAGATGAGACACTTAGGGACATGGTTTAAAAGCTATGGTGCTGAAGGGCTTATGATTGTACTCAATGATATTGAAAGTCTTTTCCAACCATAATGATTCTATGACTCTATGAAATGGAGCCAAGAGCTGTGAAAGTAAGTTGTTGTGACTTAAGACCCCAGAGGGTTTTAGCTATTCAAATTCATATAATTAGCTTAATCACTCAACAGACACAATATCTTTGCTGATAAATAGATTGAAGTTTCAATTTTTTTTTTCTTTTTTTTTAAGACGAAACAGCAGTTTGCATCGGGAGTTATTTATCTTACAGTTGCCGCATACATCAGATATATCTTCCAGGAAAAGAACACAAGGATACATGACAAAATAGAAAATGTAATTAACTGGATGACTGGTTCCCTCAAAGGATGGAGATAAAGTGATATATCTCCTTTAGACACACCAGGACAATTACCTGCTGTTGAGGTAATAACACTGCGATACCCGAAACACAGTATTTAGGAAACACCTGAGTAAATGGATAGCACAGAATTTCTGGGTGGTAGAAAGGTTTGCAACCTTGGCTTTGCAGGCTATACTAAGTGAAACAGCACTCAAATAAGGACATCCAAATGTAGGCAGTTCAGCTGTTGAGCAAGGCAAGATAAAAATGAAAATTCTGATAATGGGAAATTAAGGTCACAAATGAGAAAATCAGAGGAATTAGCTCTTTGGTGTTTGGAAAGAGGACCAATGTGAGACAGAAGTCAGAAGCAGAATTTTCCATGTGGTATTTGTACTTATAAACTTGAGAGATTCTGGAGAAGTAGAATAATTTCAAGAATAAAAACATAAAATTGTCTTAGTGTGAAGATGTTTTCAAGAGCCCTGTGTGAATGTAATACCTGAACTCTAACAGAAGCAGAACAACAATGGTACCATATAAAATACATAACCTAAAGAGTTTGCTAAATATGGATATTTAGCATTATTGTAATGTTAATAACTGAAATTCAGGATAAACATCCTGAATATAAAATGAATTTCAGAGGTAGATTACAGTCCACATGAGTAGGCATAAAAATCTAGTATCATAGTTCTTTGGGGAACCAAACAGAAAAGGTTGAAAGACATCTACAAATAACTTGGCAAGAAAATCACCACTATCTGAGAAAGAGCTTCTTGACTGTTCTACAGACCATTACAGAAGGAAGTTCTGCTGAATGATGTCCTCACATTAAAACTGTCTATGGAAGAAGAACAGTAGAAACACCATTCACTGTGTTGCTCCCTAGAAGGCAGGAAATAAATTCCTTTCTCATAAAAATTCCCTATAGTTAAAAAACTATACTGTTTAAGTACTCTGTTTCCTTAAATTTAATTTTGTAGCTATTTTTCCTACTTTTTATGATTGCATTTAATCAAATATTCAATAACCAATATTTGCCACGTTATTAAGGACAAGATTTTTTTCATTTGAAAATACAAATATTTAACAATGTGAAGATGTAGACTGTCAAGGCCATATTATGTCCGTGGCTTCATGGGCTCATATATTTCAGGGAGGTTTATGCGATCTAGTAAATATATACTTGTAGTATCTGCTGAGGTCAGAAAGTCATGCCAAAACCTATGCCAAGCTTAAGATACTTTAAAAAGACAGAAACAAACACTTTCCTGCCCTCCTTCCATTTATATTGCAGGGCAAAATATCTTTTAAATAGCATTTCATGGGAAAGGATCATCAGCTCTAGCACCTCTGCTAGTCTGTACTTGTTTTAGTAAAATACATATCATAAAGAAGACTTTTTATTAGACTTCAGTTAGACGTTGGAATTTCAGAGATATAGGAAATTTTCAGATAACTTCAAGGTGAGCTTTTGTACCCTGGACTGTATCTTCAAAAATCCATAAAGTGAATGAGCGTGCATTTTATTTCCACTGAAGTTGTACAGCTGGGAACAGAATATTATATTTTGTTGAGCTTTTTGGTAAATGTCTGGGGAGCTTTAAACAGGGAAAAATAAACCACTATTTATGTGATATAAGTTAGGGAGCAGATCTGTTGACAGTGTAAGTGTAAGTATTTTTAATGTGATTTTATCAGAGGGAGGGACAGTTTTACTGATGAAGTACAAACATCAATAGTGTATTTTAAAGTGTTATATAGCACATATATTTGTTAAACCTTAATAAATCCAAGTAATATTCTTTTTCTATTTAATCTGGCATTTAGTTACGTGGCAGTGAATGGGCTATTTAATCTAGCAGTTGATACTTAATTAATCAACTACCTTCTTGTAAACATGTACCATCAATATTTAAATAATATAATTACCATCTTGTAAGAGCCAAGATAGATAATCCTTAAAAACACAAATGGACTAGTTAAGGACACAGCCCCTGTAAATATTCCTCTCTCCCCCAGTCAAAACCAGACTCTTCCGAGTCTTCTTCCAAAACTTCTTTGGAGTTGATCAGGTGGGAATGGAGCAGAAGGTGCCTGCACAGGGCTGCAAGTGAAAAAGGTCAGTGTCTTCCAAAAATGATGGGTTTACTTACTTGTTCAGCAAGGAAACACAAATCTACCAAATGAAATAGTCCTGCCTGGAGCTTGAGTGAGAAGAATGTAAGTTAAGGGAAGAATATGAACTGCTTCATGAGAAGGATCTCAGTGGATTAATTAACTAAACTTGCAAAATTAAATATTATTGCTTATCAAAATGTGGTTGACAATTTACTTCTTTATATTAACGCAACAAGTATTTGAGAAAGAGTACAGCATAGACTGAATTGCTTCTTTACATAACTTTCTGTCCTCATTTGCTGATTCCCTTATCTTTTTCACTACATTTAATTTATCTCTTTTTTCCTGCACTATCAATAGCTCCAAATTTTGTATTTAAATCAAAATACAGGGTACAATCTAAGCAAAATGTTATGTATTTCACGTGACATTTCCTTTAATTGCCTTTTACCCTTTGCCTAGTTACAGTTTTGTTCTATGAAATTATCTCCTCTCCCTAAATAAGCTGATGGAAAATCCTACTTAAAATCTACGGAAGGGTAACTTTTTAATTCTTTGATACAGCAGAAGAACAGCAATGGATAATTTTATCACATTTCTGTTCTCATTCCCTTTGAAAGAATTCCCAGTGATATCCATAGAAATGACACCAACAAAATGAATGCATTCTGTAATAGATACTTTTGGAGAATTAACTTGAAGAGAAAGGGCAGTACAGTCTACAAAATTTCGCTGTGCAGCCTGTGATCATGGCTGGACAAAATATTGCATAGGAATTGCCTAGAAGATTCACTAGAATTCCTAAATTTGTTTTGATGGGTCCATGCTCATATTGTATTCCCTTTCTATCTGAGGCAAGAACAAAATTAGACCTCGTGCCAGCTGCAGTGTTTTAATTCTGATTCACAAACAGCAAACACTGAATGCTGCACAAACAAGCTACAGGACAAAGACTGTTCAGATATTTTATGAATATATTAGGGGGGCATAAGTATGTGCAGAATACAAGGTGATTTAACAAATATATGATTTGATATTAATTATTCAGTCAGTGTTAACATTAGGAATAAGAAAGAAATCTCAGCTCTTTGCCTTGTTTCTACATCATGTTCCCTCTGCAAGGTCAGGCCCTGCAAGAGTTCAAATGAGAAACTTTCAGCACAAGTATCATGATCAATATAAGAGTAAAGGATGCCTGCTTCCCCACAGATTTCTTTTGAGGTTGTTTGGCTTTGATGTCTAAGCAGGCGAGATCTATGAATGAGGCTCTTCAGTTCTTGACAGTATTAATAATGGCTCGCCCCATGCGGATCCTCTGATGTCTAATCAAGGTTAAATTTGCACAGGAGCCTTCAGCAGCAGACACCATGGTCAGGCTGCCTTGCCTGACTGCTCCCCGGGGCTTTCAAGGATCAGACAGGTTTGGGAATGGGGCAGGGTTGATCAAGCTGGGTGCGAGTGCCCAGTGGTTGCGGGGTAAGGCAGACAAGCAGAGACTGAATAGACCCTTTCTTCTCAATTAGAGTTATATCTAAATCTTACTGTTGTAGGGAGGCAACGTGTTCCTGGGATGTCTTATAAGAGACAAGAGGAAGCTCTGATTTCTGTGGGTTTGTTTGTTTCTCTACCTGTTTAGAGAAGCTGCTAGAGAGTTCTTATTTGAAATAGAGTGGTCTCTAGACCACTCCAGTGAGGATTCCTGCACAGTGAAACGTTGCTTTCAGTAATGACTTTGGTTTTGTGCCAGATGATGGAGTGAACATGACAGGATACAGGTGAATTACTAACCAAAAGAATTCAAAAGCAGAATAGCAGAAAAAAACTCTAATGTCAACTCATATTTCCAAAAGCAGTAGTGCCTTTGCAGGTTCACAGCACAGAAGTAAACAATCACACGATCGGTGTTAATGCAGATTTTGAAAGGCAAGGTTATTGCTAGCAGGTGTTGAGGATATCCTTATCAGACACAAGCAGGAGCTGAGAAACTGCTCTCATTCATGACAGTCCTTATCGATATATTGAACAGATCAAGAAGTTCCATCTTTCTGATTTTTGCCAAGAAACTTTTGAAGTACTCACTTAAAATCAAGAGTTTTGTTCTTGACAAGTAAGGTCTCTTTAAAAACACATCGACACTTCAGTGATAAAAAAAATCTGTTTTATGCTGCAAAATGGAACTGAGAGATCAGAAGAAGTTATTTGTTTATTTTTTTCTCATTTACAGCATCTTGCTGGTCTCCATGTTTTCTTTCTCACTTGCTGAGCTTCACCACACGTTTTTGGGAAGCAAGAGGGCTGCTGCATTGCATTACTTCATAGTTTTGACTTGTTGGGTCTGAGTATGAGCTTCTGACCTCACCCAAAGTGAAGCGACAGCAATGAAGGTCTTTCCATTGATTTCAGGGAGCACCTGAATAAGTTCTAAATTCTTTTACTTAATGAAAATGGAAAAATATGTAAGTAAGTCAGCTCCTCCAGGTAGACAAAGATCATAAATTCTCATTGGAAGCAATAGAAACGAGGCTTTCTACACATGTAGGATACAGTCTTACTGTGGATTACTTTTTCAGTTGATCAAGTAGAAACAGAACCTGTATTTCAAAGGCTAAAACAGATACCGAGTTAAAATTATTAATTGTGTTTCTGAGAAGGTAAAAGCAAAAGGAAAGTTAATTTGTACCAGTAACCAGAAAAAGCTGCTAAGCACAAGAGCTGCCTCTTTTCCTGCTGATTGGAAAATTGGATGCCACACAAATTCAAATTTCTACTAATATTAAGATTGTTTTCTACTTATCAAAAGAGATGGTTTAAAACAAGTGAAGTAGCTAAGTGGGGAAAAAAAGGAAAAGTGCCTATAAATTAGTTTTCTTATATTCTAAAGAAAGCTTGACTGACTTGTCAGCAGGAGGAGAAGGACACTGCACAGCCTCAAGATTCTGCTGTAGTCAGCATTGTCTAAAAGAAGAACCAGCTTAGCTAAAAAAATGCACTTATATTTATATAGCACCATGTGGAGCGGTGTGTGCTTTTTCTTCTATGGCAGCTGTTGCAATTGGTCTTTATGAATTCTCTATACAGGTATAAAAATAATATTTGACATTAACTTTCAGGTTTTCCGTGCACTGAGGAAAATTTGCCTGAGCTCCATTTCTCCTGTTTTAAAGTATAACAACCCACCTGCACATTTCCAGCAAAGGTGGGCACCGATCAGTTGTCATGGAATCAAAACCTAGCTTCTTAAATAGAATATGCCTCCCGGGCACAGGCAGAAAAGATCATAAATCACGTACAGGTTAGAATAAATGATCCACTGGTGAGAAAAGTTTGATGTGCATTTTTAGGAGTGTGTGTTCTAGCTGCTAAGGCCGAATTGTTCATGTCTTTTCTTGCTTGTTCTCTTGTAAAGAAAAGAAAGAGGTAGTCCAAGCACTTTTTTTTTTTCCAATCTAAAAATGGAAATAGAACACATTTTTTATGGCAATGTATTCCTGTGTATTTACATTTAAAACATCCTTCAGTATCACATACATTCACAAAGCTCCTTCTTAAGTCTCCACAAAATCCCAGCAAACATAAAACATATTTTAAGCTTCCCATAGGAAAAATCTTTCAAAAATGAGCCTACAGGAGATGTTTGTCAAATGTTTAAGCTTAAAAATTTGAAATGTCATACGAAGAAAAATATTCTTAAAAATATTTAAGAATACTCAGCTGCATATCTCAGTGCTTTAGCAGAATGGATAAAACATCCCACATGTTCATAACGAAAAACAGGTAATTACAAATTTACCAAAAAGCTAAGGATAGGCTTAAATATTTGAAATTAAGGAATAACGTGGTCTATCCTGTTGTGCCTCCATCCTCATTAGCTGAGCAATAAATAGTCTAAGACAAGAAAACCCTGCAAGCAAGTTGGAAGGTATGTTTTTGACGCACTGAGAAATTAATACATTCTGTTGACCCTTATTTTTTTATTGTGTATTATGTATAACAGATAGAGTGTTTAAGTAAGCAATTTTAATTCTCAACAGTAAAACTAATGCTAAAGAATAAATCAGCAGAGGCAGCTTTTAGAAATTAAATCTTGGGGGGAAAGGTGCTGAGGAAGAGTAGCCTCGTGCTAGGCTCTGAAGACGACAGATGGGGACCAAGAGCATCCCTGCACTTTGTGTAAGGACGAGGCTACCTTCACGTGCTGCTGTCCTCAGTGCTGCCATCTTTCATTAGGACTTTCTGTTTCTAGAATAATTAGGGATGAAATGGATCTCAAAGGGAGAATTCCTCTTGAGGAGGGAAATTCTAATTTATGGGCTGCGCTGTTGAGCATGAAATCTCACCCCAGGTTACTCAAGCTACAGACTGCTTAGAGTAACTTTTAGAACTTCTGGTTTCAGATTCTTTTCCACTGAAAAGAATTCTAGATTTCATTTTCCTAATCAAAATAATCACTTGATCACTCCTGTAAAAGCAGTAGTAATAAATAAAGATAATATACATATAACTTTTCTATTAGAATGTGATTAGCATCACCCTGGTCTGGGATTAAATTATGAATAATAACATACCAGTTGTAGTCCCTGTCTGGAAAGTTGTAAAGATTAAATGGATTTAAGTAATTTTTACCTTCAAACAAGAACCACCTAGCTTAACAAATAGTATCTTATTGAATGAAATAAATCCCAACACATTACAAAAACAGGGTGTTCTTGTCTCACTCCGTCAGCCACAGTGTTTGTCCACTACAGCTCTACTGACAATATTTCAGTGCTTAGCAAGAATCATAGAATCATTATGGTTGGAAAAGACCTCCAGGATCATTGAATCCAACCGTAAACCCTTAGACACCATACGTGTTAAACCATGTCCCTAAGCACCTCATCTACACATTTCTTGAACATTGCTGGAGACAGTGACTCCACCACTTCCTTGAGCAGCCTGTTTGAATGCTTCAGCACTCTTTCCATGAAGAAATTCTTCCTAATGCGTAACCTGAACCTCCCCTGCCGCAGCTCTTGTTCTGTCTGTAGTTAATCTGGAGAAGAGATTGACCCTTGCCTCAATACAACCTCCTTTCAGGTAGTTGTAGAGAGTGATAAGGTCTCCCCTGAGCCTCCTCTTCTCCAGACTAAATAACCTCAGTTCCCTCAACCTCTCCTCATAAGGTTTGTGCTCCAATCCCTTCACCAACTGCATTGCCTTTCTTTGGAGACACTCCATTACCTCAGTGTCCTTGTAGTGAGGGGCCAAAATCTGAACACAGTATTCAAGATGCAGCCTCACCAGCACCAAGTACTGGAGGATGATCACTTCTCTGCTCTCTGAATTCTTATGCAGAAGCCTCTTAAACAGCTTCCTCTCACTTACAGGTGACAGTGGACTTTGACAAAGCCCCCTATCCATGGTTTTAGCTGCAGACTATTATTTTTGAAGCCCAACACTGGTAGCTCTCACTTTAGAATAGGTGTTCACTCATGCACTTAGGCAAATGTAGCTGGGCTGAGTTTCCATGTCCTATCACAACAAGAAACGTTTCTGCATTTCTCTTATGTTTCCTTTAACTTCCCAAATAACATAACAAAGCAATATACTGGCTTTAGGTAATAACCTGTTTTTCCTAATAACCTGTTTTTTGTTATGAACATGTGGGATGTTTTATCCAATTCGCTAAAGAACTGAGATATGGGTCACTTTACCTCCTGACCCGCTTTTCCCATCCTTCCCGAGACATCATTGCTCAGCTTCTTTTCTTCAGTGTTGCCGCCTCTCTGACTTAGTCATCTCCCGCCTCTACAAGGGTGGTCAGGGGGACATGAGGAGAAGCAGTAGGACTATCTCCACCAAGGCTGGACCTACGTGAACTTTGCTGCGCTTTTGCCTTCCATTAGCAAGGGTGCTCTTCTAGCTGAGAAGACTCTGAGAGACAGAAATTTCTAAAATTATCTTCATTTGCATGCTACACATACCATGAAGTACTCTAGGAATCATTTCTTTCAGAATAACGGACACATAATCATAATTATCATATTAATTGTACTATGGTGGGATCATGAGTGGAAATTTTGCTAAGTGCACTGAAGCTAATCTTTAAAAGAACTCCTTTATCAGTATGATTAAACTCAAATTTTCAAAGCCTTGAGCAAGTCCTTCCATCACAGCCAAAAGTTATCAGATGAAAAAAAATGACGATTTGTATTTCATTGTATGATTCTGACTTTTCAGATTTATAATACCTAAATATTTCAAGCTTTTCTTGCATCAAGAAGGACTGTTTGGAAAAAAAAAGAAAAAAATGAAAGGAAAAGAATATGAAAACCCATATTCTCATGAATTGCAAGTCTCTATCTTCTGGTCTGGAATAAAACATCTATAATCATAAAACTTCCTAGGACCAAATGCTTTTCTTAATATAGCGCATAATATTAAAGGAAGAGTCTCTTGTATTTCTACTTACATTAAATATTAGTATCAGTAATTCAGTCCCAGTGTTGTGCTTTTAATGATTGTAGGAATCCCTTTCCCATTTCCAGGAGGATCCCAAGCTGCCCATGCAGGGGTTGCCTGGCAGGATCTAGCAACCCCATCAAACAGTTGTCCTCATCAGAGACTGGTGTGGATCTTGCACAAATCCCTTTTCCTCAGAGCAAGAGGAGTGTGTGGTGTAATTAATACAGGGGTAACAGTACGGGAGGAGACA
The DNA here is from genome assembly GCA_032275445.1 of Crypturellus soui. Taxonomy (NCBI): domain Eukaryota; kingdom Metazoa; phylum Chordata; class Aves; order Tinamiformes; family Tinamidae; genus Crypturellus; species Crypturellus soui. Next base: position 5,059,551 of record JAUBNY010000877.1, read on the forward strand.
AAGTTTTGTTGTTATCGAAAAGAAAATAAAATCACAAGCCAAAATATTTTCCATCAGGAATTAAAAGGATGAGCACTTTTATATGTCCCAAGGAAAGCTTTTCCGATAGGATGTCATCGCATGTTCAAGTAGGTCTCTTCTGGTAGAACCAGAATAAGAATCTCCAGTACGATCCTCAGGAAGATGCGCTTCCTCTACTCCTAGCATTTACAGGAACAGTCCAGCCTGACAGAGGCATTCTAATGAAATAAATCCATGTAACATACTGTAATATACAGTCTCAGCATACCAGATTTCTAGCACTTGAAAGTAGATTTCAAAATACAGGGAATTTATTCTTCTACATCTGAACCCCTGAAAAAGAAAGGAATAAAACAAATCAGTCTCGAGTGACGTCTAATTTTCAATAAGTGTCAGAAAGACTGCAAAGTGTAGCTCTTTGCTCTGATTAGCACATTCACCCTTTATGTATCTGAGCATGTTGAAAGTGTGTGCAGTTGGGCCCTGGGGATTTCAGCCATTTGGCTCTGTCTTCTTTGACCAACAGGTCTTGTAGACGGCTCCATGCAGTTCTCACAAATAAAGAGCATTGATTGTGTTTTGTTTCTCTTCCTTCCAAAAAAAAAAAAAAAAAAAAGGCACAACATTCTGGGGAATTTTCCAGGTCTTTCTGTCAAACTGAGGAGGCAGATGGTCAGGGTTGGCACGAGGGCTAGTCTGTGCCTTGCAGAACTGGGCCCGCCCAGTGTGGAGATTAATGGAGGCTCCACCTGTGGTCAAATCTACAGAGAGCCATTTTTATTTACCAAATGTTGAATGATTGGGTCATTGTCCTAAAAAATGATTGCATTTCTGTAAGACTTCCATTAAAAAAAGCAAATGAACTCTTCAGAATCATAGTTTTAATGACAGTCATGCAATTCATACATTTTAAATAAAGTCCCTAATTGGCTGTCTGTGAAGTAGAAAGAGAACTGGTGCAGTGAATGGCTTAAATGCAGCAATTACAATATTTCTTATTCTTTGCCAATCTAAAATTAATGAAAAGCCTTTCTTGCTGTGACCTTGACAAATGGTGGTGTAACCTCTTTAAATTCTCAGAGGGTGTTGAATTCTACCCTGTGAGAAAGTGATGTAAAGGAATTGCAGCTGAACATTTCTAATTAGTAAACTGAAACTCTGTAACAGGGAATAAAGCTAAAAGGCACTGATTGGATTTAACATATATTAGCCACCATCTCCAGGGAACAGAATTTGAAGATAGCTCTGAGTACTTTAATCTTGACATACCTGATTATCTCTGAGCATTGCCGAATCACCTGTAGAATTCATGTAATCCAACTAGTTTTTACTCCAGGTAAAATCTAATCCTATAAAACGCTGGGTATGTTCAATTCCTACTGCTTTTTGGAGGTGCTCAGCTCCTTCCTCAGAGAAATGGACACAGAGTGCAGCCTCCTAATGAAAGATCTAATTCTCGTTTACAGTGGAGCCATTTCACCTCTCGCTGACATTACTAGGATGGTTTCACATAGACCCAGATCACATTTAAAACATCTTTAAGGCCATTTGCTCTTCTAAGGTGGTATTACAGATTTTTTGCTTTGATTTTGCACATTGAAATCTAATTTGGGCAAATATTATTTCCATGCATATATGCTTTAGTGATGTGTTCCTAAAAGTGATTTTTTGACTAGGCACAAGGAAAAATCCCAGAGGGACTTAAAAGCAAGAACCCCTTGCTGAAATCCAACTCTAATGCATAATAATTCAGAACACCGTGTTTCTTCAGTAACGTTTTTGTTCCTTCTCAGCTGTAAAGGATGTCTGGGTGATAAGTAAAGGATCGTGAAATCTTTCTCTCGGTTGTATTTGTTTGAACTGCTGATCTCCATCATGTCAGCGTGTTATGTACTAAAGAAAAATTAACTGTGTTCATTTTACATAGAGGATTAGGTTTCAGATATCCTGAGATCATGGAAACCAGATCATGGTTTTCTTTCTGTAATGTTCCTGTGACTGAAACACTTATGCAAAGCTGATATGAATCAGACTTCCCCTTGACGTAGCTCCTCATTTGCAAAATGGCTCACAACATGACTTTAATCACTGACTGTGCAATTCAAAATCAGTAATAAAGAAAATAACATCCAATAAAATTGTTTTTTGCATTCCCTTTCTCCTGACTTTTGTAAAAGGCATGGAAGGGAAGCACATCCCACAGTAACTCCACTGAAGTCAGTGGGTCACAAGAGCAAGAGAGAAACCCATGTAAGCAAGAGCTTGTCTCGTAGTCCTTTTTTGGGGGAGGCTGTGAAATTCCTCCTTTCAATAAGCAGACTGCCTAAAATCTTTAGGCTCTGTGTGTTATAAGTGCTGACATCACAATTATGACTATTTCCTAATTTTTTGGATAGTTCAGAAAAGTTCGCAGGGACTTTTGAGAAACTGCACATCTTGTGTTTTATTCAGTAACTCATATCCTCATAACCCTTCCCTATTATGAGCTAGACCTTTCTGACTCCTTCCTGCTAAGCAAACCGAGTGCAAATGTAGGTCAGGAGAATGAGTATTCAAATTCTCTTCCCCTGCTGTGAATGGAGCATATTAACATTTTTCAGTTTAATTAAAGAGACCCTACAAGGTTAGTGGAGCAGGTCTTTCTGACACTGTTTTATTTTACGCTATTTTTCAAATTCATTTTATTTTTTTAATTTTAAATTCAAAACATGCACTTTTTCTTCATGGCAGCTTGGTCTTTAGTTTGACCATTAAAATTAGTCCTGTAGCAAAAATTATTATATTTGTAGAGAAAAAAGAGACTGTAAGTAAACATGCAAATTTATGGAGCTTTTAAAAACAATTCATGAAAAGCTGTTGCATATGGACTGATTAATACTGTAACACATTCTTCAAGATCTTCTCGGATGGCTTCTCTCATCTTATTCTCTATTTTCCCTAAGTCTTAATTCAAGGATTGATTTTGCTTGTGCAATTCAAGTAAGTAGTACCTTGGTTTCAGACAAGTCTTTTAATGAAGTTGGTGATCCTTCGCTGGAAGGAAGGAGGCAGAAGTGGATTCTGCTACAGGTGTCTCTCTTTACTAACTTCTTTTCTTTCTCTCCCTCCATCTTCACCTTCCTCTCTATTTTTCTTTAACTTTGATAGGTTTAGATTTTTGAGTGAGGTAATTGTAACAGATGGATTTATGGAATAATTGGAGATACATGTTTTTAAATATCTTTGGGAATGTAAATACGTAATATTTACATGTATATGTAATGTATATGTAATAACTTTTCCTCAAAAGTAGGACATAATAGTAACAATCACTCCACTATAAGAAAACATTTTTACTTGTGTGGGATGAATTTTCCTAGTGCATCTCTTGAGCATTAATTAAAAAAAGATTAACAAAATATCAGTCCAATGAGTAAAATGAATTTACTAAATTATTGAATGATACCTACTATAATCTTAGAATATGTTAAAATCAATGGAACTATTTCAATGAAGAAGTCTTTAAGATTACATTATTTAATATACTAATTTCCCTTGTAATACTGCATAAAAATACTATTATATATCAGTGTTATTGTGAAAAAAATATGTAAAACGGACTATTGGCCATATTAATATTCTTGTATTCAATAATACTAGCTTAGTTTCTGAGGGTAATAAATAAATATAATGGTGTTCTGTAGTTTTTGTAGTAGCATTTCTTGACACATATTCAAATAGGCTGAATAATGGAACTAAGGTGGAAGTAGTCCCTGGAGGTCAAACATTTCTGCAGTCTCTGTTGTGCTCCTTTCAGTATTTTTTTTTGTTTGGTTCTTCTTGTTTCTGACCCTTTTTTATTTTTTTTAAATTTGTTCTAAATTCTGTATTTGCATAAATAGACAAAATTGCTCACTGGCATCATCTCAAATAGCTGCTCATGAGATTATGTTCCCCTAAATGACAGCTTGGTATTATTTTGACTGTGGTTAGGTTCATCCACTTGGAGGCAGGTACTCAAACTCAAGGCCACTTTCCTTTTCAAAATGGAAAATAAGTCAAAATTTGCTTCCACAAAATTAACAGTGTCAGTGAGGTGGGTGGTGGATTTCAGAGCTGCAGAATCACAGCACAGAAATGCCCATTGGAAGCTGAACAAAATGTGTTTGCAAAGACACCAAAGGAAGCCAAGAGATGCCAATGCTGTAGCTGGTGGATCCAAAAGCCATTATGGCCAATGAAAATCACCCGAGGTGATTTACAAGGGTTTAAATTAAAGCTCTTGCATGTTTTGAAACAATCTGAATGTTTACAAATCTTTCATAGCTTATCGTTAAATCCTACAAATATTATTGCCACACTAAAAGGAAGAAAAAAAAAAACAAAGATAAGTTTTAAAATTCTGTATTCAAACAAATTAGTTTTTATGTTAGTATATATTTATCTAAAAACTGCATGGAAAATTCAGCAGCTCAAAGAGAATGACTTAGAGTAACACTGGCATCAGCTCTCTGTTTTTAGAGCACTTTTTAGACCACTTATTCTGGTTCCACTGTTCCACTGAAGAGAATTGTTTTCTTTGGCTTTATATATGTTACAGAGATCAGAAGGTGCAGCTTTGTCCTCTGCTTTACCTTTCCTTGAGGTGGGACCCTGTGTCCAGAAATGGATTTCCTATAATTTGTTGCTTCTGTATTTGCTATATCTGCTTCTAACTATATCTAACTGTGTCTAGACATTTAGGGAAATTATCAGACATCTCTAAAGCTCAATGGTTTTCAGCCCCATCAAATGGTAAGTAATACCGTTTATTCTTTCTATTGTAAAATTAGTTTTTCCACTTCATTTCTCCACCGACACTATTTACATAATGCCTGTATTCTTCCATCATTGTACCAAAAACAGTGCTGTGTTCCTGAATTCACATGCTGAGGCTGAAACAGAGGGGAAAAAATTTATAAATGCCTATGTCAATAAATTTTCTTATTTTTATCCATCACATATTTCATAAACTGCATAGAAGTTTCAGAGTAATCATGTGAAGAACTGAAGGATGCCTGTCTCTTCTGAACTTTAAATATGCTTCTGCTCCACATTTAGTGGCCCAATTTTCTTTGTATAGGTCAAGAGGAAATTCTTACATCTTGTTACGAGGGAAAAGGGTACTTGAATGGAAAAAGTGCTTTTCTTTTAGCACCAATCGAATTTCAAGTAGCTAAGCATATTCATTAGAAGCTGGAGGACTTTAGCTGAGATATTAGATATTAGACCCAAACTAACCTCTCCCATTAGAATAAGAATCCCTTATAGCTGGACTGATCTAAAGGGCAAAGCTCATGTGCCAAGTAGGTCTGAGTTTTAGAGGAAGTTTGCATATCCCTCTGCTAGACCATTTGCTACACAGGTCCCTAGTCTTTTAGGCAATTGAGTGGCTTGCCTTTAACAAAATTTGTATCGGAAAAATCCCTATGGCACTACTGAGGCTCTGCTCTGAGCTCAGGCACACATTAGCCTGTGATGCCTTGAGTTAGCTCACTCACGCTGGCGTTGAAAATGAGGAGTCTTCTGCTCTTGCAAATTAAAATGCGGAGGACAAATTTGGAGATGGAAGAAAGAGAAAAAACTGAGCCAGAAGGTAAAGAGGCATAATATCTAAAAGGAATGTTATAAAATATTATGTTCCTCTCCTGAATTGCATGTTCTTTGAATAGCTTCAGAACTAGGTGAAACAGTTTCTCTCAGATCTCTGAGTAAAAAGCTCAGCTACCTTGCCATCTGCCCAAACATTTTTTATGTATTTAAATAGATTAAATAATTGATTTTAATAAAAGTCAGATCTTACAACCCATAAAGATATTTTTCCCTTAAGTTTTGTCCAAATTATTCTTGAACAATTAAATTTCTCATTAGTTTTCCAAAGAATAGTTGACATTTAGGAATCAGTTACAAATTATAATTTTATTGCCCGTGTTATTGCAATACAATGTTCATTTGGAAAGAAACACAATGTCCTGTTTAACCAGACTGCATTTAAGTTATCCCTTTTTCTTTATTCTGAAAAATATTTGCATGATCATAAATGGATAAAGAATAATGACTTTCAAGGAGATAACAACTGTATCTTTGATGTCGGGAAACGAAGACCAAATTTGATACAAATAGTATGGGATGATGCTATGTCTATAATTAGAAAAAGCACTGTTATCATTTTAGGGTGACTCCCTAGATAACAAATTACTAACTGAAGAGGGACTCAGGACAACAAGAACTAAAAGAACTTGAATTGAAAAGTAAATGTATTCTCTGTGGCAGAATTACTACAGATGCCACGTTACAAATATAATTGCTTAAAAAATTTTCATACATCTCACTGACATTTTATTTTTCCATCTTGATTTAGTTGTGTCGATTTAAACAAGAGAGAAGACATCTTTTAAAGTCTCCAGAAACTATAACACTCTATTGACAAACTGGCTAAACAGGATTGTCATAAAATCAATTCAGCTGGAATTCAGCTAGACAAACAACTACATAGGAGTCATTCCCTTCATTATTATGGGACATCCATCCAGATGCATAGATTTTTCCAACAACCCTAGCAGACAATTTTTCCCCACTGATCATTGATAGAAACAAAAGGAAGACTGAGTTATCAAACATCTTTGATATCAAACATCTCCTATCTAAAGGAGTAAATAACTAGTGTGGATGCAGGAATAGTAGAACAGGGATCCCAGAAAATTAAAATTCAATGACTTGTACCAAAATATTCTGAACAAGACCATCATCTAGTCAGGCATCAATTGAAAGTGACCGAGGAAGATTAAAAGTTAATATAATATTTGATTATCAGCAACTTATTTTTTGGTCAACTATAAACCAACATCTGGTATAAAAAAGGCAAATAAGGAAGGTTCCTATATTGTACCAAGAAAAGTATTCTGCAAAGGACTCAATGCCCTTGGTGAGCTGGCATATCTGACGCTAGGTGAATTCTACTTAGCTCTGTTCCTGAAAGCTGAATTCAGATGTGATTGGGTGCAGAGGTTTGCTGTGACAAGGGAAGGCTTGGAAAACTTTTTAGATAAGAGAGGAGAGAACGAACATTAAGAATTCAGACTCATTTGTGTGAGCAGGGGTTTTACCTCCTGGAACAGTCCCATGAAACTAATAGCATTTAAAGGTGTTGAGATGCAAGTCTCAGGAAAGTTTTCTTATGTCTGTGTGACAAGACTGTTGTCTTTTCAATTATTTATTAAGTTCTTCTTAAGCTGTTTGGTTTATGTGAGTTGTTAACAGCCCTAACAATCTTATATCTATTAATTAACACATCCCTTCTAATGTTCTTGTCTTTTTCATTTATAACAGAATATTAAATTCACAAAAACTCCCATGGAGTGGGATATTGATGTTGTTCAGCTCCAGAGGCTGCAAGAAAAACAAACACAAAGCCAAATATACTTTGCCAGTATTTAATAACTGTTTCTCTGGTTATAAATTAATAAGGTTTCTGTTGCTAAGAACAAAATCCTTCCAGATATTACTACCAGGGAGCACATTTCTGTATATAACTGTAAAGAATAAACTAACCTACCTTGGATGGAAGAGCAATAACAAACTGTTGTTATAAGTAGACTGAACTGAAAAAAGAACAGTTAAGACTCAGGGCTGACTTGTTAATGAACAAGAACAGCAAACAGTAAAAGAGTTTGTCCTGCAAAATGATGCTCAGATGTTCTTGGACTCCCCTGGTAGCACAGGTTGCTGTGATATATTCTGGAATAAAAGCTTGGTTAAAAGAAGGACTAGGAACAAGCTTTACAGAGAATCCAGTAAGTCATTTCATCACTTTTCCTTTTTGTATCTTTGTTTTGAGTTTTGTGGTCAAGCATAAACCCTTATTTTTTGACACTAAAATTGATTTATTCTTTTCTACAAGCTCTTCAGTATGCACATGACCTCAAGGAGAAAGGAGCCAGTGATTCCAGATGTTAGGACAGTGGAAGGAATAGACTCCCCTACATCAGGAGCACACCAATGGTGTAGATGTAGAGGAACAGCTCACATCTCTGGAGTACTCACACATGACATCCATCTTTTCCTCATTTTTAAATGCAGTGGGAAGATGCATCAGGGTCATCAACTATTTTGAACGTGCACTTCTATTTCTGATGTGATGGTGGGAGCACTGCAGTGGTGTGGTTCCTAATTTGTATCTACCAGGTGAAGACGTAGCATGACTTTTCCTTGGCATCTAAAGCCAAAGCTACTATAAAATTCTTCCTATGAGTAATATATAAGTTTGGCAGAAAAATAAATTGAGCAGAATCTTTATTGAATCTTCCTGGATCTAGGTTTTAAAATAATGAAATATTTGTCATTTTAATGATAGAATATGAACAGATTTGTTTAACTTCCATGGTTAATGGTGTCTTTGTTTCTGCTCTTAATCCCTATCTATTAGACTAATGGACTGAAATTGCTACAATGTTCAAGAGGCCATTAGGATCTTTTATAGGACATGCAATGCTAATGGCAGATGAATAATAAAATTCAAGCATTTTGCTCTTTTACTGCAATATTTGTAATCTCTATCTCTGGGGAAAAAAAAAACTTTTATATTTTAGAAAAGTTCAAAGACCATATGATGCTTTCTAAAAACTGTCACTAAGATCACTCTTTCATGTATGCATGTATTGATTTATGAAGTGCTGTCTTCTGTACACTCTCTGGAACATGATACTAACTTCCAAGTGAAAATTAAAAACTCTGGGCCTCATGCCTAGAGACAGCAAACAGTTCTCGCAGACCTGGGCAATAACATCATTGCTATCATAAATAATCATTGTAGGTCAAAGCAATCCAAAAATAGAGAAAGTAATAATTTCCCAATAACTAGGAACAAAATTGACCTCATTCACAAAGAGTTCTTTCAGAGTCCTCACTTGCAGCTTGGAAGAAAAGACAGGAAACCAGGCAAGCATTCTAATAATCCTGGATCTGAGAGGTGAGAAATTGCTAACAATTTGTAATCTCTTGGTCTGGAAAGCAAGGACAACCCAATTTGTACAAACAGACTTGAATTAAAATGGTAGCAGATCTCAACAATTCCATTATCTTTTGAATGACACTTTCTGAAATGGAAGCATTTCATGTTTCATAAACGTGCATTACTTTATTTCTTAGTGTTTTATCAGGGAGTGGTAAGGAGCTTTCATCCTGTAACAGATATAGCCGTTATCAGTTTTCCAGGGTTAATAAAAAGAAGTTAAGAGAGTAGTCAGCTTTGGAACCGATGAGTAGTGTCTCATGATGTTTCTGCAGTAATCTGCAGAGCCATGAGATTTAGATTAGCAACTGGTAGCTGCAATATCACTGTCCTATTTTAAATTATACTAGGGCATTGTGTTTTCAGTTGGTTTTGAAGGTTTTTTTTTTACCAGCAGTTTGCACTGGGGCAAATTTTTTTAATAAAATGCAAGGTGATGAGGAATCAATTTTCTTGACTAGCGACTAGAACTAGCACGCAACAATTATACTAGAGTTAATTACTAGAGTTTCCTGGTCATTCATGAATATTTCTGTTCCTAAGCCACCGAACAGAACTTGTATTTTTAAATTCCATTTTATACCCCTTAACATTTTGCTGTAAATAAAAAATGTAGAACTTTTATAGCATCTTGCTTAAAAAAAAAAATGGAGAATGAGAGAGACAATCTGGACAAAGACAGAGGAATCAAGAAAACCCAAATCAAGCACAGAATGTTTTCTGAAGAAGAGAAGATCGAGAGGGGATCTTTTCAACATGTACAACACCTGAGGGGAGAATGTAAAGAGGATGGGGCCAAACTCTTCTCAGTGGCGGCCAGTGACAGAACAAAGAGTAATGGGTACAAATTGGAACACAAGAAGTTTTTTCTCCATATGAGGGAGAACTTTATTGTTAGATTGCTCAGGGAGGTGGTGGAGTCTCCTTCTCTGGAGATCTTCCAAACCCGCCTGGATGCCATCCTGTGCCCCGTGCTCTGGGTGTCCCTGCTGGAGCAGGGGGTTGGACTAGATGATCTCTAGAGGTCCCTGCCAGCCTCAACCATTCTGGTATTCTGTGATTGTATGACAGGAGATAAGAACTTCTGGAGTGTGAGGAATGGAGGAGATACATCTTGAGCAAGTGAAGATTCCAGAAATGATATATTCCCCCTATGAACTAGACTCTGTCCAGTCCTCCATCATAAGTGCTACACATATCCAGATTTCATAGGTTCTGCCTGAAAGCACCGCAGCTGACAATGGAGAAAAGATTAGATTTGGACCCATGTGATTAGAAGTACTGAATAACAGTATAAGAGTCTACTTGAACTTTGAAGTCCATAAAATCATTGATGGCCTGGAGACGGTGTGTAGGGAATGTTTTATTCCTTGCAGTTCAGAGACTCCGAGACAAAAAGTGACATTATGAGACCAACACCAAAAGTGCTTTAATACTAAATCATTGCTAAATCATGTCCAGGAAAGGACAGCCCAAAATGAAGCACTCTCCTTGACTTCGGGAGCTGCCGAGGGGGTGCCGCAGAGGGCCAATTACTAAGAATCAAAATGGTTCTAGGAGGGAACTACCAAAAAAAGAAAAAAAAACGATGAATGTAACTAACTGATTAAAAATGAAGAAATCGAAAAAGGGCATTGGGCTCTCACCCTGCTTACAGAGTGAGCAGTACTGGTGTGACCTTGAAGGTGCACAAAGTGCCACAAATCAATATTTGACGTTCACCTGAGTGAGATCACTTTTATCATGAGCTTACAGTCTGTGCTGAGAAGAGATAGTGACTGCCAGGTCTGGAGATTCTTTCATATTTGCAGTTGTCCAGACAGTTGATATCTTTTAGATTTGTGATCATCTGGAAATTTCTCCCAAGCTGTCAGTGGGGTAAGAGATGTAAATACTGAGTGCTGCAATATCAAATGTAGGTTGCACAGAGATCGGAAAATTGCCTTCAGTGCATTACACTTCTCATATAGGTATTGCAGAGCTATCTATCTGTGGTATAGTACAGCATGCATGAGGTATGAAAATCTAAAGTCTGGAGGTGTCTGCATGTTTATAAATTATTAATCCAATGTAATATAATGTAATGCCAAAGGGTATAAGTCCAGTCAATAGTCTAAAGAAGTATATTTTTATATTTTAAGTAAGCATTCTATAGAATTTCTTAGTCATATTCAGAATTCTTTAGATTAGAAAAAAACATAAAAACTGCAGCATGATTTTCTGTAAAGTAATCAAGAGAAAACGGAAGATGCTATATGTGTACCCCAAAGAACTACTGATGCTTTCCAACCAGACTTACAACTTGCTAGTGAGACAACTAAAGCAATGACCAAAGCTTATGGGGCACCACTGAGAGTGGGCAATCATCTGAGCTATTACAGGTAGGGGGTCATCTCCTCAGCAGGGTCTTGGGGCTGTATTTACTGCTTGAGTGCATTGCCTGCTGCTTTCCATGACTAGTGCAATAAAAGATCCTGGACTCTACTATAAACACCTCCAGTCAATCAGGGCTGGCATCTTCCTGTTGCTTTGCTATTAAAAAGCAGAGGGTATTTTTTGACCAAAGGCTATTCATGTAATTAAAATAATAATAATAATCTGCAAATGAACACATTTTCAGTCAAGACACTGAAAAGTTTATTTTCTTCTGAACGTTTGGGATAATAGGATACTACTGATTGAATTCTTTTTTTATTCCTTCCAAATTCATTTACAGGAGCTGGCCTTGCTTGTCAATGCATATTGTGAGTGTGTTGACAACACACATAAAGAAGGAAAAAAGTACGTATTAAATGGGTCCTTATTGCTTTGCATTAGCGAGTTCATCTGTGTGCACATGAAACCGCTGCCTCAGTGGTGCATATCAGAGACTAGAGACAATATCTTCAACACTAACTTGTTCAAACTATAGCATAAGAACACTCTTATGTGTTTTTCTGAGTTCTCAACCTGTGGTGTAATTGACCATCCTTGACACAAAATACGTAAGGGAGACTGAGTCTGAAGACATATATACATTTGAGAATATAATTAAATCGTTTTGAATATAAGAATTTGCACTGAAAATCCTGAGACTTTTCATTCTCTTTGCTGAACAAAAGCATTTCCATGCGACTGGTATGACCAATCATAGGATAATCAATGCTGCTGAAATGTATCTAGGTAATAATACACGTTATATGTGAAATAACTTCTCCGTGGACACGGAAAAGCTTCTCCCCAAGCTTCTCCCGTGCCTCGCCAACACTGCCTAAGGAGACCTTCCGCTGCGCGTTTTGGAACCGGACTTGCCTTTTCCACACTGGTCTTTTTAGCCATCAGCGCGCTTGCAGCAAATGTGGTAAAGCCCTTCCCATATCTTCGTTCGCGAAGCCCAGCCATGATGATGATGATGTGAAATAAATGCGAACAATAAAGGATGTTATAGTCAGCTTGTGCTTTTGAATATGCAGCAACGGTCTAAATTAATCTAATGAATTATTGTGTAGGAATTATCTGCTTGGTTACAAATTACAGTCTAAATTGCATGTCCCTTCTGCTTTGCATTTTGCCCTAAATACAGATGATGACACAAATACATTTTTCTCATTCCTTTGGCTGCTCCTAGCTGCCAGCTCTAGCCATAATTAAAAAATGTGGAAAAGGCAGCAGCAGCTGAGCCTGTTTGAGGCTGAATTATCTGAATATCTGAAGTGACTGCTAAGCGACTCCATGTTGAAGTTTTCTAATGCTGATAGGCTTGACATTTATCTACTCAGTTCTCCTTAGGCCCTCAGTCATAGAAGGTAGGAAATAACATAATCACAGAATTGAAGTCTGATTAAAAGAGAAAACACTCCAATTTTATTTTTTCTCACTGAGCAAGAAAAAAAAAAAGTAGAAATAAGTACTTGGAAATACATGAATGCGTTATGGAACCACTTATTGCAGAGGAAACTGCAGCACAGTGTTTTTGGATTAGAACGAAATCAACTATTAAACAATGCAATCAGAAACTGATCCAGCCAAAACTCAACTAAAAAAGTCACCATCATCTTGCAACACATTAGAAATCACAGAAAGAGCAGCAAGCAGTGAGGACATCCCACAGGTGGTTAGTTAAGAGACAGTGTGAAAAGCATAAAGAAAGACTATCCTGAAGAGAAACTAAATGTTTATCCTTAATGGCATTATAAACCTGGAACACTACTATTGTAGTTGTAGTTGTTGTAGGACTGAGTTTGAACCTGCAGGACCACAGGAATGGCCCAAGGAGGCCAGAAGGTGCAACCCTTCAGGCAGCCACAATTTTTAAAAGCGTCGTCCCTAAAAAGTGGTTAAAGATGCCTCGTATTTTAAAATTCCATTACCTTGTAATTACCTAATTGGAATAGTCCCTCATCACATTTTTCTGTAAGAAGAGACTGAGAAAGTTCTGGAGAAATGAGGCTGTTCAGAGCAAGTAAATGAACATATGTATCTCTTAGAAATGGATAGAAAACAGCTTGTACAATGAAAACAGGCACAAATGCACCAGTGTAAAAGTAGCCACCCAACCTAGTACAGCTATGAGTACCTTCATACTCAGACTTATAAAAAGTCAATTTTCAAGCAGAAATTTAGTTTTCTGCCCCTAAGATTGGAAGTTATGTGCAGATAAAAACTCTGTACGAAGCTGATTTTCCACAAAGACCCCTAGTTAATGTAGGGAAACTTTGGAGTTCAACAGATTTGTAGGTGTGACATTAGGCATTAATATGCAAAGCTTCCTATATTACCATTAGTATTTTTTTTCCTTACTGGCTATTTTATATGCGACTTCTTTATTGACCAGTGAAATAACTAGAAATGTTTCTATTAAGTTCAATAAACTTTGGGAGAAAACTCTGTGTATCTGTATTTTCTTTTCCATTTGCCAAGTAGTAGTCTATATCTCCCCACTGGGGTATATAAGAAGATTTTTGTAATAATAAAATAATAAAATAACATAAATACTTATAATCTGGCACCTAATGTTTTCTAATGCTTAGAAGATAAGGTCCCCCATTCCAGAAAACAGCATGGGTCAATAACAGGGCTGACTTCTCAACATGCACCAAGTCTCTACAGACAAAGCAACATTTCTTCATTAAACTGAAATACCTATTTCCTGCTGTCCTTTCATTACCAATTTGTATATTTACTTGTTCACCAGAAAGACCAGAATTTGAAATTATAATAGGAGAAAAAAATGAATTTTGTCTGTGGGGTTTTGTCTCTTGTACTTTCTTGGGTAAATTATCCAACTATCTTTCTAGAGCTGGAAACAAAAAATTTCCCTATACTTTCATCTTCCTTTTATCCTCATTTTCCTACTGTTCACCTCTCATTTGGCCTAAATTCCTTAGGTATTTTTGGTAACCCTGTAGATAAAGTTGTATTGGTAGGTAATACATATTAGAAAATTCTCTTAACGTTACATGTATTGCAGAGGTGTTAATTAAATATTGATTCCTCTGGCACTTTTCTGCTTTGTAACCTCATACAATTTCAGGGTTCTTTTTTATTTATTTATTTGTGTAGACTGTCTCCTCCTTTTCTTGATCTATCCTCAGTAAATACTGTTGTAGAATGAGAAATGTGATTGGGGAAAAGTCAAGGATAAAGAGAACACACTCTGTAGTTAGCAACGTGGCCATACAAGGCTTTTAACACTTTGAGCCACCTTTCCAAGCCTCAGGCTGCATCTACAGCGTCTGTAAAACTTTGTGCCTGTAAATGTAAATCTGTAAATACTCTGTTAACCTTCTTTATATAGACTTACTTAAATAT
>JAUBNY010000877.1:5074489-5084813 GCA_032275445.1 Crypturellus soui
TCTGTAAAACTTTGTGCCTGTAAATGTAAATCTGTAAATACTCTGTTAACCTTCTTTATATAGACTTACTTAAATATATATATCTACTTAAATATATATATGTGTCTGTGTGTGTGCACTATATATCTCTAAAGACACCACACTGCAGCTCAGCAGATTTGGTAATGGCCTTTTTCAATTCTTACTTTTCCAACTGTATTTTACTGTCTTTACACGGCAACAGAAAGATTTAAGTGACACTGGATATCAATAACATATCTATTTTCTAGTGAATCTACTTAGAAATTTAAGCTGTCCAAGAATCTGAACTATTTTTGATGGCCAACCAATACATCTTGCCATTGAAGATGCACAACAATACAGTGAAGTTGGTCGTACTGATGACAGGCTTTCATTTTTAGCTACATTTTGCAGAGCTTTTAGAAGAAGTCTAACTACTCTAGAAGAACTACCCAGATTTGGTTGTTTACAAATTGAGAATCCCTCATAAAATTCATTTCCCTGGACTCAGTGGACAGTTATCAGTTTTTTTCTTCTGTAACAGAACTGCAAAGCAATAAAGTACTCTGAATCAATTTACTAGTCAGTTTTCCCTTTTCAGAGCAGATTTTTTTTCTAGAAGGGGCTGTTACTAACTTTTGGTTAGGTTTTTTGATTGGAAAAGCTAATTGGACATGACTCAATGATGAGTCAGACCCAATAGGAGTCAATGACAAGATACACTTGCCAGAAAAGAAAATCTAATTCTGGGAAGTATTGATAGTGGTGTCATATGTGGGACATTGAAGAGATTCTTGAAGGAAAAGGCAAAAACTGTAAGAGGTTTAACAAATAATATTTATGAAGAAAAGTGACTGCATACTTATTATTTTAGCAATGTTGGTGCTCCCATTGCCAATTGTTCACTGATGTTAGGACAAGAATGAACAATTTAAATTGCGGTAACACCTTTACCTACTCTGTCCAAGGGTATTTACTTGTCCCGGGGAGATGCAGTGCTGCATACTGCACTCCATGTAGTTAGGAGACAGGTGAAGCTCTGAGTGTTTTCTCTGATCTTCAGGCAGCTCATTGTTCATGAGTATGTTCACACACGCTTTGTCTCTTTCTGTTTAACTATCTGTTGGCACACGGGCCATAGTTACCCTTAGAGGATGGTTATCCTATTCCCAAGGACTTTACCATAGGTCCAGAGTAGCGTGTGATGGAGGGAGATTGGAACGTGATGGGATCACACTCCCAGGCAGAAGTGAATGATGCTGCTTCAGCCTCTTCCCTCCTTGTAGTGCAGCTATGGGAAAGAGCCAGGGGTCATCAGTGCAATAGGGTTTTGCCATCCTTTTGGCATGCCTCTCAGAGAGAGCAAACCTTCACCACTATTTTATGTGAATCAGTGCTGTCCAGTGCTGTGACCCTAGAGACCGACCTGCCAGGCTGCTTGCTGGCAGTGGCCCATCTGCACCTGGCAAAGCTGGTCACAACCCTGAGGCTGGGCCACCTCCAGGTCTTCATCTCTCCCTTAGTGGTTCTGACATAAAGAATCTTTGTTATCAAAGGTTGTTATAGGTTAGGTGAACATCTGCCAGTGGAGTTCCGTTGTACTAATTCCTGCCTCAGACCTAGATGGGGAGAACACAGAGCAAGCACCTCGCTTAGGCAGCAAAATACAGTGCATCTGTCCTTTGCAGACTGCAACAGCAGGCTCTGCTTCAGGAAAAATCTTAGAAGTCTCAAACAACATTTGGGCATAGGCCTGATTGCTTCACAGTCTGTAGTCTTATTGACAATTGTATATGTGGTATAGGCTCTCCCTATATAATTCAACATTGGTTTTAGCCCTTTTTCAATTTAAATAAAGATGGAAGTTTTTTATCTCTCATGTTTTAGTGTTTTAACTAGTTTATGTGTGTTTTTTTTTCCTGCTAACTGCCTGTGTTTGAGATTAAGAGTTCTCACCCCAGGAATATTACCTTGCAGTTCTCCAAAGATGATCTTTTCTGTCATTTCACATGTTAATGAAGTTTGATAGTTTGGCCATTGTATCCAGAGTTTCTGATATCTTCCCAGCTTTCCGAGGTTAAAAAAATGCTATTCTATAGACAATTATGATACTTGAATAATCTACACTATAGTTCAGATGCCTCCAAGTACAATTTTCAGAACTGGGTTTGGCATATAACATTCTCTCCTCCTTACTTTCTAGCTGTTCTAAATATATATATATTTTTCTTTTTTAATTAATAATTTATTTCTAAAAGAAATATTTTTGACTTCTGGACGTTGTGTATCCCAGAAGTTGAAATTGTAGCCAAGGCTTTGAGGCAGGCTGACAGGCTGTCCTGCCTGCTTAGACCATAGGCTCCTTGGTGGCGGAGTGAGTATCCAGGAGAAGCTAAAAGAATGGGACTCTGCCTATCTTTGGGTCTTGCCTCTGTTGTAATAGAGATAAATGGCACTCGTGGAATTCTTTTTGTTGTTTTCAGTTCTACATTTGTATCTTGCCAGCAACACCATTCCAAACACCACAGATGTCATTCTGTCAGTAAGTTAAACAGGATCGTGAGACAGTGTTCTGATACTCCTGTATGTACAATTATTCAACAAAATTCCCAGAGGAAGTAAAAGTCCCATACATTCTTTCTAAGATTGAAACTATGTCACCTACAACAGGAGACCACCTATATGGGTTACACAGCTAAGATACTGACACAATTGTATATTTAATATTTCAGTTTCTTTATCAGAAGAGAAAGTGAAAGACAAAATTGGAGCTAAAGATGGTTTATTGGTACCATGGAGAGCACTATTTTAATTAGGGGCTTTCAACTTGAGTTGAAAACTATTAACAGCTATGGAGTTTGAGGTAAACTTTAGGGATTTGACTCTATTGAATCATCTCTGTGGAAGATCTATCTGATACGTTCCCAGATGTCTATGGGAAAGAAATTATGTACTTTATTTTCACCTCTAGACTTTTACCTCAGGTAAAGCTAAATTAAATTACCTTACCTTAAATTAAAACCTACTGCTTCTAGTGCAAGATGCTGGGCCATTGAGAAACAATACAAGACTAACTGTACAGCAAGCTGGGAATGTTGTGCTGGTTTGGAAAACAATGCTAAATATGGAAACATGTATAGTTTTCTATGCAAACAAATAATGTAATGAAATCAGTTTATCAAAAAATAAATGCAACTGTAGAGAAGGAAGAGGCATAACTAGTTATCAAGGGACCAAAAACTTACAGAGCAGAAAATGACATTAACTCTCTCACTTCACTGAGGTGACTACAATTTGCACCTAATGACTAACTTAGTGGTAACAAACTGGGAAATAAAAGAGACCAGAGACTTTTAAGTCTAAAAGTACAGAACATTTAGAAGTACTGCACTATATTCAAATTACAGTGCTACTAACTTAGCCATACCTAATAAAATTATTTCCTTTGACCCATCAGATCATACATTCTTAAGAAAATTAACTCTAAATGAATAATACATAACTTTTATAAATGATGAAGTTATAAATTTTTCTCTAAGTAAGAATAACCTCTTCTCTTAACCACTTCAGTCAATCCTCATGGTATGAATAAGAGAGTAATTTAGGGTGGATGAAGGAAAGAAGTGCAGATATAATTTTTAATATCCAAATATGAGCTTCATATCTTTTCCTCTAGGGAATAATACTTGTTTTCTTATTTTTATTGCTTCTGTATCTACATCCCATATCATATATGTTGCCTTTAGGAACAGGACAGATAAGTCTGAAGAATGAGTTTCTGAAAGGCAGAAGTAAAGAGCAGGACTTTCCAGAAGCCATTTACTTTTCCCTGTGCACATTTCCTAGGAACTGTACTCAGAGGTCATCCTGCTAATTCATATTCTAGTTGGTTTTGAGTCAGAATTCTGTTTATATATAAATACAAACTGAACAGATTTGTTTCCTGAATTCTCTGTAAGCGATAGAAGGAACAGAGTTGTATATTTGCTGTCAGCTCTAAAAGCTCTTGAAGCTTGATAAGGGAGGAATGACACTTTGCCTGATATTGCTTGGGCTGTTTGAGTCAGATACTGTAGATTAGTTGTATTGAAAAGAGTCTTTGTGAAAATCCATGGAGAGGTAGCAATTTTACTGAATAAAAATTGTCTCTAGGAACATTTTATTATATAAATCCTTAGCATACCAAGGGGATCCTTTGAATCTTAAAAGGGGTCTGGAAGAAATTGTATGGAATGAAAATGGTTTCAAAGGAGAATAAAAAGCATGTCTAGTTTAATGCCTTTCCTGCTGGATATCACGAAATAAATGACTGTGATAAATCAAAACAAAAGAAAACAATTTCACCTTCTGCTATGTTGTTAAAAGATATATATATATGTTATATTTTTATTAAGAAAACTTTGTTTTTTCCCCTTTAAAATCTTTGAAAAATGTAGAGGACACCAAAGTTTTTAACTGTGTGCCACCACTTAATGATTATGGTGTCTTCTAAAGATCTAAATCTTTGAAAGGATTGTTCTTGCAAACTGTTATCCATAAACTGTGGCTAATAGAAATTCTGCATTTCCATAGAGACATTAGAGCTTGTTCACTTGTGAACACTTTTCACTGTTCACTTTTTCACTGAGATGGGCTATGTCTATGAGCCAGTAGATTTGCTTTTAGCTTTAGCATTGGAGCTATTGACAGGAATGCCAAACATTCAAGGTTCAAATCTCCCTGATGATCCAGACAAGACACTACTGGTCCCCTACCTTATACTGCCTTGTAAATAGACCAATTGTAGTTGTAAATGCAGAGATATAATCACTTCTTGTGATTGATTGACTGAAATTCATCTTCTGTTTCTTCATTCCTTCTGTTTTGTGTCCTCTTCCATGAGCAATTGCTGACTAACAGGAGTCCAGTGGATAACAGAAAGGTTAGGATCTCTTGAAGTTTTTCCTGTCCTCCAAAGAGCCAGTCTGGACTGGGACTCAGATTCAGACAGTTCACATTTTGGAAGATGAGGTTGCTCTTTTTTTTCTTTTTCCACAGCTTAGCTTTAGTAGTTTGAGAAATATTTATATATTTCTTATGCATCAAATTTTTCACTGCTATTATTTTTTGCTTAAATTTCTATAATTATAAATACAATGTATTTTTGCCTCTATTTTACTCTTGGAGTTTGGTGATTTTTTGTTGTTGTTTATTTGGGCTGGGGATGTTGCCTGTTCATTTAAGATGATTAAGCATTACTCTATGCAGTACACAAACATGCTCAATATGTTGTGGAACCGTTCATATGTCATCACTATTTTTACCAGAAGAGGGAGACCTAAGTATCTAATGGACAATTATACAAAATGCACTACTCCTTTGAAGTGAATTGTGTAGGTTTTCTCTAAAATAAGTGGTGGAGATATCTTCCCATGGATTGAAGAAGCGTGCTGGTGACATTGTCATCTCTTCCTAAGGACTCAACAGAAACCTTAGCGACTGGTTCACACAATGCACCTACCTATGTGTATCCAAGTAGCTAAATGTAATTTAGCTACACAATATATATAAATGTAATATAGCTAACTATAATTCTGGCAGGGCTCGCCAGACAGGAGCAAAAACGAAGTCAAATCTGAGGAAGCCACTACCAAGATAATAGGTTGAGCACCTGGAACCTAGGGAGATTATGATAAGGTTTCTGGTGCTCAGTGGCAGTATTTTCTCCACTCACAGATGTGAATGAAATAAACAGCTATTAGGCAATAGTTTTGTTCAGGGATGAGGGAAAGAAAACTCTAGCAAGGAAGGCAGGCAGGGTGAGAACCGCTCTTGAAGTTTAGCTGTCCCGATAATAATTCACAGCCTCTCAGTCCAGCACAGAATACCTCTGCTCCCCAGTGAAGACCTTCATATCTAGCAGCATAGCAAAGCATGAGTCAGGCTGATCAGACAGTTTGATTAATTTCCTTTAATTTCTCCTCACTTTTCTGGTTATACTTTGTACCAGTCCTTGCTCTGCCTGCTCCCTCCAGTCCCTCCTTATTCCATTAGCTTCTTTAGCAGCTTTTGTCACTTCAGCTCTGAAGGAAGAGAGTTTAGCATGAAAAAATAGTCTGTGGGCACACAGGAATTTTTTAAGCAGTTTTATTGCTTCTCATACTGTTGCTCGAAGTGTATAGACACAAAGTCCACTGCTGCTCTTTCTCCGATCTGTAGTCTTGGCACTCCAACACTGGTAGCTCATTTACACAGAAATAGTTGATGTCTATTTTGGCATGCTTTTATCTTTGTAAACTTCCTCTTTATGCTATAACTTCCTTTTTTTGGCAGAAATGTCTTAAAAATGTGGCAACAGAATGCATGCAAAACAACAGCATTTCATACTTGTTCATGTGTTCATGGTAGCTGGGTATCTCTTTCCCCTCTCTCACTCTTCCAGTCTCCTCTCTTTTTCTGGATCTCCTGTACCAGAAAGGGAATATAGAGAATTCATTTTCCCCTCTGCTCTATCTATCAAGGTCACAGAAAGGTATGTGAAATGGAATTCACCATGCAAATGACAGGTTTGCACATGACACAACACTTTTTTCACTCCCCCCAAGATGCTGAATTCAACACTGTGTTAAAAGATCTCCTATGGTAATTTGAAAATGTTGGTGTAAATGAGTCCGTTTCTTGCATTTGACAGCATAGCTCCACATGCAGAAACAGTGGCTTGCAGGATGGAATCAGCCAGAAAGAAGAATAACATGCTAATTATTTACAGCTGAAATTTGAATTCATGGTAATACAGAAAATTGACCTTTAAGTTTTGTTATTCTTGGATAATTCCTAGCCTTGGGAATATATGGTATTGTCAAAATGTTACTGTATTCTTAGAAATTGTGCTTTATTCAAATTGCAGCTAAGATATGCAGCAATCATTAGCTAAAATTATCACAGATGGGCTGAACATAAAATCAGATACATACAACTATGGTTTACAGTCAGAAATGTTAGGTGATCACTGATGTGGCAGTTCATAATTGCTTTAAGTGATCAAATAGCAACTGGTACTACCCAAATGCTATGCTTGTCTCATTAGTCCATAGTACGGAGTCCCTCTATGTTGAGTTTCTAAACTCTAGAGTCAAGTCTACCCTCTAGAACTGTGTCTCCTCTCTGTACTGTCTCTGCCCATAAAATATACTTTTCCTAAAACCAATTCCATAAAAATCTCAAAGTACTATATTTATGTCTCTCATAGTGTTGTAACCGCAAGGTTTTATCTAACACATATATGCTTTTCCACATGACACAATAAAGATACTGATTCTAGGTTTATTCTAAACTGTCAGGTAAGTAGGTTTGATCACAGAAAAGCAGAAAGCCTATTGACTTTGCTGGGGAGAGATACATAAAGTTCCTGATCCAAAATAACTCTTCGAAGTTTAGCATTTTCTGATCTTTTACAAAGTAAATAAATAAATAAATATAACAAGAAAAAAAAAGTGAAAATTCCATTTAAATTTGCATTTCATATTTTACTCCTTTGATAGTTATCTAAGGATAAAGAAGAAAAGTTATCTGTGGGGACCTTTCTTCAGAGTATCTTGCATTGCACTGGGAACACCTTAATTTCCTTGTAGTCCTATTCAATAATCTTGACTGCAGGGCAAGGGGCTACTTAAAATGAATAAGAGTGGCAGAACCAGATCAAAGTGCACAGAACTATGCGATGCCAATGTGAAATATCCTTGTGCCCAGACTGATTGCAGCTATTGCAGCTGCAGTGTCCTTTTTTTTCGCAGCATCTTGTGACTGTTTCACACACTTGCCATGTACCTCTTATATTGGGATTATGGCTTTTTTTCATCCTATATATCATCCCGCGCCCTGGGGGTCTGGTTCTCCTTCTTTCCTGCCTAAGGCTAAAAACTCTGGAACAGAAGAGCAAAGTTGCACAGGGGCGGTCAGCCTGTACATTGAATGATAGGTATTTGAAAGCTTGACAATTACACCCTTGCCTCACCTAAGGGCAAATCTGTCACCTGTGAGCTGGAGCTCAATAATTTTAAGATCTAGAGGCTTGAGTCTGCAACTTTTAACAGCCGTACACCTTTCCTTGCCAGGCATTAACCCATTGACACATCCATGACATAAATACTATAAAAATAACAGCAGAAGATGCATTCAATAATAGTTCTTATACTGAGCTTAAAATAAGTGATTATCTTATATGTGTCCTATTTCTTTCTTGTGTCTGCATGCCTTCAGTCTTACAGGGAGAACCTCATGAATTCTCTCCCATCTATTCCATAGGTAGGAGAACAGGATCAGACTGAGCTTGGGAGGGATAAAAAAGCAATGGCTGAAGATCTTTGCCCCTGAAAATTCGGATGCAAATGTGTAACTGATCTGGAAAACTCCAGAAACCCAATAAAAATAAATGGGTTGTCTTTCATGATGTTGCTGATATAAGGTGAGTATCAGGCTGTTAGTTTTAATGACTAAATTTTAAATCCCTGAAACAGGGAGTGTATTAGATGCCTGTAGCATGACCCAGCACATTACTTCATCTGACTTTTAGTACCTAGATACTGGGTAATGACTTTTCCATACACTTGCAAGAGGTTTCCAGCACCGATGATTGAAACATACTTGTTTAGATTAGTAAATTTTTTGGTTCAAATTTTTATATGCCTTCATCAGTATGAATAGATGTGATGGCTACTGATGCCTCTGTTGTTCTTCATCAGCAGCATGACAAGGAAAACAGGATTGCAGCTGTGACAGCTGTAAAATATTTTGATATTGTAAAATTCTCTGGAACTGTGGAAAAGAGTGTCTTTTTAACTTCTCTTTTATTGAAGCATCAGTAATCTACATTTTTATGTTGCAACATTTAACATATAAACAAAATGTTTCCAGACAACTGGAGTTAGTGTAGAGAATCTAGAAGCAGCTCCAACGTTTTTCTAAAAGGTTCAGTATAACCCCAGAGAAAGATGATATAAATTTTATGGAGCCCATTAGGGTTTACTTGGAAGAATGCAGTGTTGCTAGGACACACTAAGAGCAAAGTACCATGAAAAGTAACTGCTCTTTTTAAATTTCACTTGGGCAAGGAAATGAATGAATAAAAAGTATTTTAATGAAACCAGCATATCAAAAATATCAAAGAATGTAAAAATATTTCATTTCTATAACAGTAAGCTAGTACTAAGTGAAAATCTTAATGTGATTCCAACTGAGGAATGCCGTAAAGGATGGAACAGGCTCTGTGAATCATTAGATAGTCTGAGTCAAGAACATCAATGAAATAAGATCACAAATAGGTTTGTGCGACTGTATGACTATTTCACTTGCTGGTGTAAACCAAGCTATATAATGTGCATGACAGATGTCTTCCTATAATATATTTGTTAAGCTTATTAAAAGAATTTGCTCTCCCTTGGTACAAAAACGCAGCCGTGTGGCCAAGGAGATCCATTTATTCTTCTCTTTTTAAAAGTGTTTACATATTTAAATACTGTTATCATGTCTCCTCTCAGTCTTTCCTTTTCTAGAATAAATAATTCTAATTCTAAGCTAAGGCAAGCTGCCTGCATCCATCATGTTTTCAAATGCTCTGATTTCTTTTTGTATTCTCCCTGTAATAAGTCCAGTGCAGAGGCACTTCACATAATGATCATATAACTTCCTATGGGACTTTGGAAACAGGTTTATTAATTCATAGCCAAGGTGCCTGGCTCTGGAGGACAGTGCTTGCTTTGATGGCACAACATACATTTTCTAGTCAGCAGTAATTGTTCAGCTTCGTCTCAAAAAAAAAAAAAGAAGAAGAAGAAAGGGAAAGAGAAAGAGATTCCTAAAAATTGTTAAATGATCTTTCACAAATCCATTAATTTTAGACAAAAAGCAGTCCTTTTTTTCTTGAAATAGCTAAGCAGTAACTGGAGATAAACTCCTCCCTGCTTTCCTCTGTTTTAAGTTTTGCTGTGAACTTTTAGTAGCCGCTTAGAACATTTTACCTCAGAAATTATTTTCTTGGTTTTGTTAGTGGAAAGTCAGGCTCTGTAGTAACAAAACATATTTTTTCATGCAGTATTTTAACTGCTTTTTCACTTTCATAGGGAGAGATACTTCAGACTTGAGGTGTGCAAGAGCATTAACAAGTGGCCAATGCTTTAAATTAGATGTTGCCTACTAAGTGCAGTAATTGCAAACACAATTAGAAAAAAAGACCCATTTGTTTTACTGTAAGGGGAAAATCTTTGCTGCATATATATGAAAAGAATACCAGCTAAAAAAAAAAAGTTGAATTTCTCAGTGATCACTGCACTTTTCCCGGGGCTCACAA
>JAUBNY010000877.1:5091745-5122020 GCA_032275445.1 Crypturellus soui
TCAAAACCTGACTGCAGCTGGTTCTGAGCAACCTGCTTTAGCTGACCCCATTTTGAGCAGAGGCGATTGGTTTGGATGAACTCTAGAGGTCCTCTCTGACCACAGTTACCTGATCATGTGAATCCTACAACTACCCTTATATAACATTGTGTGTGTGTGTGTCTTGATAGCACCAAATTTGCAAGGACAATTCAGGGATATCAATTTAGGGAAACTGCTGGCTTCCAGGAATTCTTCTCTAATAACTGCCCAGTCTGAAAATTACCACATATTTTTGAGTACTGGGATAAATTTCATGTCATTGCCACAGAAGAAAGCATAGGCTCAATGGAGAGTGCAGGGGATGGAGCAGAGACAATGTCTGTTAAAGGTTGGAAAACACTAACTTCTTTCCTATGATATTTGGGTCATTCGTCACAAAACACGACCTAGAAGAGCAGAACATGTTTCAAAGTGTGTTTTGTTGATCTGAGCTAACATATTGGGATAGTTCAGATATTTTAGAGAAATGAAAGGCAATAAAAGAATAGTATTTCTAATACATACTTGTACTTCCTTCCCACACCCTTCACCCCTCAAAAACCAACATTTTTCTAGGTTAGAGATATCTGAGAGAGAAATTAAAGGCAGAAATCCTTAAATACATAATTTTAGAAGGGAATGTGTTAGCTTTTTTCCATTCACTTACGCATACATTTCCACAGATAGTTTTATAACTTCTTTTCAAGCACCAGTTTGAAAGGATGTTCAGTCTTACTTGTTATTCTAAACTGACAGAAACCTATTAGATTTAGTTTCACCTTTATGTTTTCAATTTGTTTTTCAATTCTTTTTCTACCTGCTGACTTTTAAGTTCAAACAGAAGAGAAGTCTTAGAGTGAGATTCACTTCAAATTGTTTTCCCCTACTTTAAAGACAAAATCACTGTTTTTTATACTCTTACAACAACATCTATGAACCCATGCAGTTTCACTCCTTAGCAAGCAAGTCCTGAACACTGAAATGAAATCTGAAAATGAATGAAGTTATGGAGAGTCTGACCTGACTCAGTGCTGCAAATTAACATAGCTTTGTTGATCATATCAGGTAATTTTTGTTAACAATAAAGCTTCACTGCTTTGCTAATTGCACTGATCTAAGGAGATGAAATACTGTCAACACTCCTTAGTATGTAAAACTGAAATACTAGACAGTTCATTAAGCCTTTAAAAATATACATTTGTCGCTTTACAACTTCAGAACTAGTGATGGAAGTTGTTGTTCCTTCATTGTGCCAAATCCTAAATTCTTCCCATTTTGAAAATGAGCCACTAGGAAGTAAACTGCTCTGAATACACCTGGATTAATGTGATCCTGAGCAGGGAAAGTAACTATTTCCCATATAAGGGGGAAATTCCACTTCCACTAAGCAAAAACATCCATAAAATGAAAAACACTAACCGTTGCCTTTAGTCTTGGTTAGGTATTTCAATGGGTGCTGAATAAGCAGCTTTTAATAGCGAAGAAATCTGCAGGGTCTCTTCTCCTTAGGTGCTGGAGGAGCGTTATTTATGCTACCAATAACTGCAATTATGCCTTGAAATACCCAAGGGTGGCTATAGTTTCTACCATTGTGTTAACTATGAGCTTTTAAAATGGTCTGAGGCCAGAACAGGAGGAGACAGGGACCACTAAAACCTGTCCTGCCTCTTCTATCTGTCCGAGCAGGAGTCAGGAATGAGCACAACAGAGCCTAAATCAGCACATAACAGTCAGCCTGGGAATATAAACACACAGACTCAGCATCATCAGACAAACACAGAAAAGGAAACTTAACTGGTAAAGTGGATCTGTCTAGGAGATATATGTTATAATTCTGAACTGCAAAGTCTCTGCATTTAGAATGAAAGGAGGTTTGTACCAATGGGTGCATTTTGGTTTCTTTTAAAAATGTGTCAGTCAGCTAAGGGAGCTAAGTGCTTGTTTTTTCTTTATTTTGTCTTTCTTTTTTTTTCCAGGGTGAAACAAAACTGAACACCAGATAGAGTGGTTTCTGTAGACTGTTCTTTTCAATATAGTTTTAGCAACACACTTTTCTCATGGATTCTCAGAAACAAACAAGCCCTATGTGAAAATATCAGACCTTCTGCCCTATAAATTCCTCATCACAAGATGTTGTTGTAGGTATGTCTTCAGAGGATGCTTGCACTTCCCCACACCACAATACCCATTTTTTTGCTCTTTGTCAAGATTCCTACGTAATACAATTAATATATAGTATAACCAGCATTAATAAGGACTTATAATTATTTCAAGTTGACGTGCTACAAACCCAGATGGATATAATCATGAATAAATCTACATAGGATACTTTTCTTTCCAGGCATCAGAGATGGGAAGATTTGGCAATCTTTTAAAGCAAGGCAACGCAGAAAAAGTGGTGTTAAGAAGAATTTAGAAAGGACTCTGAAAAATAATATGCATGGCCAAGAGTTAGTGGTCCATTTAGTGAAGCAGGGCTTCAGCTAGTTTCCTCGTGCTAACGAAGACCTGAACATGTTTTCTATACTTTATTCAGAGATTAATCATGCATTTCAATGTTTCTTTAACCTGTGTATAATCAAAAGGATTTTTTTTTCTTCTTCTGGCTTATTTTTTTATTGTTGTCTTTCACATGTGAGAACAAGATCATCCCGGGTGAGATGATCACTGGGTGGCTGTGCTGGCACTGCTAGCTCAGCTGTCTGGTCGGTGGCTGCTTCTCATCCAGGTAGCCTTACCCATGGGTTACACTAATCACCAGATTGGGAAAAAGCAGCTCTCTAGATCAGCGTTGCTGGCTGAAGGTTTTAGTCTCAACTTATATTGTAGCAAATGTCAAAGCCCAGTTCACAGGAACTTGCTGACACTTTCGTGTGACAAACCTTCTGAAAGCAGAGCACAGGATATCTGCAATAGCCCCGGGCGCTCCTGCTTCCTGGTATGCTGTCATTTCTATACCCAAACACCTCTGAACACCCCTTTCTGAAGCACTCAGACACCCCATGTGCTCTCTGAGGAGTGTCAGTAGCACAGAGTCCTTTAGATCAAGGAGAAAAATTTCATTTCGTGGTGAGCCCCAAAGGGTCAGATATTTCTATACTCGACCAAGCGACATCCAAATCTCCTCTTAAAGCAGGGTCTCAGAGCCGCAGTTTCTCATCCGTGAAACACAGGGCTTGCTCTCTCCCAGGGCAGCAGTGAAAGTTTACTGAAGCACAGTTAAATCCTCAGATAGGAACAAAGTAAACACTGCCAGTAGAAGTCTGCATTTTTAAAGATTATCTCCAAAAAAAAAAACTAAAAAGAAGAATCTTTTCATGCTAGAAGAGCAGTGTAAATACTACTGATTTGCACAGTAAAAGATAATCTCCACAAAGCTACCAAGGAGATATTTCTCATGCTATTTTCTTCCATTATAACGAAATTACTAGAGTGAAATTACTAGAAATGCTAAGCACCCAATTATTGCAATGAAAGTCATTCTAGACAGTCCTATGACAGATTTCTTGTTAGGAGATTGTACAGTAGATGGACAGGTGTCACGGAACGAGTGGTGGCGGGGGTGAGTGACGCAAAGCCCTTCCCTAGTGGGAAAGAAATAGGAATAGGTTTTACTGATAATGGCAATGGTTTCACGAGGTTCTATGGCAAGGTCACTTACTATTTACTGTGTGGAGGTTCAAGATACACAGAATTACCAAGGATACCCTCCCGTTGGGTCACGAGGTTCAGATGGGACCCCCTTGCTTTCCAAACTCCTTCTGAGAGGAGCCTGGGTGCAGCTGGATCCAAACCTGGTCCCAGCCCTGGTCAATGGTTTATGGCTAAGGAATTTGTGCACAGTTACAAAGCAAAGTTTACAAGTTCAAAAAGAGAAAGGCGCTATAGCCACTTACTACAAAACTGTAGTGGGAAGGATCTCTTAACCCCGAGGAGTATCCTTGAGAGGCGTCCCTGCTCAAGGGGAGATTCCAGCAAGCAGCCCACTGCCATGCAAGGAGAGCTCAATGGGCTCTCGGGCTGTCACCATATTTATGGGATAAGATGATTGACATATAGTCATTTTTTCTATTCAGAAATGACTGTTGGCTGGTGTACACACAGTTAGCCTTATCTCCCCATCAAGGTAGGGCCATCAGGACTGTTATTGATGGTCAATATCTGGGTGGGGGGAAAAATCAGGGAGGCAACTCCCAGAAACAGATAATGTGGTAGTTAACACCTGATCAGGGCTATGTGTGAGAAGTCGGGTTGAGCTGGGGAAGGAGCACATCCATCACAACAGGGGTCTACCATTTTGGTGTTAGTAGCATTTTAAATGTTGCCTCTCAGTTCTTACCTGACTCTGTAGATAACTTAGTTTTGACTCTTCAGTATTTATGAGATATGGTGGTGTAATCCAAAACTGGAGAACTGCTGTCATTCTAGTAGCTTTAGTGGCATACTAGTATCTTTATTAAATTTAGAGTGAAAAATGTGTCTTTCCATTATAACCTCTCTTCTGGTTGCATTCCGAGCAGGTCTGCCATCTGCAAAGCTGCAGGGATATATCCAGGATTCAACTGAAGAAACATGGGGTATAGAGATAAACGCAGCAGGCATCTCATTTTACGATATGCAGGACGTGCCGAGTAAGCCAGAATGGTGGGGCTGAATTTACTGTCATTATTTCTGTGGATATGTTTAAGGAGCGCTATTGATATTCTGACTCCTTTTAAGTGCCAGAACATAATCTGTTTTTATGGTTCTTGTCTTTTAATGATCCGTCGAAGAGGCTAAATGTACATTTAGTCAGAATGAACTCTGAGTCATTAGAGATGACCTTTCCTGGAAGGAAATGTTCACCTCCAAGGGCTCTGAGTTTGCTCCAGTAACCAAATAAATACACTCTGATGGAGATAGCATAAGGAAAAGCTTCAGTAATCCAGAGTAAGAAAAGAGTACTTGTAAGTCTTTTTTTTTTTTTTTTAAGTGATAGGAAGAACCACCTTTTATTTCTCTAACTGCAGGAACATGCTCAGTTTGCCCTGGCCTTGCCTGAATAGCTGCTGGCACAGCTGGGCCCTTCGGTGGGGTGCTCCTGCACATGGACCGTAGCTCTCCTATGGACCCTTTTTGGCCATGGGAATGCTGCACACCCTTTCCTCCCAGGGCAAGCTGCATTTCCACAGACTTACAGTTCTGAACAGATATATGACAAGATTATAAAGAAAATATCAAAGCAAAGATGCTCTGCTTTCTCCCTGCCCTGTTGCTGGTCACAGCATTGGAAAACACTCAGGTCACACAGAGGTAAAAGTAGTATAAGAAATAATGAAGAGCAGAGTGTTTATTACAGAAATGCTGAGGTCAGTGTTTAGTAGACTTAGTTGTTTCCTGAGAGCTATAGAGAAAAGTTAAATGGGAGGCATGTTAGTTGAAAAGATTTTAAATCTATTCATTTTTTGCAAAAAAATAATAAACAGAAGAAATTTATATTTGATTCAGTGGAGCCACTCAGTTGCAATCGGCAGTGGAAGTTTCCCAGCACAGTACAGCAGTGGATTAACGATTAGACCAGTTTCTTTGCGTCATCTGTATGTAGCTGAAGTATCCTGTAAAACACCTGTGTGCGCATAACCAGAGCAATACAAGCAAGGCTGTGGCTGTAATATGCACTGGACATGCGGAGGTAAAGAATATTTCACCGTTTAATCTTCAAAGCTGCGTACAAGAGCAAATAGTGCAATAGTGCTCTCTGGTGGAAGCAAAATAAAATCTGATTCACTGGCTGAAAGAAAATCGTCGATTAAGTCATATGTTTTAGGCAAAAATGATTAAAAAATGGAATGTAAGCTACCAGAAATTGCATGTGACAGCATGAAACCATCACACACTGCAGATGATCAGGAAAGCTGCAAGGCTGTTTAAGTGAGCAGGAACAGAGGTCACAGAGAGCCTGGAACTGGCACATGCACATCCTGAGCTCTGCTATGGGACAAAACAGGAGCAGGGCACAGAGCAGCGTGTATCACAGATGACAATTTGAAGTCTGGGCCTGTGAATGATGCTATATTCAGAGGATATTTATTCTGAAACAAGACATCAAAGGCCTGGTCATACCAGTGCTCGTGGAAACTGCTTGGTACAAAAATATGCTGAGACAGAAATATTCTTGTATTTGTATTTACCAATTTCTCTTTTACTACTATTTAAATGAATGGCCAAACTAACAGCTTCTCTGATTCACTTTTAGATAAGTGAACACACACATGACCGCATCATATATAGGCCTTTTTTTTCTGTTGTTTCAACAAGCATTTATAATTTTCATCCAAAAGTAGAAAGGTGTTAGTCAAAAGTGTTGTAAACTCTATTTATGCTGCCTCCTTAATTCACCTCATTTTTTATTGATTAAAAACCATGACCTTGACTTGGTACAAAATATTCCACTAGTGGATGGGCTAAATTTACAAACAAATCCATATTAAAGTAAACACATTTATATGTACCTACACACAAATGTAGGTTGCTATAAGTTATTTTAGAATATTTCATAGCATTAGTACCTATGGGCATCAAATGAAATCAAGGCTTTATTTATGTTCAGTTCTCAGATGAAATATATTAAATATATATTAAAGATATTTCCTGCACCAAAGGACTTTTAACTACTAAGTAGACAAGAAAAGGAAACTGGGCATAAGGTAGAATTATCTCCTTTGACAGAATTGAAATTTATTTCAATTCTTAAAGAGAATTATTTCAATTATTTTCAATAATCAAATATTACTTCAATTATTAAAGAGTCCAAGTCAGCAGAACACATAAGCAAATGCTTAATGTTATTCATATTCAACAGAAAGTTTTTATATTTTGCTGAATAGAAACAGAAATAAGTACATTATCATGGTCTTTTTTGAATAAGAGTTGAGTTGTTTACACTCAGAAACAATGTTTTAGGAAGGAATCAGAATTCGCCTTGGAGCAGCCTGTTCTAGATCTAATGTCCTAAAACCCATAATTTGGAAGCTTTAGTCTCCCAAGACAACCATGCAGCCTGCCCAGAGTAAGTGATTGGATTTACCTACAGAGAGAAATACTGTTTCACATTATCCCACCACAATACGTAGCCCCAGAGCATGGCAGGGAAAAATGCAGGGGAGGTGTTCAGGAGGACGAGTTATGCCAAAGCTCCAACTGATGATTTCTCTATCAAAATCCTACTGTTTGGGTGAATATTTGCTGAACTTGTTAAAGGTGGCTAAGCTCGTGCTTGAAATAAATGCTTCTCTCCCTGATATCTATAATATTTAACAGAGAGCTCCTGCAAACATCTGGTCAGGGACCTGTGTCCCTGAGGACGGCAGGGCCAGGGCAGTGGGGATTTGGGCATGTGTTCTTCACTCTTCAGAATCAAGCAGGAAGACAAGCCAACATAGAGCGAAAATGCTACCCGCCCTGTGCCAGAGTTTGATGACAGCCTGCAGGATTGTTGCTGGTACAATA
Organism: Crypturellus soui; assembly: GCA_032275445.1. NCBI lineage: Eukaryota > Metazoa > Chordata > Aves > Tinamiformes > Tinamidae > Crypturellus > Crypturellus soui. The sequence continues at coordinate 5,099,255 of JAUBNY010000877.1, forward strand.
ACAACATCATGGCTAGAATAATTTAACTCTGGATTAAATTGTTGTAACTATGTTTGCTTTTATGACTGACAAAACTAAAGCTTCTTTGCGGATGCTAAATAGCAATTGAGAAGTGTGAACTTGCAGAGAAAGGAAATCTTTTTAGAGCAGGGAAATGATTCTGAACTTCCTTTTGATTTGGGGGCATAATTCTAACTGGAGAGCTGGAGAAATTTCCTCCTCCTTACGGCCAGATGAATTTTATTGCCTGTCCGTTTGGTGGGAGCAGTGCGGGTGTGTGAAGGCATGCAAGGCTAGGCATCGGGGCCAGCCCGGCTGCCTTTCCCTTTGACTCCTCCATCCTCGCGGGAAAGGCACTTCCTTTTTTCCTTCCCCTCTATTCCAGTTACTGAACAGCAATGCAAATGTGTAGTAAATCATGAGAAGTGAGGATTAGTTAGCATTTTTGTGAAAAGCAATTCAATCTTTTTATTTTGTTTTGTATATACTTAAAATTTTTATTTGTGTTTATCCAAGAGAATTCAAAGAATTTAAAGAATTTCAGTTTATGCATTAATATATTTGGTGGACCTGAAAGAATTGCCTCCTTAGGGCTCATCTGTTACTCCTGATAGCTCCAAACAGCTTTCTATAAACCCATACAGTGACCCAGTTTCAAATGTTCAAATGTTCAAATATCCAAGTCTTCTCAAGACCATCATTTTCTGTCTATGAATTGAGATACAGGTATTTGTTTTGACTTTTTACCCTCTGGTGTTTTTGCAGATAATATAGGGATTTGTTTGGTTGTTTGTTTCCTAAATGAACTTGCTTTCTAGGCAGATATATAAAATTAAAATCCCTTGCAAGGATCATTTCTATACTGTAAATATGGACCTGTAATAGAAATGGTCTATTTTTTTACTGGCTTAATTTTGCAGATGAAGAGGAATGCCCCTGAGATGATGAATTTATTCTCTTCTGAAAGTCATTTGCTGAAAAAAAAAATAAAAAAACCTCACAATTTATAATCAGGTTAGCTTTCCTCTGTACTACCACATGGTGGCCACATAACCACAGCAATGATGTGAGTTGTTTCAGTAGCTCTGGCAAAATCTTTTCTAATTTCAGTACTAATTTTCTATTAGGCCCATATGAAGAGACTTTTGCTCTAAGGCCTTCTTTGTAAATACTCAGTTTCCACAAATTCAATAAAATCTTCTAAACATATAGATAATATAATTTCACAAACTATTTGGCTTGCTTATTGAACACACATACAATGGCTTTATAGTAGAAAATTGCTATAATCAAAATAACAAAGGTTTGAGCATAAATGCATGAGAATCAGGGTAAATTTTGCAGAAATTCTCAAATTCTTATTTTCAATATCTTTGGAGAAGTGAGTGAATTTGTCGTAAAGAGATAAATTGTTTTAACTTTGAACAGTGAATGTGCCACTGTATGAATCTGAAAGCTGTAGAGGGATTTACAATGTCACCAGCCTCTGTCATCTGCTGTGACCCGAGTCCCTGGCCTCAGTGGGACTGCAGGTGAGGAGAGGTGACCCACCAGTAATTCCCAGACAGAAGCCCTTTTGCCAGAGACCTTGGCCCAAAACTGGGTGGAGACACAGGGTAGGTGAAGTGCATGTCTCACAAGACACTCCAAAGCAAAATACTATATTTATTGACTAAAATATAGACTTCTTTCAATTTTAAGTCATTTCCTTTGCAGGTCAAAGAACTGAAATTTTCTATGGAAAGCAGATACTTTTCACAAAATACTTTCTGACTTAGATTTCTTTTTTTTTTTTCCTATTGTAAATCAACCATGAAGGTGATTTTAGAACTCCCAGTCATAAAGTCTGGAGAATGATCTCAAATGAAATTGTGAAATTTGTGTTCTAAAAGCAACATCATTTGAACTGATCCAACACCCTTTAATATTGCATGTCATAAGCACTACCAGCAAAAACAGCTTTCTGAAAGGCTGACAGTTTCTACTAATGTGTGCACCATGGTGGAATTAGTCCAACTGTTACTGACTGCCTCTCATAGACTCCCAAAGCAATCCCTAGCCAAACTAGTGCCCACCCTGGATTAAGCTGGGCAAAGGAAATGCAGATTTGGCACCCATGTTTTCCCACAGCAAAGTCGTGCTCTAGTGATGCAAACTCACTGCACGGTACCTTTGCCCAAGCTCATCAGCAGCAGAGCCCTTCCCACTGGAATTTGGGCTACAGTTCTGGCCAAACGATTGCATCTTTTGGGGAAAAAAAAAAGGCGATTTGTCTACAGTAGAGACATGGTACAGTTTCCTCCCTCACTGCCAAGAAGACAAATTCCACACTGAGTTAAATAAAGTAGAATCTGGATAGAGTCCAGGTTCCCAGCTGGGTAAACTAGTCCAAAATTCCCATACCTGGAGAACAAAGTGGTAGGGGCACACTATTTTCTGTGAATATATTTTTTTCTGTATAGAGGATCAGATCTAAAAAACCTTCTGGAAACTCCCCAGGAAAAAGACAATCATCCATAGAAGGAATTCTTTAATGGACACGGCTGTTCAGCTAGAGTAGCGAGGACAGGCAGGATATAACCATGGCTTAGGTGGGTACTCTATGGATCATATCTACCATGTGACACGTAGTAGACATAGACAGACAAATTCACCAGACAAATTCCCAATGCTAGAGAATGTCACTAAGGGAATATTATCCTCCCCAGAATTTTTGTGGTAGGGTTTAAAACTGTGGGATTTAAAAAAGTAAGAAATTCAAGTTCATTACTACAAATGGCTTTGCACTAATGAGAGTTCTCTGTGAAAACTGTGATTGTGTCTTGCAAACTCCTGAGAAAGTTTTACTGAGAAGAGATGCATTTTAAGGAAATACCATTATTGTTTCAGGTTGCGCCTTTGTATATTCTGCAAATCTTCAAAGTGAGTTTGGCTATAATTCATCTGGGCTGTGGGCAGAAGGAGACATTTCTCCCAAGAGAGGGACAAACTACATGCGTGTGTGGTCCGAGAGAAAACAGCTTTAATCATGCGCTGAGAGTAATAGGCATTGTACTGTGACTAAATTTACTGTGTTTTCTCGCAGACTCTTTCTGGAGGGAGAAGTGGTGCATTTCAGCTCTAATCTTTGTTTTGTCTGTAGCTTTTCACTCTTTCTATTCTAATTTGATGCCAAGGGCTTGATCTTCAAAAAACAGCAGCCAAAGTCAGCACCTATATTTGCAAGCTTGAGTACCTTCCACCCGTGCATCTAAGTGCACATTAGAGGTGAATCACAAAGTGCTTCGGCTCTAGGCGGACTTGAGAGATTTTAAACCTCAGTAGTTATGTTTTTGAGAAAAAGATACTGGCTGATTATTTAAGAAATACATTTTATCACCATGTTATTGCCAAATGCAACTGAAATGGTAACAAAGTACAAGCACACTGCTAAACCTACAGATAAATACAAGTCTCGTGCTCTGTTTTTATATGGATTTAATTGGCAAAACTTTTCAGATCTTTTGTGATTTAGTCATTCTCTTTGACCAAAATTAAGAGAATTTAGGCCATATTTAAGAATTAAATAACACCATATGACCCCATTGTCCTTATGAAACAGACAAGTCTCACAAGTTTCGCCTCAGTTATTATTTACTCTATCAGCTTTTGGAAGCTTAGTCATTGTTTAGCTGAACCTGCCAAGTATCTTCTCTTTAATTAGGGATAGCAACCACAAACTCTCCTGGGAAGAGATTCCATGTGTATGTATTTATTTGTTTAATTAAATTTATAAGATATGATTACAAAATAACTAGACAGAAATCTCATTAAAAAATGCAAAGAGAGAAGTGTTTATATGAGATGTAAGGAAAAGGTAGTTGTACTATTTTTAATTTACCTGAGAACAAGAAAGGCAGCAGAGAAGGAAGTGAGATGGAAGATTTTTTAGTTTAACCACAGTAAATAGCAAAATCTACAGAAGAATTGTGAGACAAAGGGAAAAATAGCACCGAATTAATGTTATGTGCCATTTTATGCCACATAGGGCGGTTAAGGGATACATGACACTTCGGATCAGCCTCCCTTTTCTCTTTCTTTTCTTCCACCCTTCTCAGTCACAGGGAATCCATTTTATCAATCTGAAGCCTGACTTAGTCCGGAGAGAAGGTCTCTCATTGTCAGAAGATAAAACTTGGAAAGACTCTTTCAATCATAAGTTATACTTTTATAAATAAAAATATAATCTCAAATTGTATTATCTAGAGTTAAAAGTATAAACCTTGAGGACATAAACTAACTACCAACAAGCTTGCCCTCTAGCTATGTATTATTATCAGGGATGAGTGCTATGTTATGTTATTTTCCATACAGAAGTACTGACCTGCAGTCAGCATGGCCTTTTAATTTACTGGAATAAAAAGGCAAGGAAGAAAAAAACTGTAATGTCTTTCCAAGAAAGACATCGAGCAGCCTCGTGTACACAAGGCACCCATACAGCTTGTATGATGCAGCAGGCACAGCAACGCAGTCACTTTTCAACTAGCAGAGGGTTTTCAGGTTTAAAGGAACATTATAAAGAAACCATAAATTCATCACTAAATAAACCAGATCCACTGATCTGAGGAATGAACTCTTTCCTCTTACCAAAATGCGCCCTTCATGTGCTCCAGTTCATACTCTCTGAAGGTTTGGGGAGTAATTCCCTTGGCTTTCCATCTATTTTTGTGGAGAGCAAAGCCGCTTGACCCGTGTAATTCTTCCTCTCACATTTTGTTTTTGACGGGTCTCCGGGGCTTTGGGGTGAGTAGGTCCACTCCCGACCATCACGTCATCCCTTGTCAGACAAAATGGCCTCTCAGGGGACCAAGAGGGCTGTCTCTCTTCACTGACGCAGCAAGACAAAACAGGCTAATTGACAACCAGGAGGCTGCTGAGTGCCACCAGCAGCTCTGGATCCCTTTGGTAAGAAAAGAAAACACCTACTCAAAGCGAGGAAAATGTGAGAAAAGCTGCAGCATGGTGCAGCACAGCTGATGTTGCAGCAGGAGGATGTTGCCAGTGCCTCTCTGCTTGGAGAGAAAGCAGAGAAATCCAGGGAAAAGACCTCCATTGGCAGAAAGACACATCCATGGAGGAGGCGATGGGACGATCTTGTGTCATGCATCAGTGATGCTTCAGAGACACCTACGTTTAGCTGTCCAGGGACACAACGGGCCTGGGGAAGGTCTACCATGGTACAGCGGTGCCAATGGGTGCCACCAGCCCCACACAAGGGCTTGTGATGCCAGCAGGACAGCAGTGGCCGTGACACGGGCCTTTCTTGTAGCACAAAGTCACTCTGACTGAGAGCTGCTTGGGCAGGGACAGCCAGCCCCCGAAAGGTGCACATCGGCCTTCAGCCGTCTACAACTCCTCTTCCTTTCCTGAAAAAGGGCATATCATTCCAAGCGGTTTAAAACAGGTTGTATATCTTTCATCATTATTTTAATTCTAAAATGTTTTGGAGAACTAATTACTTTTGATGCTGCTTCAAGGAAAAAAAAATGGTAAAATAATATTTGTAACTTGAGCAGTTTAAACTGGGAATCTTATAAAATTAACGACTCATTTGAATTCCAGCTCAGAAAGAAATATTTCCTTTTATGATTCCGACTCCTTTCTTTATGTAATATTTAACCCATGGAGCTGTAAAAGTTATGCAGGCTGCATACTTTGCAAGGTTTATCCCTCCTCCCAGTGCTGTAACACTGAAATCAGTGACTGAGTAAGTAAGCAAAGCTAAATAAATGAACTTGGGGAAACACAAGCTAAAGCAAAGCCTCCCTAATCCTGCCTCATTCGGGTCACTTTGTGAGGCTCCTGAAGTAGCTACAGATCCCCGCAGAGAACAGCTAGTTATAAAGCCCCGACCCGCAGCGCTCGTGTGAGCAGGTAATGTACGCGACTCGCACGCAGGTAATCCACAGCGCTGCACTCAAGACGGTTAAGTGCCTTTAACATAAACTCGTATGGCAAAGGGCCGGGAAGCTGATAAAAGCTCCATTTGTCTTCCGCGCACTTGCTGAAAACCTGCCCCATACAGAGTGCAGGGCTGCACAGGGCCCCGGGGCCTTTTTGATGTGGGGGACGGTGCTGTCTCCGCGTGGCGTCGACGGGCGGCTTTCTTCTTCCGCAGGGCCGGGCCGGAGAGCGCTGCTGTGCCCGGCGCGCTCAGCACAGCGGGATCAAAACGGGACCGGCGCTTTGTTGTGTCGCGCGGTGCCGGGGAGCGGCCACCGTCGGGCACGTCAAGGGGAGGACGGGTCCCCCGGTTCACGGGTCGAGCAACAAAGGTTTGCTTATGGCTCGCTGGACTCCCGTGAAAAATGGCTTTTTTGTGTGAGGATATTTATCATCCGCTCATGTCATCGTTCCTGGGCCTATGGTGACAGTTGCGGCATGGACAGCGTAAAGAGGCTTTTATCTGCGAATGTCAACATTTCTTTGAAGACTAAGCATGAAATACATTACAAGTTTGCTGATAGAGGAGCTGGAATGACTTCATAAGAGGAGAGGATCACAGAAGCAGACACATAGCCGTTTTGGGGCTATGTTTAGAAAATAAAGCTATGTTCAAAAGCACAAAACTAAACAGTTTTTCTGTTTGCTTCAGAGGACTAGGGCTGGGGCCCAATCCATTCCTCAGCGAAGTCAGCAGGAGTCTTCCCATTGACCTCCGAGGGCATTTCATCCAGCTTCTGCTTGCTCCGAAGTTTATCATAATTAAGCCGCTTTCCTCCTTTACTGATGTTACTGAAGCACTGATGTACTTCAGCGCGGCTGATACACTACAGTTCTTTGACACTCCTAGTGATGAGTACCTAAGAAGAAGGCAGACTCCAAGGTAGTTCCTAGGCGGAAGGGACAGCAGTATTTCCCTGCCAGAGACCTGCAGTGTCAAGCACTGGACGAGAGTCACCCGTGTAACCCCACTGCCTCCACAAGTTCTTTATGCTGTCCGAGCTTTCATAGTTCAGGAAAAAATTGTTTGTTTCCAAGCACTATGTTTTGCAAATTTTGTCAATATTTTCTGGTTTATTTGCATGCCAGCTGTTGTAGAGTTAGATAAGTAAGCTTATCTAAACTGACAGAAAATACCAGTCTTGAATGCACAGTTTTGGATGTGTCTTTTTAAGTGGCACGCCACAAAACAATTTGATTTTAGCTATTGAGGCAGTTCATCTAGAAAGTTAAATCTGGCAATGTTAATGTCTAAAAGCAGATTATGGTAGTTCATGGAGAATGCAGAATATATAGAATGTTCAGTAAAATCCAAGTTCTGGAAAATCCTCTATTTAAAATAAAAAATCTGCATGGGGTACTTGTTACTGTGGCAGAATTTGCACTGAATATGCCATTAAAATATTGAAAATGCATTTCAGAATTAAGTAATTCTTTTCTTCTTCTTCTTCTCATTACCTTGTCATTTTGAACTTCTCAAAGCAAGAGCCCTTGTGGGCTTATTTGCCACCAAGCTGTGCTGCCCCAGCTCTTCCTTTCCAGAACTCTCCATAATCTTTTGTGCTTGCTGGTAAGGGCAGCCCACCCAGCATAAAAAGGCGTGCAAATGATTTTAACAGAAAAGCATTGTGTTGACCAAGGTTTCCAGTGTTCAGTGTCTAAATCCAGAAAGATTTAGACAAATTTTTCCCTATAGTAAAATACATGTGTTAGTTTAAAGATGAAGAGAAATGAAATATGTTATTTATAGCCTGAAATATCCTTAATATTACACACATGTGTATTTCACTTAATCATTGTTTTGATAAATAACCACACTGCTAAACACCTCATGCACAACAGGATATGGTTTCTACTTAAATTAGCAGATGCTGTAGTTTCTGATTGTTAATGATGGACCTGTTTGCCAATAAAAACAACTGATGGATCAGCATGTGTGAGCTACTGAACCTCAGCAAAAGCCCAAACTAATGAGAGAGAAAGAAAAATGCTTCAGGTCACAGTCAGCAGATGGGAACTGGCCAGATGTCTGTCTGGGGCAAGGAAAGTGCAGCATGTATTTAAATATATATCTATGTTTTTATATAGCAGCAACCACTGGTAAGTTCAAATGGTTGGACTAAACAAAATAATGGTCCTGAGGTTTACTTTTGTACTTGGGGAACAGAAATAAATAGAGTGAATCTCTAAATCTGAAACTTCAGCTATCAGACAGCACTGAAATGGTCATTATATGCAATTCAAAACACAAGAAGTGGACTCAAAACGCTACAAGTCAGATGAAAGCTTCACTAGGTGATTTTGGCAACACGAGATGCCATCTGCGAGCAGTTGCAAATAAAACTGTGTTTTCATTTTCTCTTATGTTTTTATTAATCAAGACATGCTATAAAGTGTAACATGTCTAACCAACATTTTTAAAAAAAATTGTGACATATGTAAACACACTGAGATTATTAGCTAAAAAGATGAAGTTGTGCCATTTCTAATAAAGAACCAAGCTACACAGTTACATGTTAAAAGCTAAGCTAATTTCTTAAACACACAGGCAGTAGTTACATGATTGAAAATGTCGGGATTTTTTAAAATCATATGCTTCTGCAAAATTGCACATATCAGACATCTGTGAGTGAAATAAACAAAGCCTGCTTATTTTTCACTGAAAAAAAAAGAAACCTTTGCACTTCTGCCCAGATTCAGCAACCTGGTCACACTGTCTCAGTGAGATTTATTCATCAGCTAAAAGGTACACAGGTGCTTAGGTGTCTGACTGGACTGGGGCCTATAAGACAAAATTCATTATAAGGAGAAATGCAATTTGTTCATGGATTGAAGCAATTTGAGCATTTCATTTGCCTTCTCTATAAATGGAATTTCCCTACATGCAGTTCACAGCAAGCATATTTTTCCACAGGGATCTGATCCAGACCTCACTGGAGTCAATGAGAATCTTTCCACTCACTTTGGTGGGCTTTGGATCAGCTGCCAGGCACAAAGCGGGTACATCTGCTGGCCAGCACCAGGCTTGTACTTTGCTGCAAATCGTCATGTTCTCAGCTGAGGGGTATTTGCCATTACGTTGAGGGAGTCATAGAACTCAAAAAGGAAGTACAGAAGTTGCAGTTGTCTCATGCTAATTAATGCTAACATCAGGCAGAGAAAATACAGGGATTTTCCACTGGAGAAGCCCCCCTAGGCCCTTAGGACATTCGGGTGCAGAAGAGAAAGATGCAACAGGAGACTTGGGGGGCAGTTATGCTAAAGCTGTTGCATCTAGAAAAATGGGCTCAGGTGCGTCATGGCAGTGGCAAGACACTATCAAGTGCTACCTGCTTGATAGCAAGTAGGGACAGTGCTGGAGGGCAATAAGAAGGAGGAAAATGTGAGATACCTCAGTTGCCAATGTCTTCTTTGGCTGGTGTATATAACACTGGATACAGCTAGATATATACCCACACTGGGGGAAAAAGATTGTCGTCAGACAAATGCAAGTTTTTGTGGGTTTTCTCCTGCCTTTATAACCTCCTTTCAGACAACATCCATATTGTTTGAGACATAATGCTAGGACAGCTGTAGGACAGGAGTATACCTGTTATTCTTCAGAAAAGTTCAGAAAAAAAACCCATGAATTACATCTGTCATGATGTGTATCACCTACATGCTTTGTATCACCTACTATATTGTGCCTAAAACATACACTATTCACTCGTTAAAAAGGCAGAGGTTGTTCAAGCACAAGAGAACTCCTGTTCGATAATTTGACTGCACAACAATAGAAATCTGCACCTGCAAAAGTCTCTGCCAAAACTGATCTCACACAACTGTTGATCTTGATTAAATTCATTAGGCAGGGAGAGATGGATTTCTATACATCTTATTGTGTGTGTTTTATAGGTTATGCTCCTGGGTGGAATATAAGGTGGTTTTTGTTCAGGAGACAGTAGGAAAATCATGCTGAGACCCAGGCCTGCTTTAGAATTCAACAGATTCAGCAAAAACTTTGGCCAGGACTTATTTTGGACTTCAGTAAAACTCTATTATAGGAGTTTCCGTAAGTTTAAAGGAACTGTCTGAGAGTTTGTGTATATTATAAATCCTATTCTGTACAGATTTTGCCTGCAGTAGCAAAACAGCAACATTTTTGAACGATTTTGGCTTAAGTCATAAAGCTCTATCCTGGAGCGATGAAATTAGAAAAATATTTTACAAAACCAGAACACAGGTCACATATTTGCAATATCTTTCTTTAACTTTAGCCCTCTTTGAAAAAAAGTTTTATGTCACAGCTGCACAGCACACATTGACTGGTTGCATCCAAAATATGGAAAATAAATCACAGGTTTGTCCACACATCTGATAATATACGGAAAATTAACAGGCTTTTCTGCAGATATTTATTCCTCCTTTCTACCTATTCTGTGGGGATGTGCATACATGCAGACAAACATGCACCCTAATTTCTGCCTTTGCACTTTGATTTACTGTTGTGCAAACAAAAGACTTGAGACCTGATTATAATCTCACTACAGTTAATCAGGCTGTTTATGTGAGTAATTAGTCAATGTTGCATGTAAAGCCTCACAACCTGCCCCAAGGTACATAATTTACCATTGCCTTTCACTTTGCATCATTATTTACATCAGTACAGAGGGAGTGCAAATACATATATCATTGTGTTCCCCATTCTTCCTATACTCATTTTGCACAGAGGTGTGTGACAACAATCTATAGTAGGTAAAAATGTGAAACTAAAAGAGTGTAACACCCTGGTACTGTCCAGGGTGAAATGGGATAGTTCTTTCACCCCTATTTTGGTGAACAAAATCAGCATCCACAAAACTCTCCCTCCACATAGTTCTCTTGTCAGCAGATGTATCAAGAAGCAGGGAATAACTCTCAGTTGCATAACTCTATATTACAGAGATAGGGGTCAAATCAATTGGGAAGCTTTGCCTTATTGCCACTTGTGCTGAGCGTCATCTATGGAAAAATACAACTTCTACCCTCCAAAGATGATGTGGTGGCACTGTAAGATGAGAGCTGCACTAAAACCCATGGACTTGTTTTCTAAGTATGTATGTGCAAGGGTGCATATGTTTGTGTATATACATGCGTGTAGGGTTATAGAACTAGAAACAGCAAGATGTCACAATAGTTGCTAAACAGAACATGCAGCTGAGTGTACAGCTTAGAACTACCCTAATCTTATAACAAACTGTTTAAACTGGAATTACTTTAACATAAAGCAACCATCTCTGAGATGAAACATGGATATAGTTCAAAACATTGCAATGGCAGAATTTGATACTGTACATCAAAGCAGTACCTTCTCTGCACAACAGGGACTTTCCAAGCAGGATTCCTATGTGCTTTCAGACTGAATACTGGGCAGTGTGGGTCATGTGAAAAAAAAACAAGATCTGCACTGGACCTGCATTTCTGTAGAGGATGTAGCATTAGTACTACACTAAACGGAGTTACTGGGTTCTTGACATTTTCAGTATTTTCAGAAATAAATGAGTATTCTTTTTAAAAGAACTGTTTCACGCTGACATTTTCCAAGTAAGCTCAGGAAGAGGACACAAAATGAAAACAGTGTGAAAATATTTTAATCTTGATGTATTGAGAGGGTCAGCTGACCAGAGTACCTGAAATGTCATAGGACTAGATGAACTTATCTGTAAAACCCAAACAGGAAAAACAGCTCAAAGAGTTTTGCACATACTCTTGGTGATGACTTCTGCCTATTTTTAATGATTCCTTCCTGAAGAATTAAAAAAAAAAAAAAAACCTTTTTTAAAGGAAAGAAAGAAAAGAGCTTGATCTCTTAATCCTCAGCAGGACACGTATTTTTTTTTTAACTGTATCAGAGTTATCTTCTCCTATGGCTGTCTGTCACTAAATAAAAATATCTTTTAGGATGCTGGCTCTTGAATTAAGGGTTTTTATCCAGCTTTACAAACCCTTTTTTGCTATTGACTTTTCTAAGATAAGTTCTGAAGTCATTTCTAAGGTGAATAATTGTACATCCAGATGGCAATTTCTTTGTTACATTCTCATCTAAAGATGGGACAAATAACCCTGAGATCATGCTTATTTCTCCCTGCTTAATATAGGGAGACTCACACAATTTGCTCACACAAGCTACATAAATACAGAAGTGAGGTTAGATAAATCCTATCCTGATGTGCACAGAATAGCACTTTCTGGGCTGGATCTGACAGTCCAATAAATGGCATTTGAGAATGGCTCTGTCCTAACCTTAATGTGCTCTCTGAGAAATACAAGGAGACTGGGGACAAGGGAAATTCCATGGCTTTCTTTTGGGATCCTTCCAGACAAAAGGGAAGGACCCTTCACTGGGCACGCACATCAGAGGAATCAGGGGAAGCGGGTGCCAGCCATGGGCATGAAGGTTTCTTCTCATTTTATTCAGAGATGAAACTGCCACTGACCTCAGTGGTCCAGGTTGATCCATTTGCAAGTAGACCATCCAGCCCATACTGGTGTCTGATGAGGGTAAAGATGAAATGATCATATTCTCAAATAAACTTTCATGTTCTTATCACATAGTCCATACCCTGAACCCTTATTTGGGTCAAAGACAGTTTCCCACGTGCATAATGAGCATAGAAAACATGCATAGCCTGTGCCTGAGTGGGGGCATATGCCTGAAACTGCTAAATATTTTAACAGGAAAAATGCACTTTAACAAAGCATCTAACTCTATAAGGTTAGGCAGGCTTTATTGGAGGCATTAATTTACACAAGCTGCATGATTGTGTTCTCATGAAATCTGCCATGCATAATTACTAAAGATGTTAATAAACAGTCAGCAAATCAGAACAGCTGGTTATGATGATATCCAGCTTTTCTAAGAAAATGCAGACTTTAACCCCACCACCATCAATACTGCAGACCATGCTCTGTCCAGTGCATGTGATGGGATACCCGAAATAGATGAATATCCATTGCATTTCCTGTCCACTCCTGGATAGTGCAAAAAGGCCTAAGGTTGGCATTTTCTTTGATGTGGACCTTCCAGCATAATTGCCTTCAGTTGGAAAAAAAAAAATAAAACCAAAAGCAAATCCCTATAAATGATGTAAACACAGGAATGTTTTATGTTTTCCTTTGAAGTTACGTGAGATGTTCAGATACAGAGATTGATGCTGACTGGGAGTGTGGATAGTAAGTAATTGCGTCAATTTCCACCGTTTTCTGGATAAAAGCATCCAAACACCATTATACTAAAAACTACATTTGTGAACACAGAAATTACTTATTTTCCAGTGTGAAATATCATAATGTTTTATAGTTTATGTAGCGAAATGCAACTTGCCTTCCCTTCCCTTTTGCCATCTCCAGCTCCTAGTGCCGAAAGTCAGTCACCCATTGGACTGTCCAAATTCTGTTCCTATTGCAAAGGCCAACAGACTCGCTCCCCACATTTATTGATTTATTAATTATTTATTTATCTCTTGTAATTTTTTCCCCCATCCAAACACATTTATGAAGAGCTCCCTGTATCTATCTATGCTCAGTATGCTTAGGATTCCTTAGTAGGGAAGTTCCGCATAATAACATATATTATGTGTCAGAAACCTGCTAACTTGGAGCAGAACCAAAACTGGGTGTAAAGTATTGTTATGGCTGGCTGGCAGCTTGGCACCTGGAGGGGGCTTGAATTTCCTCAGCAAATAAGGAGTGACATTAAGTTCATGGACTAAAGTTCACATAAGCATCATACAGAGCTCTCCTTGGCTGGATATATCATACAGCTTCTTTTGACCAGTGTCCTTCCGGATAGCTGTTTTCCAAGTTCAGTTCCGCAAATCAAGAGCTTTCCCTTTTCTTAATCCTGTCTGTGCTATACACCAATCCCATCTGCAGCTAAAAATAGGTCTGATGAGTTCCCTGTATAGCATTTATTTCTCTCCACTATCTAGTACAGAAACCTTAACTGATATAGATGTCTGTACTGCATGAGATAAATCCCATTACAGTATATACAGGCCAAGGAATATTTAGTTATATATACAAAGCAAAACAGATCTAACAGCAAAGTTAATGTGGTGCTTGTGGCACTTGGTCTGTCAGAAATGCAGATGTGAGAGTCTGATCTGATTTAAACAGCTGGGGACTGCAGTGCTGAGTCTCCCAAGGGCTAGAAAAAGATCCTGCCATTGGGCCTTGACTTCTGATCATGAGCTAGAGCATCATCTCTCTGCTCTCTTGTGCAGCAATTTAGTCTCAAGAACTTCATGCCAAGGACACCACAGGAAAGCCCCTGACCACTTCACCCTCCACTTACCAAATCCCAAATGCCATAATATTTCTGGGCAATTCCTGCTCTCCTACTCATGCGCGTCCCCAGCCAAATGACCTCTCTGCTCCAATCTGTGCCCATTGCTTCAATCCCTTTACAAGTCCTTATCTCAACTCCTTCCTCTCAGTAGCTTTGCCTTCAGCAGATGCTTTGTCATTGTCAAAGCAGAGTTATTTTGTCAAAACAGAGCTGTTTATGGCTGGCCAACCCCGCAATGGACTAGTTCTCTGCTCTGTGAGAAAATAACCCACGGGAGGTGTTTGCCAGCCCCATAGCCATCCCTACAGGAACATCTAGAACCCCAGGAAGAAAACCCAGTCCCTAAATCTCACAATTGACATTGCAACAGTTAGTGTGAAAGTACCCAGATTCCTTTACAAACAACAAGAGCAGCATCAAGTTTGGAGGTAACAGCAGGCTCCTCTGATAAAGGCTCTTCCAAATTCCAGCCTGGCACCTCCCAAGGGGTGAAGGATTAAGAGGAAAGAAAAGCTGCCATGGGTGAGTTGCATACCTCAGGAAGCTTATTGTATGATGCTGCGTTTATACTGTATCCTTTTATTGTTTGTGTTTATATATAAATCCTGAAAGGTAAATTGCTGCATTGTAATGTTTGACCTTAAAAATACGATTCTCTCTTTCCACATAGTAGCGCCGCTTGTATGCAACAATCTGCTTAAAAAAGCCGCAGGAGCATTTTTCATTTGAAAGAACGCTTAAGATGTTTTCCTGGATGACAAACAGAACTCTAAGAATTCTAAGTCACTTAGAGTTAATTTGCAATAGACTTTGGTTATATGAGAAATATAAATGTGGATCTGTCTTTTCCCCAAACTGAGAGGCATTTTTACTTTTTCCCTCACTTTCCTCTCTTATTTTTAATACTCAGACTATGAACGTAATGATACTGTTCTTTGATATATCATAGCATAGTAAGACATTCCAGCTCTAAAGATGCACTCACTTGCAAAGAGATCTTTGCAAAAAATCCTTTTTTGACACAAATCCTAGCAGCAAGCTTAAAATATATTACCAAATGTTGAAACACAGTGCAGAGAACCTCTTATTTTTCTTCTTAATTCTCTGGTGACTGCTGAGAATTTTATCAAAGAACAATGTGAAGAATGATTAGACTGAAAAGTTCCATAGTTTCCATCCTTAAAAATGAGACAAATTGCAAAGTTATAAAGGAAGAAGAGGTTCATTTTTTCCTCCTCCTACAGGCATCATGGTGATTACTGTACTCTGAAAATTTGACAACCACACCAAAATACATAGTATCTGAAATTTTATGTCATCTCAAAGAGAAATAACAGAAGATATTGTTCTGTGTAAAGGTCACTGGAATAAATTTCACTGAAGTAATTGATTTTTATTTATACTTATTTTATGAAAAGATGTGGAGCTAGAATACCAAAGATAATAGAAGGCAAAAGCTAAAAGAAGCTAAAAAAGAAACACAAAATCTTTGATTTCAAAGTAAAAATCTCAAAATGAAACACAGAACTTAGAATTAAATGGTCATTTCAGAAAGGAAATAAAACTAAATAATAAAATAAAATAAAAATAAAAATAATAAATAAATAAATAAATACATTGATCTGAATCCACAATAGAAAATGAATGTAGTAACATTCATATTAGTAAATGAAAAATCACTGCCTACAGAGAGCACACTATCATTGAATGAGGTGGACAATGTGGCCAGTAAAGTCCAATATATTTAGAAGTCAATATAACAACGATCACAAACGAGTGTTCTCCCTTTCCTTTTAGTTTACACAATGTTCTGTCTCTCAGACATGCTCCTCCGCTTTTATGCAGACATAAAAACAGAGTGTTTTCCTGTTGAGATTTGAAGTCAAGTATGTTCTGCCTTATTTTAGATCAACCTATGAATCCTGGTCTTCCCTGTCTTCTCTGGTAAAACCATGCTACTTAAAAATACTAGTTACCTCCACTGCCTGAATTGTCTCATAAATCTTCACAGTGGTGTCAGAAGCTGGAGATACTTCTTGTATTCATATAAATAAAGTTTGTTCTAGATATTGAAATAGAATTGGAATGTACTTTCTTGGATTATATTAAAAATGCAGATTATAGTAAAAATCCAGAGTTATTTGTAAAAAATGTGAAGTTACAAAAAGGTGATATGCTTCTATGTTTCAACTTTAAAGCTTTGAACAATAAAGAATCTGATATTTTATGAGAACACAGCTGGAAGAATGCCAGATGAACTCAAACAATGTAATCCTATAGAAACTCCAGTTTATTAATGAATTAGGACTTACTTCTTCAGCAATTTGGTTTGATCAATAATTTGATAGTTGTTGTTATGTGATATTTGCAAAACAAAACTTTGATTGAGCAGGTACAGTTTCTAATTATGATAACGATTACACCACTTTGCACTTTGAGTATATTTCATGAATTTCCTAAAATATTTTACAAATAGTATTTGCTGACTGGCCAGAGAATGTCATTTCCAAGTAAAGAGCATATAACCACTTCCTGGATATAGACACAGAGGAACACAGCAATCAACATTATAATTTACAAATGTGAGTGAATAAGGCCCCTAAATCTGTTAAAAGAAAATGAGGAATAGGGATGCTCAAAGTTTCTGCCATTTTCTGAATGGAAGCATTATCTATGCTGTAGTCAAGTCATATTACAGGCTATGAGCATTTTGTCTGAGTTTTTAACTAAAAAGAAAGCAAAATGTCTAGCTCACCATTCATCCAACAGCTTGACTTCAGACAATTAAGATAACTTGTGTTCAGTGTAACAGACTTAATGCACCAGCCATATATTTTTGCAAGTCAGATGCATTGGCTTCCTTTGCTGAGAATCTCTCCCCTCGTGAGGACTGTGGATATCAGCTATGAGTGACTCCTGGACGCACCGAAGTCCATTTTCTCTACAATGAGAGGCTCATCTCCAGGAAAAGTAAAATGATGAGGGCCAACACTGAAGCATTGGCCCTCGTGTCTCAACCTTCTGATCAAATACAAGAGGAGACTTTATTGCCAAGAGTTGTTGGACTCTTGTCATGGTGAGGAGTACTTTGCTTCACTACAGTTTCTCTGTGGTCCTTCCTTTTTTTTTTTTTTTTTTTCTCTGCAGCCCGGGATTTCTCTGGTACTAATTAGGAAAAAAAAATCATATATAGAATCTCCAAGCAGACATCAGGCTCCACAGGCCTACACATGCATAGGAAAAAAGGTGATTCTCCACTCTGCAGAGTTAGACAGTTTTTCATCTAAATTGACTTGTTTGATCTCACAGAACAGGAGTGATAGTCTTTCAAAATCTATCTTCATCTGAGCCTTTGTCACAGTTTCACTCTTTGGGACTCCTCCATGAAGGTGTTATCTGCTGAAGACATTGAGCAGACTGCGATAATTTTAAATTATCCTGTTTAGCAAGAGAACTGTAGACTACAACTTTACCATGTGGTGGAGCTGGTAGACAGCAATTCTGAAAATCTCATTGTTTTCACTGTGAAGGTTGTTGCTATGTTTAGGATCTTTCTTTTTTAACAGTTTTCACAACTATGTTTAGTCTGGTAAACTACCTATAAAATTTAATCTTTGATTTTGTATTTATGCTATGAAGCCTCAACACCGAGGAAAACTTCAAGGCTTGATTTTTAGAGTGAGAACGGCCAAGTCTGACTGCAGTCTTTCCACATCAACACTTAACAACAACTCATCTGTTATTCCATGAAGAGGAAGCCTTCTGAAGGATCTGTAGACCTCATGTTCAATTTCTAGACACTCGAAGAACATATAGATAATTGAAGAGGATGATATGCTAGGGAAACACAGACCATGTAAATAGGGTTGGAAAAGCAGCCCAGAAATAAAATATTGTACAATTTGCTATGATTCAGCAAAGTTCCCAATTTTCATCACATGAGAAGGTTTCTTTAATATCAAGTGAATCTACTGAATGTTGTACACTTAAAATAGCAAGTATTTAAGTAGTGTACTGGTTTTGAGATAAATTCTGGGTTTCTTAAACTCTGTTCTGCTTTACAAGACTTAGGCTCACGTGTTCAAAGTGATTTAAGCACCCAACTTCCCCAGGGTTTCAACACAGTTTTCAAAAATCCTTATAAGATTCTGTCTGCAACTTCTCATATAAATCTTTCCAAATCTGTTCCCAAATGAATAAGAAATACCTCAGAGAGAACAGGGTTCTGTGATTAAAATAGCACTGTATAATTCAGAATTACTAATTATACTCTCTGCATTCCCATTAACCATCTGTGTTGCCTAAAGCAAATGGTGTAAATCCACTATGCCTTAGTTTACTCCTCTGTAATACTGGCATAATATTTGCCTCTATTATAAGCACTACATGTGTAAAAATCATTTGAAATCCTCAGATAGAAATTACTTTGATAGTATAGAGTAATATGATCATTATTACTCTCAGTCTACAGCTCATGCTTTTTTTTTCTATATTATTTATTATTTTACACTGCTCTTGCCTCTCAATACAGTAGTCAACTGTTTAATTCCTGAGAAATTACATTTTAGAGCATTTCATAGAGGTGTTGGTGACATATGGTCAAATTCCAGTATGACCAGTTTGCCAACTGCAATTCCCCCCAAAAGTGGATTAGGAATTTTTAGCTTCCTCTAACATATTCAGCAAGGCTGTCCACTATGAAATACCTTTGCATTTCATTCCTATGTAGCTGTGCAGTAATGAACCAAGTTTATATTTCTGGCTGTTTTGACTACAAAGCAGTCTGACTTATTTGGGGAAATGCAAGACAAAATTAATAATGCTGACACTGTGTATAAAATACCAGTGTTGGAAACCACATTTGTGAATAACTGTTTTATTTCAGATTTCTCATGGACTGGTTCTTTCTTACACATTAGAAGAAGACTTATAACCTGTCCAAGTTCATGTGTGCATTTTAAATTAAGGAAAGAGACAGAAAATCACCTATTTCTTACTGTTTTCTACATTCCCATAGTTTGAAAATATCCCCATTTGTTATAAAAAAGACATTATGAATAGTTTATAGTGTGGATTGACTCAAACAATGAGAATCTGTTGGATACTGGATTTGTTTGGGCTATTACAGAGTGCTCTTTCAATGCTTATTAAGACAAGTACACACAGCTATGCTAACTTTTAATGGGTCATTTAAATTTTTGTGTCTGGAGAAGAACAGGGCACTTACTTAAATTTAAAAATCCCCAGACAAAACTATATCACAAAACTCAGCAATGCTCCATGTCTACTTGTGGTCAGTTGTAAGATAAATGATGAGAGCAAAATTCAGATTTAAAACCGAAGTCTGAGTTTGAACTATCAAGAAGTTCATTTGGGTCTGCAAGTACTAGCTGATCTCATGTTTACATAAACTGCAGTGACAAAGTATATCTGTGGATTAAAGAATGAGGGCCAGATTTTCAGCTAGCAAAAATTGCGGTAGGTCCAGTGAATCCAACTGAAATAAACTGATTTATGCCTCTTATAACAAAGAAATTATTTGCATTATTTGTTTAGAGAAAAAACTTCTTACACCATTCACACATATGTTCTCATGGCTTCAGCTGTAACACAAATGCTAGAAAGTTAGGGAAATTTCAGGGTCACATTTGAAAAAGTTTTTCTTGTATATGAATCAATCATTTGTAAAATAAGGACATATTATTACCTACAGGAACCCTTTGCAGTAAGCTTCACATTTCTTTACCTCTTTGATATATATTTATATGGCTTCAACCCAACATGACCTTGAAAGGTTAATTTAAAACAAGACCTGATTTTTTTTTTGCTATTTGCTTTAAAAAAAAAGGGGGTTTATGTAGGACATGTTGTTCACTTGATGTTAAATCTCATCTTACAAGGGTGTTCTGGAATGTGTTGGAATAAATCTCAACAGTCATATTCCTGAATAATAGCTAGATGTTTGTGAGTGCAATAGGAGGTATAGCTCAAAATCTTTCATGACTAGAAAAAGTAGTGTTATTTTAAGACTCAAATACTTAGCGCTTTCCTGTTTTCTCTCAGTATTGTATCAGTAGGTACATTCTTTAAATGAAATCACATCTTGGTTTCTTTAGTCTGCAGAAACTCCATCTGTGCATGCTCTGATAAAAACCAGATTCGGAACGATGGAATCCACTAAGGCAATGTATCTGCAGCTCATTTGTGAATATTCTCCGTGTCATTTACATATAAATTACATAACCTATGAAGTACGGACTGGCTTGTTCCTTTGATGAGGAGGTCATTTTGGAAGAAGGTGGCATGAGGATGAAAGCTGTCCTTGGCACACTCTCCACCTGGGAGACACGGGCTGTCTGACAGTCTCAGATGTGCGCAGAATCTGCTGAGGATGGCTTGGCACTCTGTTCCCTGTAAGCAGAGCTGATCTGGGAGTTTTCCTAAGATGTGGAGAGGGGCTGCTGCTTGGGAAAGTGGCCGGAGCTACTACTGCAAAGATGGGAGCCGCTGCCTGCTGCTGTTCAGGCACGAAATCTTCAGCTGGTACAGTTGCCCTAAAGCCCTCTATATCTGTTTGATCCCCATCTCTCTGCTTAGTTTTAAAAGTACTTCCTTGAGTGATGTAATCTTGGGGCAATTTTCCTCTCATGCCAAGTTTATATATTGTATATACTACTTATATGTTGACTTGGGTGACATTATTTCCCAGTTCCCGTTAAGATAGGGATCAGACCACCTCTGTGCAGCTGAAAGACCAAAGTGTTCCACCAGACAACACAAGATTTCTTAAGAACATTTTGGAAGTGGAAATTGAAGTCATTTGAGGATTAGCGTTTTGTTAGATGGGGAGATGAACCCCAAAACACAACATCCTGAAATTGCTCAGCCGTTGTTCATCAGCGAAGATTTGAAGGCAGAGATCGTAATCAGTTCCTGCTCTATCTATCTGCCTGGTGCGTGGCTTGCAGAAGAACAAGCAAGACAGGTCAGTACTAGCCCCGTTTTTCTCTGTCTGTGTAACCTGGTATTAGTGAAAGAAAGCAAAAAGGTTTGAAATCCTTCTTGAAGCGGATACTGGTTACTTAAGTCAGCATTATGTTCAGTAACAACAGACACAGCTGTCTTGACCACACACAGACCATTTTAGCAATTGCCAAAGTGCAACACTCGTCATGCAGCCAAGTCTTAAATTATGGTAAGCAATGAAATAACCAAAGATGTTTTTAAAAAAGAAAGCAAATCAGTTCCATTAATATTAAATTTACCTTTCAGATAATTCTTCACTGGTAACAAATGTGTTTTTGCCAGTCATGTGAGCAACAAGACTACAAAAAGTAAAAATTACTTCATAAAAATAAGTCAGCCAATGTTTTATGTGAAAAGGATGTAATAACAATGTAATTATAATTTCTAAATACATGTAATTATTAAAATTGAAACAGATCCATAGTCTTGTGCTTTCTGTATCTTCTGTTAGGCCTTTTTTTATCAGAGTCACAGTGAAAATACATACCAGTAACAAGACTCGTAGAGAAGATAAATTTAAGCTTAGTTTAGCAGAGAACTTAGGCATGTGAGTATAATTCTGCATAGACTTCAGTTCTTTGCTGAATCTGAACCCCAAGAAAGGCACTCTGGTCTTTTCAAGGATTTTTAGCATTTTCAAATACTTTGAGCAGAGCAAAGGTTGAATTTGTATTTGTCCAAACTGTTTTATTTCCATTTAATTTTGCATGTGAAATTAAGGGAAAATGAAAAAAAAAAGGTTATTTTCCCGATTTCTTCTTCTCAGTTGTAGCTTTTAAAGAACAATAACAGACTAAAGAGACTAAAACATGCCCAAAACCACATCACTGCCATAGAAATAAATTAGGGAGAGAATTAAATTTCTGAAATACAGAAGTGTATGAAAGTTGCATGCTGATTAACACTACCTAAGCCCCTGGAAGCACACAAGACCATAACTATTTTCTCTAAGTAGCAGTTTCTCTGAGCAGCCCCTACAATTGTCCCTTTCCAGATAGATCCAGAAGCTACTTCACACCCTGGATAACCTCAAAACTCTGTCTGCACATGCAGTGCACTGTACCTTCTGCTCTGCTGGAGTTCTGTCAACAAAGTCTCTACTTGCATAACTACACTGGTCTTCTCTTCCAGTGTGAAACACAGAGCACTGTCTAACAGCACACGGGAGAAGGTATACTCCAAAAAAAATGAGCCAAGTTTGGCTTCTCCCTGTGGCCACTGGATGGAATGAGAGTGTAGCAAAAGGAATAGATCATATTTTTAGTATTTTTTTCCCCCTCTCTTTCTGGGCTTCTTGCAGGTAGCCGCATGGTGGTAGAATTGAGAAAAACAACAGCTGTAGACAAACTTCGGCTGCTGCTCAACTACTGCTTATCTAGGAAAAGAAAAGAAGGTGATTTTGAAGTGGCATAAAGTAGGACATGGTTAAAGCCTCCCTGTTTTTCACCTA
>JAUBNY010000877.1:5135788-5190367 GCA_032275445.1 Crypturellus soui
CTCCCAGGTTGAGCTCCATGCATTCCAGTTGCTCTCTCACATAAAGAGCAACTCCACCACCTCGCCTTCCCAGCCTGCCCTTCCCAAAGAGCACACAGCCTTCCATGGCAGCGCTCCAGTCGTTTGAGCTATCCCACCACGTCTCTGTGATTCCAAAGAGATCATGACGCTGGGACTAAAAATGATCAAAATGTTTGTTTGAGCTGTACAGTTGGTTCTATCTCATGGCCACAACAAGGATTTTTAAACCAATCACTAGACCATAAAGTGATGTCTGGAACATTTTTGCAAATCTTAGTATAAAACAGAAGAATAACAACCTTTTATTTATTTTATTTTATTTTATTTTGAATTTCCCACCTCAAACATAGTTGCTGAAATGATTTGGGCCCTCGTGGTGTCCCAGCTATTTTATGTTCTCCAGAATGACTAGCCTTGATCAGATGAAAGAAGAGATATAACATGAAATCAAAGTAATCAAATAGCAGAAGAATATACTCTTTACTTTGCAAAGATGCAATAGGATTTCTTAGAAAAACAAATTTTCAAATGAAGCTAATGATACCTAGCAATGAATTAGCATGAATTAGCACAATTACTAATGAAAGTGAGAGCATTTGAAATGCTAGATCTGTTCTCATGACACTTGTCTCTGTCTTATTGTTTCATTTACTAGTCATGCTTTTCAGTCACGTTACTCTCAGTTTTATGTGCCTCCATTTCTGCTTTGGTGATACATAGACAATGATTCATCCCCCCCTTTAAAACAGTGCAAGAACTAATATTATTGTTATTGTTATTACTATTAAATCTAGTGAATGTACACAATAGTGCATACTAGGGGATAAAATGTATAAATGCCCTTCAGAACAGTGTTCCAATAAAACATCTAGAAAAATATACATAAGCACACACAATACAAAACTAGGAAAATAAATAGACATAGGGATGTATTGAAGGATTATGGTCCGAGTGCTTCATGGCATAGTTGGATCTTATCTCAGAAGCAACCATTCTACTAAAATTAAAACCCTTTTAGTCACATTATGAATAGAGATTGATTTTCATGCCATACATTGATTTTTTAGAGAGACTGGGAGTGGAAATCTGATACCAATGAGATTACAGAGAGTTGTTTTCTCTCCAAGAATGAGGCAGCAACTCAGCAAAGTATTTATGTATGTAGCTAATTTTAAGCATTTTATAGTCCCAAATCAATTTGCTGCAGAACTCCTCTCAAACACAGATGCATTCTCTGTGCAGACCAAATGTCATCAGACTTTGTTTTGATGCACATTTAATTACTGCTTTTTACTCCTGTCTATGGAAAGGAAATTATAAACTCTCATACCAGTAGAAAGAAAGTTTTCGGCTGAAGACTATGATCGACTCTAAATACAAATAAGACAAATAGGATTCCACACAACTTCTTTCAAGCACTCTGATGCAATTTATATTAAACTGTATAGAAAACTACTTTTTCTTTTTTTTTTATGACCGGAGAAAATCTTGTGTCTTCTTTCTCCACACAGAAGCGAGACCTGTGAGACCCAGAAAACAAGAGACTATTGCATTTTCTTTCTTTTTTTTTATTTCTTTGAAGATTCCAGATCCCAATACGTTCCTCAAGCCACTTTCCTTCTTCCTTCATTCTGTATTTCTTGCTGCTTGTTTTATTTCCTCCATGAATATACATATGGGACACTTGCTGGAACTGATCAGGAATAAATCGTGGTACATCTTGCGTTAAGTCTGCATCTACCATGCAGATTTACCATCACAGCCATTACTCTGCTAGCTGGAGAATTTCTGTTGCAAACTCCATTGCATGATTCAGCAATGGCTTAAGAGATCTTCCACACAAAATAACAGGTACCGTAAGAACAAAGGGTGTTTGAACAGCACATGCGTAACAGGGCTGGAATCCTGAGATAGTCAATGACTGCAATATTCTCATCAAAGCTTTGGTTATTCTGCTCATAAGGAAGTTTACTCACTTAAACAGAGAAGAAAATTCCTTTCCAAATGGGAATTGCGCTGTGAAAACTTACTATGCATGAGATTAGAGAACATGATCTGCCTGCTATTCCCTAGAGGTAAGGAAGTCAAAGATGTTCAACATATTAATCACTCTTTCTAATCATGTTTCCTTACTCACTCTTCCGAGACAGTGGTATCCTCAGCTGCTGCAGTCAATTGCATTGAGAAATGCTACAACGAGAGAGAGATCCACAGGGGCCAGCCCCAGGCAAAATGTCTCTTGAGGGAAAAAATTTCCATTGCATCCAAGAGTGAGGTTCCAGTGCAGGGACAGAGCCTATTGCAAACTTCAAATCTCTGCACCTCAGTAAAACTTTAGTACCTCAGCCAATGAAATAACTCATTAAACAGAAAGTGTGGAAATCTGCTCTCCTTTACCCAGGACAACCTGTAGATATGACTTGATGCATGCTAAGGCTATGGCGAGGGTGTAAGTTAAAAAAGAACATTTTGAATAATTCCATTTATTCATATTTAAATATGAGTTTTGAGTATACAAAGATTTCCTTTGTTTGACTTTTAAAGTCTCCAAAGTATCACAGTCTGAGGGTCGCTAGAAAGGTGAACAATAATTTGTCAGGTAAACTAGCACGTCAGAGTACAAAGAAAGGCAATTGGAGTTGGAAAAGTGCCTCTGAACTTGGTTTTGCTTTCAGTGATACAATAAGGTTTGAGCTTATGCTGAAATTGGCTGCTTTGCCAAGGGCTATTTTTACAGGGAGTCACTGTGGAAAGAAGCCAATTAGACATAAAAGAATATTTAAAAGTGAAAAAAAAAGCACTTTCAATGGATACAGGGAAAAATTCTCTTGAGAAAACAAAGCACATGCCTAATCATCTGAGCCATATTCTTCTCTCAGTTACACAACTATAAAAACAGATTCTTTCCAATGGGTTTGAATGAATTACTCTGCTTTAACTGGTAGCAGAATCAGGCCCACTGTGTTCATTGAATCTATTTAAGAAGTATGAAGGACATGAGCTTTATTCCCAAACATGAATCTGCATGGACCACCATCTATGTTGGTTTCATCTACATAGGCAGCCAAAACTATAACTGCTTTTAATCCATAATGGTATGTTTTTTTAACTAAAAAATGAAAGCATGGATGCACAAAATCTGGTTGGGAGTATATGATGGTGTCATATGAAAGTCATCAGATTTTTTCTGTCTGTATATATGGTGTGATTGCTGCTATTTTTATTGTTAATGCTGTTAGTTTTTGATAACTTGGAGTTGGATTTATTTAATCACAAATTTACAGTTGGGAAAGATTTTGATTTTCAGGGCACAGTGGGACACTCTCAGTGTGGATGTTTTTGTGAGTGTGTGTATGTGCATGAACACACAACACATTAACAAGTAATAAAAGATATCTCTCTGGTTCATTTATGCAGTGGAGATCAGATTATGAAAGGTTAAACCATTAAACAAATGCTAATGCACTCTGATGCCTGGACCTTGTCCAATAGTACCTGCAGCAGCTGTCAACCTAATTAAGCCAGATGTGTGTTAAGTGTAAACGGACCTCCCAGGAGGAACAATAACAGATTTTAGGTCCTTAGGGGGCTTAAGGTCCAATGCATACAGTGTTTCTGAAGGAAACATCACCCCTACCTTGCAAGTTTTCTGCTCATTAGTACCATCCTGATTGTACTCCTCTGAGACTAGGCTGGAAGGAGGAGAAACCTCTTTCATTACAGTTAAAGCTAGCAAGAATGCTCATTTTCAATTGATTCTGGCAGCCATGACATTTACTCAACACTCTAATCTATTTTTTTAACCTCTACTTTGCTCTCTCTGTAACATATTTTAAAAGTGACATTTATGCTATGGCAAGTTTGCCAATCCTTTAAGTATATGTGCAGATCATAAGATGATAGAGAGGGTCTTAATAATCCTTTTAATATTAACAGTCAAGAGAAATCCATACAGGAGGGAAATATTAGGTAATTATGAGCATGCTGAGTGCAATAACACATTACAGTAAAAAAAGAAAATCTTTTTACAGTGTGAAAATATTATAGAAAATTAACAAAAAACACTTGATAATATTTAAAACCTTTTGAAAATTTCAGCTGAATTGTTTCTTGTGTAACTGCAATATCTCCAGGAGAAAAGAGCTAGAGAAGCAGATTTTCAGACCTTCACACCAGGTCAAGAAAAGCTAAGTCTCAGCAAGTTATCGTGCATATTGAACTAAGTATGTAATTTTCAGTCTCATCACAGCCAAGCCATGGTATCTTATACCAGACATGTAGAATAAACTCATAAGGCAGCATCACAGAATAAGAGAGTGCGGTTTCACTCAACTAGATGAGCTGTGATGAACAAGAAGTGCTCCACTGATGTCTTGGGAGTGCTGTCCATATTCATTGTCTTTGGATCTAGCCCTCAGTTCTCCTCAAGTCACATACTTTGATCTGATAAATATATATGATGCTATGTTGCCTTAAATAAGCTTTCAGTTGTAAAAATGCTCCATCCTTGTGCCGTGGCTGTCGTTAGCCTGACCTAGGATGTTGGACTCCAAGTACGCTGGCAGAGCCAGAGTCCTTGCCTGCACCTTTTCTAGACCCTTGCAATCCTTGCATCAGTGCTCTGTGTATAGCACAAAGGATGGGAACTTCACCTGCAGACTACTTCCTAGGAATGGGAAATATGTGTGAGATTACAGAATCACAGAATCACAGAATGCTTAAATTTGGAAGGGACCTCTAGAGATTATCTAGTCCAACTCCCCTGCTCCAGCAGGGACACCTAGAGCATGTGGCACAGGGTGGCATCCAGGTGGGTTTGGAAGCCTCTCTGAGCAGTCTGTTCCAGTGCTCAGTCACCCTCACAGGAAAGAAGTTCTTCCTCACATGGAGGTGGAACTTCTGGGGTTCAATTTACACCCGTTACCCTTTGTCCTGTCACCAGCCACCATGGAACCTGGCCCCATCCTCCCTACATTCACCCCTCAGATACTTGAACATGTTAATCAAAACTCCTCTCAGTCTTCTCTTCTCCAGGCTAAACAGGCCCAGCTTGCTTAGTCTTTCCTCATATGACAAATCCTCCAGTCCCTTAATTATCTTTGTGGCTCTCCGCTGGACTCTCTCTAGAATCTTCACATCCCTCTTGTTGTGGGAAGCCCAGAACTGCACCCAATACTCCCGGTGAAGCCTCACCAGCGCTGAGCAGAGGGGCAGGATCCCCTCCCTCGACCTGCTGGCAACGCTCCTCCTCAGGTAGCCAGGATCCCATTGGCCTTCTTGGCCACAAGGGCACATTGCTGCCTCATGGTTAACCTGTTGTCAACCAGGACTCCCAAGTCCCTCTCCACAGAGCTGCTTTCCAGCAGGTCAACCCCTAATCTGTCCTGGTGCCTGGGGTTGTTCCTCCCCAGGTGCAGGAGCCTGCACTTGTCCTTGATGACCCTCATGAGGTTCCTCTCTGTCCAACTCTCCATTCTGTCTAGGTCCCTCTGAATGGTAGCACAACCCTCAGGAGTTTCAGCGACTCCTCCCAGTTTGATGTCATCTGCAAACTTGCTGAGGGTGCACTCTGTGCCCTCGTCCAAGTCACTGATGAACAAATTGAAGAACACCAGGCCCAGTACTGACTCTTGTGGGACACTACTGGCCACAGGCCTCCAGCCAGCCCCAGCCCCATTTATCACCACCCTCTGAGCTCTGCCATCCAGCCAATCCTCAATCCATTTCACAGTCCACTCATCCAGTCCACACTTCCTGTGCTTTCCTATGAGGACGTTATGAGAGACTTTGTCGAAAGCCTTTCTGAAGTCAAGATAGACAACATCCATGGCTCCCCCATAGTCCATCCAGCCTGTCACCTCATCGCAGGAGACTATCAAGTTTGTTAGACACAACTTTCCCTGGTGAATCCATGCTGACTACTCCTGATCACCTTCTTTTCCTCAGCACATCTAGAGATGGTCTCTAGGATGAGCTGCTCCATCACCTTTCCAGGGATGGAGGTGAGGCTGTCCAGCCTGTAGCTTGCCGGTTCCTCTCTCTTGTTTTTTTTGAAGACCAGAGTGACGTTCCAGTCCTCCGGCACCTCCTCAACTCTCCATAACTTCTCGAAGATGATGAAAAGCGGCTGAGCAATAACCCCCGCCAGTTCCCTCAGCACTTTTGGGTGCATCCCATCCAAGCCCATAGATTTATGGGTGTCCAATTTGCCTAAACAATCCCTAACCCAATCCCCCTCAACCAGCAGAAAGTCCCCCTCTCTCCTGGTTCTATCTCTTGTTTCCAGGCTCAGTACATGGCCAGTGGCCTTAGCAGTAAGGAATGAGGCAAGGAAGTTATTTAGTAACCCTGCCTTCTCTGCATCCTCCTTCACCAAGGCGCCCTCCCCATTCAGCAGTGGAGCAATGTTTTCTCTAGTCTTCCTCTTGCTGCTGATGTATTTGTAGAAGCCCTTCGTGTTGTCCCTGACATCTCTCACTAACTCTAATTCCAAACGGGCTTTGGCCTTCCTTGTTGCATCCCTGCATTCTCTGACAATGTTCCTATATTCTTCCCATGTGGCCTGGCCCTTCTTCCACGTTATATATGTGCTCTTTTTCTCATTGAGTTTATCCAACGGCTCCTCAGGCTGAAAGGATCTTCTTTCCACTGTCTTAGTGCATGACTGGTGAACAGCATGAAAAGTGACAAAGACCACACATACCTCAAAAAAAAGCATCAAAAGTGAATTTTGTAAGGTGATTGGTACTTTTGGTGTGCTAGGCACATTTTGAGCTCTACCATGTGTACTCTACTAGTGTACTACGTATATCTACATAATATATTGGAGCAAAACACACAAATCTCTGAGCTAGTGCCAGATTGGGCAGAGATGGTCAAATTTCTGTGATCTTGTATACAGACTAAGCAGCTTTGCGGAGCTCATACGTCTACACTGCACAGCCATGTGAATGTGTCAGTTTCCTCCTAGCTATCATGGGGACTTTGACTACAACATCTCACTGTGCCATGGAAAATGAGAGGAACACCTATGGAAAATCCTATGGGACTCATCTGACCAATTTCCTAGTGAGGACATCTACACCTGAGCTAGTCTCCTTAGACATCCTGTACAGTTACTAGAGTAATTGTAGATATTCTCATCCTAATGCAGACAACTAAAATAGATAACTGTACCCTAAAACTGCCCATTTCCTCACATTAACTGCAAAGGTAGCCTAGTTTAATGACTCAGATACTATTGATATTGCTGGTGAAATGCCTTATAAAGATTCTCTTCATATGTATGTATAATTGTGATGTGGGTGTAACAAAGTTTGGTGTCTGAGCCGTATATTTTCAGCTGGATTATCTCAAATATTTTTTGTACATGGAAAAATATTACACAACATAGAGATAAAATGAAGATAATAAATTTTCTTATTCTGAAATGATAAGTTGTAGACTGAGAAAAGGAACAGCATTTATTTCAAGCATGCTTAATCCTGAATAAGAAATAGGCTGGTGTAATATGCTTTCCAGTAACCTCATTTCTCTTCTATGAAAAGAAGACTAATATCAGTGGAAATGCTGAGTGTATTTGGATGGCTTTGAAACCAATTAATTACCTTCAGAATTTTTCATAAAACCTAATTTCATTTGGGACAAAGTAGGAGCTGAAGTAATTTAAGGATGTGGGATTAAAAAAAAGTTTTCACAGGTAAACATGCAATTTTGTGAATTAATGAATCCTGCTTTCTTGTGGATTTACGCCTTGTGCCTATGAAATGGCACACTGATTTAAGCTGCTCCTACTTTCAGGGTTGGGTCTCTTTGCTATAGGGATCTAGGAAAGAATCCTGGCTTGCAAGACTAGGTAAGAGATACAGCTTAATTGCTCAGGACTGATGCTTAGAACTATGGGAATAGCCCTGCAGTCTAAACTCTAGGAGTGATTTAAACTCTATGTGATTTTAATTCTTCAAGACAGTGTTGTCACAGATGTGCACTGTTGTTTAACTGTTTTTTAACATTCACACCAAGATATCTTTTTTTTTTTAATACAGGTGAATACTTAAAAGGGAAAAAAATGATGGAGAGGGTATAAAAATAGCAAAGGAGCCTCTGCAATCTTCTGGTTGTAGTAGCTAAGTGGCCTTGATATCAAGTTGGAAATACTACGCATCCTTAAGTTACAGCTTCAGAGTTAGTTTAATTTTTCATCCAGAGAAAAGATTGACTGAGATTCATTCAATTTATTGTTTGGATTTTTTTTTTTCAGATAAAACCACAGTAACTTAAATCCACTCAGTATTGTAGTGATGTATTTTAGCTCATGGTGTGTTTTCTAAGAATGGATTCCAGAGACTTACAAGGTAGCAAGGTAAATGTGCTGTCATTAGACCCATTTTTTCCTTCCACTTTTGCCTTGCACCCTACAAACCACCTGTCTGCAGCACCTCAGTGCTCCCAAACCTGCTGCATCTCTGTGCACTCCCTCATAAAGTGCTTGCAAAACACTGGGATGAAAAACACCAGTATAAATTCCTATGTCTTTTGATGTCCTGCATTAGCTGGTCTGAATAAAAGTAAATAACTAATTTATTTACAAGTCTTCTGCTTCAAAAGCTTTTTGATTATATATAAGAAACACTTTAGTTAGTTAGATAATATTAGCTTTAGTATATTGGGCAAGTAACAGAAGTAGTTGATGAACATACCCCAAAAACTTCTAACTGCTATGCTAAACTGCTTTCATATTTCACATTCCTGTACACAAGTTTTCACATTCCTGTACAAGTTTTAAGTTTAAAGCTCAAATGTATTTGAGAAAGTAGAGAACTAATTTTCAAATCTACTTATGTCTACATAGATATTTGTTGTGTTTGCTTTTCCTTCTTAAAACAAAGACAAAATGCTATAATAGTTCAATTGTTTAACAATTAATTAATATTTCTCCTCACCTACTGCTGCTTTTTTTCATTCTTTAGTTCTTTGATTTTTCTGTAAGACACTAGTATTTTATTTTATAATGATGTTTATATTTGAGAATGGGGGCAACAAATAAACATCCTCAAATGCTCAGAATATAAAGACAATGATCAGCCTTTAAAAATCTGTCCTTTCTCCCTTCCTATCAAAAGATACAAGGGGAAACCATTGAGACAAAAGAAGCTATTAGCAACTTAGTTTACAACTTAACAGATTTCATCAGTGCGGTTCTAGTCATATAATTGGATCACATGAGCAGGGAAAATATTTTTTTTCTAAGTGTCAAATGCAAGGATTATGTTACAACTGCAGTCCAGTTGTTGCTTTATGAAATGCAGCTGTTTTCTGTCATTTGATAGCTAAAGCCAATCATGGAATCAAATACTGAAGAATATTTTACGTTACTTTTTGCTTTTAATCTCACACTGACATTGCTGCTGCACTTATCTGAGGCCCTTGCACCATGATCACACACATTATTTCTGTTGGTCATTTGATTCCCTCCTTCCAGTTACCATCTCCTGACCTCCTTTTTTTCTCTTTTTACACTTCTCTCAGTCATTCCTCTGTTCCCACAGTTTCTTTGAGCACTTCTGTTTCCTGACTATCATCTCATCTCTCTGCTCTTTTTTGTAGATCATGTTTTCTTTTCATTCGTGCTTCTACCTTCTCTTTACTTGCACTTCTCATAGTCAGTCATCTGGCCATGACCAAGCTCACCCATACTAACCTGGTCTTGCCTCTCCTGTCTCCCCATCTGTGGTTCTCCCTTTGGCCACCATTCCAGCCAGGCTCACAGTAACCTCAGGATGGCTCTTCATTCCCTCAAACCACTTTCTTCCTTGGCTTCTCCCATCCTCACCAATGTGTGTTACAATTGCCTTTTCCATTATAAAAACTACTGACCTTATTTAAAAGGAGTTTTAAAAATCTTTTTAAAAAATAAACACATGGATACATAGGAAAATAGTAATGGATGCACTTCTGCCCTTGATCAGGTTTCCCATTGAGTTTGCTCCATAGAACACGGGGCAGAATTGATCTTACCAAGTTTATATTAGAATAATGCTTAGATAAATAAACCAAACTTGAGGGCTCTTGGTAATGAAAACTGAACACAGCACTACAGGAAAATGGAAACTCAAATGTACTTTAACGCAGAAGACAGGCATGGCCTGTTCTGCTGGTATGTAATCTAATATCCTTTCCTAAATCTTAACAATAACGATATGTTTATTTAACTGTTTCACCAAGGTCTCTGCTTCCTTACTGAAAGGGACATTCTGACACTGGTAAATGGAAGGAATTTCAAGGAAACAGAGTGATCACCCCTTAAACTCACCATAAAAGAGGTATGTGCTTTCATCCTTGTTCAGATGAGACCCTGCACCTGTTTCCAGCCACATCCCTTGCGGACATACCTTATTTTGAATGCTGTCAGTCACCTGTAAACAGAGCTTATCTTCATCTGAGGCACAGTTAGCATCCTTTGATTTTTAGTGTAGAAAATATTTCAACTTAAGGAAAGAATTAAAAAAATAAAAAATTTAAAAAATATTTTACTAAGAAACAGATAATTTATGACATTACCTTGCACCTGTGAAACCTCCCACCATCCCAGTAGCTCTGTAATCAATGCACTCTGCAACAGGTACAATTTTCCCTCTGTTTAACTGGTCTAAACTTGAAATCTCTACATCTGAGGGGAAAATACAGATGGGATGCTTGTTCTCGTTATGCGGTGGACAAATCCCTTTGTAATTACCCTGTGCACTTGTATTTCCTGCTATGGACAAGGGAATGAAAAAATAATTACAGTAATTTGACAAATAGGTTTAGTAGCCTTTTGGAAAAAGGTTCTAAGAAAATAAGACTTGTGTTTGAAGATGAATCCTACAGCTTTCACTGGGTCAACATATAATAACAAGCTAGTATCGTATGAAAGAACTAATAGGATAAGCAAACCACAGCCTTCTCTAGTAATTTTTCTTTCCAAAATAACACATTCTTCCCCTATATTGTAAGTTGGAGCCCTGACTTTAGACAGTCGCTCTAATAGACTACTCAGAGAGTCTAATCAATCACAGTTTCTGAGAACCTTTCTGTAAAAACAAATTCTCTCAGGATATTTTTGAAGGTAAGCTCAGAAGCTCAGAAAGCAAAATACTTTGTATTAGTAGTTGTATGCAATAAATAAGGGGACATTTTTTCATCTGAACTGAGTGCCGTGTTCACAGATCTCTAAGGTGTGCACTTAGGCAGTGCAATTTTCCACCCTGATCTTTGATGTCTGTACACGTTTGTGCAGAAGGCTGTGAATAGGCATTCCACATCTACACTTTGTTCAAATATGGTCACTGAAGAAACCACCCAAAAAACATGAGGCCATTTTTGATTCTTAATATATTCTTCATTTTGACTTTTCAGAGCCTAACAAGACTGTAAGTATTATTACTAGAGGGAAAAAAAAGACTTATGATAACAAATTGTTTGATCCATGTGGTGGTATGGCTCACAGAACATTATTAGTCCTTTAGCCAGGTAAAGCTTCCAAGCTATGGAGGTACTCCACAAAATCAAAATTATTTATTGGCATGATTTTACAGAAAGAGGTCCTGACAAAAATATTGTCATTGGACATAGCAGAGAGTGTGATATCTACTATAGTAATTCATATGGATGCAACAAAGATTTTAATGGAATAAGAAATCAGCTTCAATTTCCATTCCAACATTTTGAATGAAAATAAAAAGGAGTTTTTATATCATTATTAATAATAATACCCATAAAGGTATTCACTGAACATTTGGAAAATAAAGGGTTTATGCTGGCTCTATGCTTCTTGTTCCAAGCTGACACTTGGCCTGATGGAGCAGGAATGTCACTGCAGAACCTGATAAAATAATCTGCTTTAGAAAAAAAAAAGTGTAAAAAGTGTTTGGCTGAAAACTGAATCCAAAATCATTTATTCATTCACTGGCATGCAACCTGGCTGCCTCCCAATCTCTAGTGAAAGGCTCGCTCTACCTATGAGAATTAACGTAGTTCTTCCAACATGCGTACAAGGAATTGACTCCCCAGGACAGTGCTATAGTGAGGGACACTCATGTAGACTGGTACATCACATCTGATGGGAGCCCCAGACCTGAAGTACAGGGAAGTAGAAAAGAGTGGGAAGCTTAGCCTAGCTCTGGGGTGAAGTCAGAGCCTGCATCAAACAGTTGCTGGAGAGAGAAGGTGACCCACCAACATAATGGAGAAAGACGAATGAAGCAAGGCCCATGGGTCAGCTGGGGCTCTGGAGTCCATGGTCACCCTTGTCCTCTGCCCCTTTCTGTCCCAGGATTTGACAGTGGTGCTCTCCACCACAGCCTGCAGGTCTCCCACCCTCCATCAAACTAACTTCAAAGAACCAGCTCCTCTGCTACATGTGTGCAGGTTTGATGTGTTTTTGGGTAGCGTGATTACTTCTCCAATGTCGCTTAGATCAATAAGGTTGATGGTGAGTGTTACTATATTATATACTGCCTCTGTATAATTTGCATGTGAGCATCTCAAAGTAGGTCCCAGGTATAAAGCAAAAGCTGCAACTCCTATTCAAACCTTAAAGTAATTTCTTGTCCTCATTAATCTCTTCCCACTGACTTCAGTAAGATCCATACTGCCGTAATTTGTGTTTTGTAATCATAGTTGTGATCAGCACTGCCTCAGCTCTGTACCAATTCCACCTGCTTGTACCAGAGCCCCTGTTCAGGGGAAGAATGCAGATCAGCAGACTGCAGGAGATGGCAGAGTAATCAGATAGGCAGTGGAAAGATCATGGTTTCTCAATATGCACCTGAGATGCATCATATATTCCCATATTTTAGGGACACAGCTGTGAAGCTGAGCCCTTTAATATTTTATGTGAACTGAAACCCCTGCTTAATAGGCTGAACAACAGAGAAAGGAAAGGGGCGATCTAACTGGAATGAGTCATATGTCCATCTTCCAAATTCTTCAGTGGAGTAAAGAAGTCAGTTTTTTTTTTTTTTTTCCTCCGTGGGCACGATTAACTATAAAGATAATAATATTGCTACTCATATTTCCTTCAAATGTGATGGACAACTGGCCATTCTGTAACTTGAAATGAAAATTTATAAGGTTGCAAAAAAAAAAAAAAAAAAGGATGCAAATTTCTAAAGAGAAATGAATTGCTGACAAAACCCATTTAGTATAAAATATGTTTTTAAAGATATTAAAAAAAATCAATAACATAGTCACTGCAAGTTCAGGGAAGAATATTTTGTTTATTTGGCACTTTTGGAAAAAGCTAAATACATGAGTGGGACTTCTGCCAATCCTAATCTCCAAAGTCCATTCTCTTCAGGCAGAGCAGAAGCAACATTATGTAATGGGCTGTGGCTCTTCTAATGGCAAAAAGCTTATGAAGTCTGACAGAGATGCAGTGAGTTCAGCTGCACAGCATTTGGGTAAAAATCCCAGGATACGCTCATCTTCCCAGCTCTTGGGATAGAGAGATTTGTGAGCTACACAAGATTAGCTTTGATATTATTCTTCCTAATTGAAATACAGTAGCTCCCAAAGAGCCTTGTGTGCTAGGTGCTGCACACATAGCAAAACAAAGAAAACACAGGAAAACACAGAGGTGGAGTGTCCTGCCAGCTGCACATGGCTTGGCAGTGGCCAAGTGAGGGAAGCAACCTCCTTCTCTTCTCACACTGATGCTCCATGCACCAGCATAAAAGTTACACATGTATTTTTGTTCTGTTTATTTGCAATAACAACTGATCCTCCAGCCATACTTGTTCCTTTAAAACAGAATTTCAGGAATAAAATGTTCCAGCTGTTTCAGACCTTCAGCCCATGTCTGTTCACACTGAAGGCATTCTGTAATTTCTGCTCTTGCTTTTATATCTCCTTTCAGCCGTCCTATCCCTTCACCCTTGATACTTTTCCCAGCCTCTGAGAAAACCTAGATAATTACCTCCCAGCCTTTGGGGTTATCAGCTCTTGTTTGAGAATGGCACTTCAAACAGAGCTCCCAGGCTTTGCTTCAGTGAGATGGAACCAATCTTCTCAGCACACTTGCTTTATTTTAAGCATGTGAGAAGCCCAGCTGCATTAAATGAAAGTAAGTATGTCTTTAATTTTGAGCATCCAAATAGTCTTGCTTGCTTGCTAGTCTTGATTTCAGCTGGGACTAACCAAAGGCCTAAATTTCTGATGAACTGGGCCTTTAGAATACACAGGTAAGCTTTAGAAAAATAAGCTCTGGTCACTGGTTTGAGCGGGCATATCTTGAGATGTGCTGAGACCCCAGCAGCTCCTGCCAGCCGCAGGTCGATGCTGGCAGGTGATACAGCTTGTGAGGGCTCAACAGCAGCCCAGTGACCGTGGAGGTGCTGCTGCTCAGCTGTGATTCATAGAGAAAGCTAGTCAGTCTTTCATTTTTTCTTCTTTTTCCCTTTCCAGCTCTTTTCTGCTCCACAAACTCTCTGTAACAGGTCTCCTCCTGATAGGTACATTTGCAAGCACAAAGCAGCATTTGCAGAGTATCATGGGCAGCTGCTCCTCTGTATTCAGTGCTAATTTGGTCTCTCCGAGCCCGTACACTTTGTATAGTCTTTAATTAAATGACCACATTATTTTTTTCCCTGCAGGGCTCATGCTTTGCGTAGCACATGAATCTAGCAGTGGTGCCTGCTGCTCTGCTTTGCTGCTTTCAGGTTGCTCAGTGAGAAGATAGATGAGGTGGGCTCCTTGCTTTGGGTCTCTCCCACAAGACAAGACTCTGCACACTCTCTCTGCTTGGGCTATCAGACCTGCAGTGCACAAAGTACCTCATCAAGTAGGAGCCCCAAAGCCTTCCTGGCTGCATTTTTTTTCTCATCTCCTTAAACACAGGAGGAAAACTTCCAGGCTGCTTTTCATGATGCCTCTTCCAGAGCCTCTTGCTCAGTCCCTTGCTCCTGCATCCTGATTTCTGCCTTGTGCCCTTTCCTCAGCTCTGCGGGTGCTCATGGTGCAACACAGGTTTTCCTTGCCTTGCGTCCTGCTGTGCCCTTAGATGGATCCATCTCCTGCCTTTCCTAATATCTAACTTGGGCTTGCCCAAATTTTCTCTCCTAATAAAACTGTGTGCAAGACTGCCTTGCTAGGCCTCTGTCATTCCCTCTCCCCTAATCTGATCAGAAAAATGAGCCTTCTCCAACTAGCCCTGGCCGTGAGGGAAGGCTGTGTGTTTTCTTGCTGGAAACCGGGTGTGCATATCCCGATCTCTCATAGAAACTGGAAGAAATTCAAACCACTCGGACCGTGCAGACTCCACAAAGAACTTTATTGCTAAGATCTATGTCTCTGCTGAGCACATGCAAAGCTCCCAGGGCTAGTGCTCTGGGAAAAGTAGGGTGGGTTTTACACTAAAGCTCAGGCACCACCTTGCCAAATATTAAGTATTTCTTCAGGGCACTGGCTCAGAAAAAAAAACCACCTAGAGTGATGTAGCACTGCTAAACGTATTGCTTTCCTTAGCTGCATTTTCAGAAAGGTTTTAGCCAAATTCCAGCCCTCCCCAATTTCAGCTTGATGTGGATGCTCAGCACAAGTAATTGTCAATGGCAACATTTTAAGTAACTGAAGCGTGTATTGCAAAATGACACAGTATAGTCAGAAAAGCCTGTTGTCTTGCATCTGTTATTTGGTTCAATGTCTCTAACATCTGGAACATTAAACTGCCATTCTTATTTTTTTTGTTAAATTTTTGTAAAATTAGATTTCTTGTTTTTTTAAAGATCTCTGAGGGAACATTCACAGTCTTGGCAGCTTTAGCTATCTGAGCTCTAATAATGCCCGTATTTTGAGAGACAAAATGTACATTGATCATGCCACGGATTCCTATTTCACCAGATGCATTGTTTCAGGCCTTTATAATTTCATACTGGATTTCATCTCTTCTGAAAAGAAAAGAGAGACATGCAAGAGAAGTTCAGGAACAGTTTTCCCATGAACATGTTTGTCTAAAGTATAATTAAAAGGGCCTGCTAGGGAGAAAATACAATATTTTGCTTTTAAAAAAATAATATGTGTTACTGCTAGGACAAAATTGATTTTTGCATGCCCACTTTATTGAAAGTTTCTAAGGATTTTATTTTTCTTCTCATTACAGTAACAGAGCAACATAATTCTAGCTTAATTGCTCTCTCTTTCTTGGGAAGAAATTTGGAATAGGAGCCATAAAAAGTCTCCTAATGGTCCTGAACTGCATTTTCCATCTAAACTAAAGGCCATGGACATCAAAGATGAATGAAGAAGACAGTGGGGACATGAGAAATCAGCCAACATTGCATTTCTTCTTTGAATTCAGAAAAGTGCTATTGCAGAAAACAGGAAGAAAAAATATAGTGTCTTCTGTAACCCAGAAGACTCTTTGTCTTGTAACTCTTTTCATATAGAAAATAACCAGTCTGTCACCAAGGCACTACTTAATGAAATCCTTATTTGGTGCTCCACATTGACTTTTATATGAAAGTGTTGAATGATAGGCTTATTCTGTGTTAGTTTAGGACTTTTCTCGAAGGAAAGAACATGCCTGGAACATTTCTAAAAATTAACAAAATACAAGCCAACAACATCCAGTGGCAAGGCTGGGATAGCAGCATTGCTCTCAAACCTATAGATGTGGTGGTCACATCACGTCCTCCAAACTCTCGTCATCAGGAAGGTGAGCAGAGGAAGGGAGATAGTAGGCGTACGGAAATACAAATATTACATGTCAGAAACAGTCTCTCCCCCTCTCCTTTCCTTTCCTCGCACGTTCGTTGGCATTTATCTACCATGACAAGCCCCATTTCTCCTTTTAAAAGAATGTGTAAATGAGCTATGAATATTTGATCCTTTTTTAAACAAATATTTTGCTTGACAAGTCACACCAGATAAGGCTACCCAAGATGGTAGACAGCTGCTCTGGAGGAGGGAGCGTAGGTAGAGGGGGGCTGGTGTTGGAGGCCTCACCTTCTCCTGACATGCCACGTGCAACCTGCTACCTACGGCGGGGCATCAGCCAGGCACAGATATTCGCTCTCGCAAATCTTCAGCTGTTACATGGACAACTTAAAACCCGTGGAGGATTCTGCACATTTGTGCAGGAGGACAAATTCTGTTGTCTCTACACTCAACTTCAAAAAATGTGTGAGCAGTCCAGGTGATCGCAGTGGCAAAGTTCACAGCTTTATAGCTGAACATCTATGTATGTGCATTCAGGACAAGGCTCAAGTTCTGAGTGATTCTTTCTCTTACGGTTTTGGGAAGATTTGTCTCTGTGTTTCTGGGAAAAAGCTTCCTCTGTAGTCTGTTCATAATAGCTGCTTCATAGAGAAAATATTAATTTCCCCCAACACACTATAGGGAGATTTAATTAAAAAAAAAAGGGTTTTTTGATACCTACTTGTATCAAGTAGGTATTGATTTGTAGGGATATTGCAATCTACATAAATTCTTCCCGTGTATTGTATTGTACTGATACTTTGAACCAGTGACAAATGAGAATATTTTCAATAAATAAATAAATAAATAAATTTTCAAAAAATAGCCACTTCTATCTGCTTCACAGATAATCTGGAACATATGAGAGCAATATTTTAAGTCAAACAATTCCAAATCGTGGTATGTGAACTTATTTTTTTTTATCTTAAAATCTTGTTATAATTATATTTTAATGGGGTAATATAATTGATTTGGGGGATTTGGTTTGTTTGTTTGTCCTTAAATTTCAAATTAAAATTATGCATTTAGGAGAAATTTCCCAGTGAACTCACTGAGAAAATATATCTCTTTTCACAAATTATTTTCCTTTTCTACAATTTTTGCTATATAACAATATTTTTTAAATCACCAAATTCCTTGAGTTTCTGCATCATTCACCTATTGTCTAAAGATAGATGGTCAATTTTTTTTTCCTTGGTGAAAAAATTTTAAAGACACTTTAAGTGAAATTACATTTTCAAAAAACTGTAGCAAACTCTCTCCTTCCTTCCCTAACAAATTCCACTTTGATACTGATTTTCAAAACTGAACAAAGAAAGAAAGGTGCTCTTGACATATTTGTCTGCTGGGCCTGATCCAATATTTCTTATAAAACAGTACTCTAACAAAGATCATTAGAAAGACTGTCACATCCAGGAGTCCCATATGAGGTGTACGGCTGGTTTTACCTCTTCAAAACTGTTTGTTTTGTTATAAGTTTATATTACAGAGAATAAATGCACAATTCATTAGAGTCAACCAAGAGTGACTTCAAAAGACTATTTCATCCAGTAGGCCAGAAAGTGTTCTTCATTAAAATCTTTTTACTCAGGTGACTCCTCTCCAGCATGTGTTTTATTTTTCACTAAAACCTAAATCATGTAGCATTTGGGACCTGAGCGACAAATCTGAAAGTTACTGATAAACACAGAAATAGGAAACATTTTGATTAGTATTTTAAAAATCATTTGGGACAGTTCTTGATTTGCAACTGAATCATCAGAAAAGAGTCATATCAACTCAACTTTCAAATATTTTGAGGCAATAAGAGTTCTATTTTTACACTTTTCAGCCTCTAACACACATAACCAGATGCTGCTGAGACCTGCAGGTGCAAAACAGTGCCCCTCTGCACATGTGACGCCTTCTCTAGTGGGACACAAGGATTTCTGCATCAGTGGAAGTGAAATGTGGATCACGGGGGTCAAGGGCCTATGGTCTGTAGTGCAGACAATTCATCATGTCACTCTCATAGGTATCTTATGCGGTGGACTTTGGAAACATAACATGAGCAATTAGATCCTAGAAAAAGCATACTGAAAGGGTAAAGTCCTCTGAACTACCTGGGAAATAATCATACTTCAAGTGTAAACTCAAGAACGTCAAGACTAGTGTTCAGTTGCTCTGCAGTGCGAAAAATCACAAAGCCAATGAATGGGACTAATTTCTCAGAAATATGCTTTCCTTCTCCATGTTGTTTGGGGTGGAGTGGGGCGCTCATGGCAAGATGGTGGGGTTGGTGGAAGAATGTGCTTTTTTGAATATATTCTTCTGTACATTCTTCTGTACTAAGCTTTCACAGATGAAAGTGCTCATGGTAATGTGCCCTGTGACATTCTGTTTGAAAATATTACTCTTTCTTCAAAGAAGAGAAAGGGAGAAGCTGTAACTTTAAATTGTATGAGCATGGGAAAATCAGACATGGTAATAAAAGTGGATGTTTGAGAGTGTCAGATAAAATTTATTAGATAGGGGTCTCCAGCTCAGTGCATTCCTATGCAAAATTCTTGGTAAGCTGCCAGAAAGTGAACTCTGAGCATTAGCACAGTAGAAAATATTTATACTGGTGTAAGACTCCTGGCTGTGATACGTTTCTGCACTTTTAAAATAGTTTGCCACAAATTCAGAAATGTCAATAGAGGTCAAACTGTAGGGAAATATACAATTTAATGAATTTATTATATGCGTCCCAGACAATAAGCAGTACTACTGTAGAAAAAAAAAACAATTATTAACACATGAAAATAATTTGTGAACTGCAGCAACATATACAGTAGCAATCAGGGTTAGGTTTCTAAAAATGTTCAGTCAATCTAATTGCTTTCCCAGTAAAGTAAACACAATTGATTTTTTTGTCTTGTGTTCTTTTTTTTTAAGCCATATCTCCACTACACAAATGATTACACAAAGGTGTTCTTCAGTGCACCTCAGTACTGGCTTCAGTTGCTACTGCGGGGTTGTATTTCATTAAAACTGAGCCCACGAGACGGACTGTTAAAATATTTTCACATATATTCAATTATTTTTACTTTACTAAGACATAGATTTTATGATAGTGATAAGTTCAATTTGCAGTTACAATGACTATCTTGAGATCTATTTTTGACTAAGATGAATTCTGGCCAAAATTCTATTATTCAGCATCTTTTCAAGAAATTTCAAAATTGTCCTGTTTTAAGGAGACACTATTTTCTCCTCACATAAATTTGGCTCAGAGATCTGCCTTGAACAATGTTTCCCTGTGGAAGCTCTTCTTTCCTTCCTA
Organism: Crypturellus soui; assembly: GCA_032275445.1. Lineage (NCBI taxonomy): Eukaryota > Metazoa > Chordata > Aves > Tinamiformes > Tinamidae > Crypturellus > Crypturellus soui. Next base: position 5,155,848 of record JAUBNY010000877.1, read on the forward strand.
TGATTTGCTTTTGCATTTAGCACTTGCGGATTTTTCCCCTTATGGTCTAAAGAAAAAAGACATCCTATACCCCATCTTCCTGACCAAAGTTGCTTTGCTGGCAGGGATCTTACATCTCTGAACTCAGTGTCAGCTCATGGGGTCAGAATTGAGTCTAGGAACAGCAGCATAAACAGTCAATGCAGAGAAATTCTAAGGCAAAGCAGAAGATGGACCCTAAATTTACTGTATCATTTTTCTCTCAAAATGAAATTAATATTAAAAATCAACCACATGGTAAATATCAAGGTTTTAACTACTGTTTCCTATTTAACTACTGTTTCCTAATACATTTTTAAAATTATGATCTTCCTAGTGAAATGGAAAAATATTCACGTCACTACAGTGTCTTTTTTAAGGATAAAAATAAATATAAATGCAATATAAGGATATGGTTATCCTACCACTTTTAAAAGAAACTTTTACCCTGCTAGAATTGTCCTAGTTTCTATGAATCTGTGGTTCTGCAGGAATACTGAAATGCTGACCTCAAAACTTGTGCCTTTATTTTAAATTAAGCAGGATACACACATGAAAAATAAAAATTTAAAAAAATCCAGCATAAAACCCAGCTTCCATTGTATACTTATATCAGTCAGGTTAACATCTGTTTGGTGTCTTTAGAGTAATCACAATTTCTCATTTAGAAACTCACTCAGACCTTGGGATGACTCAAGGTCTCACTCAGACCTTGGGCTTTAAGAAAAAAGTACAGCAAACACTCAATTAAAACTATCATAGTCATTTCACAGCAGATTAGAAATATGTAGACCTAACACAAACTAAAGGACACATTCCACATTTGCTACTCAAATTTTAGAAGAAAGATGTAAGTTTTTACTGAAGATGAAAGGACAGTCCAAAAATAGAACCTAGAGGTATGTATAAATAGAGAAACCTGTCTGAACGATAAATCAGCTACTCTACTCATGTACTTTACTGAGTCAATATTAATACTTCAGATGAAAAATTGAGCTATAATACATCATGCCCTTGAAAAATAATCTCTGATGAGAATGGAACCCACATCTAAAACTGCCAGACTTTGACTATTTGCAATGGTATAACCATTTGCAAAGATATTTTCTTATTGCATTCTATCAACTCCATTTTTGTAAACCAATTTCATTTGCTTCTTTAATCTGATTTAGTAACAGTCTAACAGGGACAAAGACATATGTATATGAGGGATCATCTCTTAATAGGCTACTTTTATGTGCTGGCTGGTTGTATGCTGTCACTGGTATGTAGCAAATGGTGAACAAATTGTGTTAAGTTGAAAATTTTTCACTGAAGTTTAAACTAACACATCCTAGATCATATTATTATTGGGGGAAGTAGCATTCACTTAGACAGTTAACACCAATTATCTGCTCTGTGGTAATTCATTAAGCATATCCAAGCCAGGACTTAGAGAAAAGAAAAAGCAATCCAAAACCACAGTCCTGCCTAAGGACTACAGTACTTTTCTCTATTCTCTTTTCTTATCCTCCCCTAATTTGAATAGCTATAGGTAACCTGCTTTTTACCCCTCCTTGCAGAGGATGGTATTCGCATCACACAGCCACTCTGGAGAATAGGAATAATGTGTTTGAGATAGATAGGAATGTGTGTGTCCTGTAATTTCAAAAGCTTAGTTGCCTTTTGGTAGAATGGTGGAATCTATGAAGTAGTAAAATTCACTCTTCTTTAGAGGAATTTTCTTCCCAAACTGTAGGCAAAACTTGTGCAAATGATTTTGCAGCACTCCATAAACTCACAAGATTAGATTTTATTGGTAAAAGACACAGTCATTAAGCAAAGTACATTCCTATTCCTCCTTGTAATAAACAAGATTTCTATCCATTGCTTTAAAATGTACTCATTTTACCTTTGTGGCAAAATGTCTAAATAGGGCCAGCAGTCTGTTTCAGCTTGGTTTTGGTGTCCAACATCATTTTTCTTCTAGTAGGTCTTCCAAAACACAGTGATACATGGCTACCTTACTCAAAATGCAACCACCCAAACCTTGGTGTCACAGACTGGATCAACCTGAATTAGAGTAAATAGCTACTATATAGTCAGGAGTGTATTTCTTCTAGGTTGAATTAGTTAGAGAATTTATTGGCACATCTCTATAAACATGACTTTCTGTACTAGGAAATAGTTAATCTTTTATTACATCGGATAGCCTTATGGGATTGCTTTAGTGATTCATTATAGAAATCAAAGTAAATTCTACTGTATTGTGCAGTTTGGCTCATCCAATTGGAAAAACCCTAATGATCATAAAAGCATGTGTTCTTACTCAGATATATTTTATGACAAGGCTGTAAAATGTACCTACCACAGCTTTTCATTGTTTCACAGATAATAAGCACAGTCATTTTCAGGTTTCTATTGTTCTACACTTGAGGTAGTGAATGTCGCCTTAGTCATTGACGTGACTGACAAATATTTATATTTACAGAATAGGCATGATTAATTTCTATGCTTTATCAATGAAGTTTACTCATCAAGCATATAGAAATTACTGCATTGCGTTTGAGATGTGACTCAAAATAATATGTCAGCTTTTCAACCATAAACAACTATGTCTGAGAGCTTAGAACTTGGCAGAAATTACTTTTTGAGTCTAACCTTAATATGTAGGTTAGTAGTCCAGAAATACTTTATTTTCTGAGACCTGCCAAACTTAATTGTACAAGTTAGTGCTTCAACTTCTACAAGGAGTTCCATTCACCTCAATGGGGATAACCAGGGCCAGACAAATTAAGTATTTGATTTTAATTATTTGCAGTCATTTGTCTCAAAAAACAAATATGAAAGAAAAAAAGACATATTTTTCGTTTAACAATCCTATTTAAGGGAAACATACTATAGCAATAAAAAAGGATGAAATTTCAGTTCTACTGAAATCCAAAGGATTTTGCATTGAATCCCATTTGTTCAGGTTTTTAATCAAAATATGTAGTTACCTTTTGATAGTTACTTCATATGAATTTATTAGAATAACTTTGAGCAGGACTCACATAATGAAAAAAAATCATTCCTACTATGCTTGAGAGAACAGAGATTTTATAGAACCCACTGGGATTACAGGCATGGTATTTCTCACAGGAATGAGTGTTTGCAGGAAGGGAGAGAGTTTGCCTGCTTTTAGGTATCTAAGGTTTGGCAAGCTTGCCTTAAATTCCCAGGTCTTTGCATGCCAGTAATTCAATTACAAAAATCCTGAGTTTTCATAGCCAAAGATTATCATGTGGTCAAAAAAACTGCCCATCTTTTATTATGGCATCAGAAAAATCCACACTTCTCTGGACTCCATCTACTTCTCGTTTTTTAGAACTTCCTATCATTCTTCTTATCTTTGGACATTTCCAAACCATATTTTCCAGTCCATCCCCAAAATAGGCACTGAACTCACATTAAATTTTTAGTTGCCACTTGGTCTTCAGGTCAAACAGAAAGTCTTGACACATGCTCTGTATATTGCTACAGCTCCTCAGTTGTCAAATAACTGCCATAATGCTCTAGTCTCATAAGAGGAAATTATTCACTGTATTAAATATTTGTAAAGAGAGAAGCCTTTCTAAAATATTCACTGCAGTTACAACATTAACAGATAAATCTCTGAAAAGATTTGGAGTGTCACATTTGGGGGTGCAGCTGAAGAAAAACTCACGTTACCTTGAGTGTTTCTGAACTACAGAAAGGAGAAGAGCAGACAGGTTACTGCAAAATAGAGATTATAGAAAACAGAGATGTGGCTTGTTAGCAGGAAATCTCCTCTGCCTATAATCATGGAAGGTTATGCCTGGACTAAACTGAGGGGGAATATAAAAAATGCATGGAGACATAGTGCCAAGGTAACAGGTTTATCTGGAAAGAAGGGGGTTTTGCAATAACTATTAAGAACAAAGGTCAGTAAAAACATGCTCTGCTAGAAACAGCCTTGATAGGAGAACACCCATTATCAGAGGTCAAACATAAACTCTCCCCTCTCCCTGCAACAAACCCCAGACCTGGCTCTCGAAGTCGTTTGAGAGAGATCTGCTCATATCTCTGGGACTGGTCACATCCTGGTCCATGGTACCCTGGTCGAATGGACCGCTTGCTGCCCTCAGCACACATGGCCTGTTTCCATATGCAAGGCTCTGTAAATTCATTCCCTCCAGTCACATACCTAAATGATGCACATTTTTTTTTTCAAGAAATCTTGCAATTGAAAAGCAATGGAGGATGTTCTATATGTTTAAGCACTGTGGAAAAAAATATATAGTTTAATAGACTTAGCCAAGCCTGAAGTACCCAGCTCTTGTCCTTCACTTTCTCTTTCCACTTCATCTGGAGTAGGACTGACTCATCTCAGTGCTCTTGTTTTATTGTCTTCCATACACCTGTCTCAGCTTTTATGATTCAAACCTTGCTCCTGTTATGTAAAATACTAGCACAAGTGATAACTTATTTAGTTACAGTGCCACAATAGTAATAATCTTCTCTAGCCCAGGCGTTGATCCTCTGGCTTGATCCATACAAATGATAAAAACTTTTATGCTAAGCCAGTTGCAAGATGGAAAACTTATAAGCATAGTATATCCTTGGTGAGAGGTTGCCTTAAGAGCTCTGTATAAAATTACTGCTTTGTGTTTTTTACTTTTCTTCTTTGTTTTTGCATAGATGGGGAATACTTGGTAAATGCACAATAAAAAACATACACACTGGTATGTGATGACGGCTTTCCACGCTACGAGACTACACAATCTGAGTCTTTCCATAATGGAAACAACATAGAAGTCTGCAGCACCCGTGTCTCCTGTGGAATGATGAATTAACTCCACAACCTCAAGGTGGTTTGGAACACATTTTCTTTTCCACTATAATGTTTCATGAAGTGTGAGTTGTTGGACTTTTTTTTTTTTTTAACTTTTTTTTTTTCCTGCAGATGTTCCTGGCAGTGCTGTGCCACATTCTCTTATTGATATGGTAAAGGTGATGGAAAAGGAATGTGGAATTGAAATGGGTCACTGTTCTTCCTGACACTGCTGAAAAAAAAGTTACAAGGAAAGAACTGTAAGATTCACTTTGAACAATTACAGAGCTTTAACACACTTGGGATTTTGCTCTAGTAAATCTCAAAACTTTTAAAACCTGAACCTGTGACTTGAAAACAATACCTATGAAAAGCAAGTCCTGTAGTGTAATCTAGATCGTTATTATTCTGTCCGGCAGTGCCAATTTTTTGTTGTCTGTATTACATATACTAAGCATACAGTAGTTATGCTATCTTATCTCATCTTTTCTTATGGAATGCAATACTAGAAATCTGTGATTTGCTCAGTGAACACTCTCCCTTCCCATGCTGCAGACTAGACTGTGGGCAGTCAGGTCATCACCTACTTGCAAACGCTGCTGTGTAGTATGTGACCAGTATGTGAGTCGGGCTCTGGCAAGGGAAAGAGAAGATCCCAAGATGGCAAAGCAAGAGAAACAAGCTGACTGCCAGTAGCTACCCCTGAAATTCTGAAAAGGCAACAGTCTGGCAATGCTTCTCATGTAAGTTTAGAGTGTGATTTAACTCTGGTTTGAAATTCCTACATTTTGATATCTACATGTAAGAGCCATGTTTGAGACCACATTGCAGGCAAAGAAGATCCAACCAGTGCAGTCAATGGAGTATAGAGGTTTGACCAGCTGCTCCAGCCAGGTGTCAGCTCCTTTGTCCTCATCATCTATTGCCAACGCAGGTGCCTTCAGGCATCCTGTCGGTCTGTCCCTCCAGGAGTCTTTCATAGCTCCTTGTCCGTAGGTGCTAGATCTGCAGAGGCATCAAACAGCTTAACATGTTTGCAGCAACCATCTAGGGGCAAGGAAGCACACCTGGGAACAATGCAAACAGCCTTAGGAGCCTATGTTTAGGTGTATGTTGTTAGCCATATCTGAGTTACATGCTGAGGCTATCGTGAGAGAAAGTGGAGAGAAACAAGCATTTCTCAAGTGTAATTCCCCTAACATATTTTAATTCCTATTTGAAATAAACTGTGCCATAAAAGAGTCTAGGAGGGATTCAGCTACCTAAATTCATGTGCCCAGAGCCATTTTAAATGCTCAGAGGTATCCAGGACCTCTATTCGAGACTGGCAGATAGGACACATGGCCTATTAGAAATGGGTCCCCATTGGTCCAACAACTAGAGGCCAGAGAGGTTGTCCTAGAGCATCTCAGTCGCCACTAGACACTCCTCCTTACACACTGAGTCCTCTAGTTACCTCCTTTGACCAGCTCCACCATCCAGACAATTTTTTGCCCACTACAGGTGGGCAAAATATCTCCTGCCCCAGGTGCTTTTTTCCAACACATAGAGAATGAATGGGTTCTACTTCTCTGTTCCTGGGGACCGGCTTATGCATAGAGACTGCTCCCTTCCAGACAGCATGCACAGATGAGACAGAAACTAAGAGCTCAGTTTTGCAAAGAGCTTGCCCCTGCCCCCACCCAAATACCTGCAGAGTTCTACCTGCTCCGCTCACACAGCTTCAGCTCATTTCCTCTCAAATTCTTGACCCATGCTTGAGGGGCACAGGTGAATGGGCTGTAGGAACCTTACACCATCCTTCATGGAGTTCCCTTCCAGCAAGCAATCCGCAGCTGGCAGTTTTTCACCAGTTTTCCAGACAGCAAAGCAAAAAGCAGAAGGAATTAAAGTAGAAACACAGACTTGCTGCAACAGTTTCTCTGTTGCAAATCATATTTCAAGGGATTTGATTGGGTGTTAAGGGATGGGCAGAAAACTAGGCTTAAATTGGAAGGTGATTTTGTCCTCAGCTATAACGTAGCTATTCTCAGGAATAATGGGTGTGAAATTAATTTAGATGCATAATACAATTTCAAAAACTAAATTGAGAACTCTAGAAGTTTGGGAAAATTAAAACAATAAGCAACCAAATAAATTAATGAGAATAAGACTTGAAGTGCATTAAAAATAACAGAAAAACAAAAGACATTTGTTAAAATGAACACTGGAAATTTAATAATTTAAAGCACAAGTAAAGAAAATATTGAGATAAAAGACAGAAAAAAATAGGTGAAGAATATATACTGATTTGGTGGGGAACTGTCTAAAAGTATGGTAATATATTAAGAAAAACAAAGAATAGGTTTTAGTCCCAATGAATAATGCTGGTTATGTCCTTACTGTGATTCAAGTAACAAAGTGTGCATTCTGCTTGTTGTCTTGCACATATGTGTTTCATAATTTTATGCTAATTTTGCATTTCTGGAGGTGGATTTTTGATTAAAAGATTGTTCATTAGAAAAAGGAAGAACATTGGAAAGGCCCCAGTCCCATGCATTGCTGTTGCAATTGCAAGAACAGAGTTTATGAAGAAGCATTTGAGGGTCAGGACTTTGCTGCCCTCTAAAAACAGGCATCTGATAATAATGTTCTCTAGCTACTGCAAAACTGGCTTTAGTTTTAGGGAGTGATCCAGGCATGAAAGAACTCAGACATTGGCAGATCAAACTGGCAGACCAATATTATCTCTGTGTCTCCTTATTCTCCTCTGAAGGGTGATATGTCTGTTATCTATTGTTTTTTACTTTGGATGAAACACAGCCTGCCTGGCTTAATTCTCTCCTTGGGTGCTTAGGCAGTGCCTCACTGAAATGTAGATACCTAACACTAAGTGGGAGAAGAAGGCAGGGAATGATCCCATCAGCCTAACATAACTGATCAAGCTCCCTATAAAGCTCACTTCTTCAGCCTTTGAAAGCCTGCAGTGGTTTTATCCAACCTGATTTTTGTACTTTCCTCACACAGGGGTGAGAGAAAATCAGGCCCTTCAGAAAGCAATCCCGTACATGGTGTTTCTGTCTTTCTCTGAAAGCCTCAGGGAATTCTCTCGTACACCTCAACAACCTAATGAATCCCATCAGACATGGGATATGATGGTGACCACCCTACCACCCACCACCAACATGACAGCCTGCTAGTTACAGCGATGCCCCAGGTCTGAACCCACTTTTGCCACATCTATCTGGGGTTCCCTAGTGTGCCTCTCCAGTCTTGCATTTTGAAACTGGGCCTACCTGCAAGCAGTAAGTGTGGTTAGGATATTGGTGTGGATGAGGTAGAACCGCAGCTTTGCCCTCTACTCTCAAATTTGTTTTAATTTTCATCAGTAATGGTTTCAAGTAACACCAGGTACACTCAAGGCAACCGGTCCTGCCCCTGGCTCTGCTTTTTCTTGAGTTCATGCCCACCCACTAGAAATGTTTTTTACTTTTTCCATCCGGTTCCTTGAGCATGGTCAGCTAAAGTTGAGTGCATTGAGGACCCTTCCTCAGATACAAGACCTGTGATCTGATGGTGGTTTGGACACTTTCCAGAAGCACATCTCCCACCTTTCTTGAGAAGACCAGGCCCCAGACACTGAGGAGGGGCTCCACAGACAGACTCAAGGCACAGGGAGCGGAGCCAGGCCTCAGTGATGAGGCCACCTGCAGCCCTGAGCCAGCCCTGCTGCCCAGCCTGGGCAGTCAGGGATGTCGTTTGATGTCATCTGGCAATTAGAAAGGGAGAAATACTGGATTACAGATGAGATTTTTTTAGAAAAAACAAGTGAAAGACTACCTCAATAGTGAAGCTTTTTTAATGACAATATAAATCACAATAAATCAAGGTAAGATTTGGGGACATCCCATAAACAACGCACTTCTGACTCAGTCTTTCCTAGCTTTTCTAAAAGCTTCAGATTGAGCCAGACAGTCTAAATCCTATTAAACTTGGTAAATTCATGTAAAAAGGAATGTTCCTTGGACTACAATAAGGTTTCCTACCAATTTTCCTTTGATTATATTACAGACGACAGTTTATAATAGAACTGTAGACTATGGTAACGCGGAAAAAAAACATAAAATTTAACATTTATATATTTCCAACTCCTTGTCAGACATCAGAGGGATTTAAAAAAATTTAGCAAGGAATTTACAGCTTGACACAATTGCATATGCAGTAATAATAATAGCATAAATATCAAAGGTAATCTCCTCCCTTCTGCTATTCATCTACCCTCAAAAAGAAGCAACATTAAAGAAGCATTAAAAAGTAAATCAGAATTTGAATGTGAAGCTGGTAATAAATACAGAAACAATCAGGGAAACATTTTTCTCTCACTATGCGAGATAGCTCAATGAATAAATTCTCTATATATCTGTGGAATAACTATTCCTGAAAAATCTCTGTATAAAGTACGTGCCACCTCCTTCTATTTATTTATTTTTTTCCCTATGGCTATTTCCAAACTTTAGCCAAGGAGCTTTTAGAAGAATTTGGGTGCTCTCAAGGATCTCAAGCAATATATTTAAAGTCCAAATTTCATCTGGAGGATTTTCTGTGAAGGACTCATTGCAAACTGGGGGCCTAGTCACTCAAGTATTTCTGCATTTATGCAGATGTCTTATATGATTAGCTTCCCTCAGAAGAGTCACATGAGTAAAGTAATTCTCTTGCAACACAGTTTGAAGCACTGCGCCCAGCAGCTGAATCACCGTATTTTCCATGGCACTCTGAGTGGCAAAGACGATATCATTGAATGGAGATTCTGAATACTCTTTTATGCTGATTCCATCCCAGCTCTGCTTCACACATTCAACAGACAGCCCTTTTGTAGCTTTATTTTTTGCTAAAGGGGGTAGCTGCATTTCACTATATCTTCCTATTTTCCACAGTTCAAAACTCAATCTAAGCCATGAAAATTCACTTGGAAATAAGACATTTTCAAAAAAAAAAATGACCATATATATTCATGTAGTTTAGAGGAAAAAATAAATACTTGGCATGTGCTATGATAATAGATATTTGTGTAGAAGACTAAGAAAATATTTATTCTTTTTTAAATAAGATATTATAAAAATAAAAAGCATTAGGGGCAAAAGATCAAGCGCAAATTCTCAAGGTTAGGGCTACATTTATGAGTAAACATTTTTCTCAGGTTTATTTGGAGTTAGAATATCTTGTCAAGCTTTCTGAGAGTAATGTAATTACTACAGAAATACTGTTTAAGCATATTTTTAAAAAACCTTCTGAAGAATCCTCTCTATATTATAACTAAAATGCAAAGGGAATGAGATCGCAATTTTACAGCTATATTTTTTCATATTTTCTGTAGGTTGTACTAAACTGTAAATATTAAACATTAGTTTGGAAAAAGTCTGCTCCATCCAAGAATATTCTGCTCATTAAAGTCTTGTAGACACTTTCTGCCTCTGGAGAATTTTTGGGCATAAGTAAGAAGTTGGGATATGAAAAAAAAAAAATAGGAGAAAATCAGTTTCATCCAACTTGCAATCCAGACAATGAGGAGCCTGATGATGATGTAGTGAACGCTGCAGACAGGGAACTCAGTTTGAACTCTGTTTGCTTCATACAAAAAAATGCTCGCAGGTATGAGACAAGCTTTAAACTCCAAGATAGGAGCTATCTGAAAACCAATGGAAATATTAAGCAATACAGCTATGTGAATGCAGCTGAAGTCCTATCTCCTATTGGAGAAGAAAAAATCTGCTTCTTGTACCTGGAGACTATGGTTGAGATACCCCAACCCCCTCATCTCTCAGAAAAAAAATGGGAAAAGTTAAATCAGTCACTGAACCCAAAGCCATTTGACAACAAAGCAAAGTCCTACAGATGGCATGACCACCCCAAATTACTCATCACTCAAACAAAAATCAAGGGAAAAGTTTAACCTGTCACTGAACCCCAACCTACCTGACAATAGAACTAAGTCCTACAGACAGCTTGTCCTGGTGAGTGTGGAGAAACCTCAGGGATGCTGAATTTTAGAGATTAGGAATCAAGTCTCTGTGCAAAAAGGGGTGCAGTGAAAGGAGATGAAAGTGTAACAGGGCTAGGGAAAAAGTACGGCAAATCTTTAAAGTACTTTCTCCAGATTTGGCAAGAAGATAGATGTCATGTTTGTAGATTTAATAAAGCCAAAGACTTGGGGTGAATTTAGTAATCCTGCAGACTGTTCTGCAGACCTGTTATCAGCAGTGAACCTGTGCTGAGCCCTTCCATGAAATACATAAACCCTGATAAATTCATCAAGCAGGACCTTGTCCCCTCAGGGGGACAAGAAGAAAGCCCCTGTCTTCTCCACAGACTTCAGGGTGCCAGAGCTTTTAATGGACAGCCTGGTAACAGGAGCCCTGAAGGATGCTGTCTTCTTGGTGTAGGATGAAGACACTGGTGGGAACATGTAAGACTGCAGATTTTAGAACATGAAAAGTATCTTCTCAGACTGATACTGTATGAGTGAACTCAGCAGAAGTTTAAGACTAATTGCCCATGCATCTCTCAAAGGAAAAGTGAGCAAGGATGGTAAGGTTCAAGCAAGGCTAGTTGTCTTTCTTTCCCTTGTGAAACTGAATGCTAAGGATCAAAATAGATCATATCCAGACTATTAGTTGGTCAAAAGTGGTTGCTGTCTAGCCACTGCCAATGCAAACGTCTTTAGAACAGCATGTTCAATGCTCTAAGGGTTACACAACCCAAGCAAGCAAAGACAAATTCTTCTTTTTCTAAATGTCCTTAGCTTTTTGCCAAAGAAGTGGAAAGAAGAGGCAGGGAGAATGATGAGTTAATTTCTTTCAGTTATGAGAATAACACAGTTAATAAGCTGCACCATCTCATTTTGTTTTGAAAAGGATGAGTGATACTGTGAGCAAGACTTTCCAGGTATCCATTTATGCATGCTTATTTCATATAGATCCTGGCTGTGTACACAAGATTAGAAAAAAAAATATGAATTGCATTTCAAAAACTCAGATAGTGTTTGAATTTTTGTATCCACTGATGGTGGATCAGGAATCTTTCCTGCTTACTTTTGGAAGGTTTACTATTTGTGTTTGCAAACATAACAAATTAAACATTCTATTCAAAACTAATCACACAAAAAGCTTGGTATTTCTTTAGCGTGGCAAAGAAATGTCTACCAGACTCAGAAATGAGCTCAGTTTTTGAAACTGTAGCTCTGAAAGTCTTGTATAATTATTTTGTCTTGATTTGTTTCCAGAAAGACTGCCAGATCACTATATTGTGCAATTACAACCTCCAGTCTTTCAGTTCTTCCAATTGGTAGAAACGAACCTTTCAATTGCTTTTTAGAAGTATTAGTTAAAAGAACAATTACTATGTTGCTGAAATTGTTTTGATAACAGTTTTTCTCCTACTTAATTTTCAAAGGTGAACAATCTAACTTTATTGATATTGCTATTCCAATGCTTCACCACAACCAGTAAATTGTAATGCACACAGCTTAATCACACGAGCTGGATACCAATATAACATCTATGAACTACCTTACAGGACTTTATTAAGTAAAATAACTAGAATAAAATAGAATACAAATTACAAGACTTTTAAAATCGCAAACTGTTTAATAATTATATTAATATATTAATAAGTGATAAGTAAATACAGAAATAATAAGTGGTTCAAGAATTTAGAACTTAGATAACAGCACTTACTAGAAGATATTCCTTGTTTTATGTTTTATGAAGTAGACTTTGTTATAAGGGAGCAAAGAAAAAATCTGTGATCTCTATGCTGACCTCATATTTACTCATGTATGTCACAGCTACTTCAATTGTTTTTGCTTAGGATTTGTCATTATAATCCATAAAGAGTTAATCTAATGTTTAAATAAAGTTACTAAAATAATCAATCTCTGTCATTTTCTTTAACCTTCAAACACTTTTAAATTTAATTTTCTATGGAAAAAATGGCTGCAAGATAAAGAAATAGAGAAAATGTAAGTAGATGTCAAAAAGATCCAAAAGGATACTGAACTAGGCTCTTGTTCAATTATTCTGCCATTATGAACTGAGTGTGAACTGATGGTAATTGAAGCAAGAAAGGCACTAAAACACTTTCCATCTGCAACGAATCAGAGGAATGAAGATAAAATGACAAGGACATTTAACGACAGGATTGTTCCCTTGCCCGTCTTTCTGCTTAAAAAGTCTGGCCAAATTCCAGTTAAAAATGATCCCAGCACAATGAGTATACCATTTACGTGTGATGTGCAACTGGGTTTCACAGAGATATTTGGAGAATGCAGTTAAGTATCTCTTTGAAATCTGGACCATTCCCAGATTTTCCGATGCTCATGACATTTTGGGTTGAACTTCTTCTTCTCCTTCTCCTATTTCTCCTTCTTCATCTGCTGCTATTACTGCTACTAATTCTAATTCTTCTCTTTCTTTTTTTTTCTATTTTTCCATCAAAAAAAATCTTCTATGTTATTCATGAGGAACACTGCTGCTATTGAATACAAACCGGTATTGGAATTTATGTGGAAAACAAGCATACACAAGACCATACCGAGTTCCCATGCCATCCCCCTTTTAACACAACACTCACTACTGAGCCATTCCTCAGTCCTACCCTCCTACAACACACCACAGATCCTCGCTGGCATCAGGCTCATTATTCTGTTACAGATAAAGACTCCAAGATAGACAGAATCCATTTTAAAGATAATCTCTTTCAATGGTGCGTTACTGTTACCATTGAATATGCATAGTTTGTTCATAATCCATCGATATGTGTTTGTTCTCCAAAATGTCCTTCTCATGATTGAAAATTCAGGGCATGATCAATTCATCACGAAATTGGCAAAGTTTCACATAAACACTGGACTTGATTTTCCATGTTTTCCAGACTTTGGCACTTTCTTGTAACTTCTTTCTGGTGTGGACAGAAAAAATTAGGCAAGGCATCCTACATTACTGAAATGAAGAACTAAGAACTAGAATGGTATAAATGATATCTTATTACCAAAGAAGGCAGATGGAAGTTTATTCTTGAATAGATTTTGGAGTGAACTTAATAAAACTTTTAAATTTCACTAATAAAGAGAGTAATTCTATGATGATAAAGGTGAAATACTGATTCTGCATCTGTTATTTAATAATCGAAAATTAGAAAACATTTGTAATCCATTGCTAACAGGGCAAACAGCAAACAAAATTACTTCAGATCATTGAAGGATGGGGTGAAACTGGACTGCACGAAAAATCAAAAAGATGAGGTGTTTGATTTGAAGTTCCCACATTGCAGTGACATCTCTGAATAAAAAGATTTTGTTTTACTATCAAAACTGAAAACATGCATGTGTTTGTTGCCCAGCTGTATGGGTTTGCTGCCCAGCTTTTCAAAGAACAGTCTAAATTCTTTCTTTCCCCAGATTTTATGAGAACATCTGTTTTGTTCAAACTTTCTCCCTTAAAAACTGTTAGCTCATAACAGTTAAAATAACAATTTTTGATCTCCTTTTTTTCTGGGTTACTTCTAAATCAACATAGTCAATGGTTACTATATGAATTAATTTTCTATATTTTTACTGTTAGTTGGAAGATCCGGGTCATGTCTCTCTCAATCATTCTTGCATTTTTCTTAAAGTAAGAAGCAAATCAAAAACAAGAAAATTCACTTGTTTGATAAAACTTTCCACTAAATATATTAAAAATTTACTGCACATACTAGAGGCTTAATGTGGATTTTATTTCAACTAGTTTTTATTTTTATATTATTTTCAATGGATGGAAGATTCAAACCATAAATAATAATATTTGCAAGGGTTTAATGCAAAGCCAGATGAAGAAAAATGGAAGACATAGTAGGTTAAAGTGAGAATTACTTTGATTTTCAAACTATTACATTTTTGCCAGTACTTTTAGAAAGAAAAATATATTTCCATTTTAAAAATTTATCCGTCATGTATAGGTAATATGCAAGGTGAGATATAGAGATGTTTTTTTCCCAGTAAACATAACACCAACCTTTGGGGAAGATCAAAACAATTTTCAAATTTTTGTCAAATTTAATAATTCCAAAAGGAAAAAAAATAAGAAAGGTTTGGAATAAGTCAAAATATTTTGTCACTGCTTTTAAACAAACTGTTTTCCTCAGAACAGTAATATAAAATTAAATGATTTTGCTGAGATGCAAAACTATAGCTGTAAACAGCAAAGGAATTTATTAGAATAAGAGAAGTAATGAAGGCAAGGGGAACAAGGGGGACAAGAAATGCAAGGGTGAATGACATGGAAGAAGAACAGTTGGAAGAAATTGCCAGATCATGTTTGGATATGGCCAGACTCAGGAGTAGGACACATGTCTAAGTTTGTGTAAGATTGTGTAACCAGATCAGATGCTGCTTTTTTTTCCATATTCCATTAGTCACAGTATTTAGCCATATCTCAGTTCATGTGAAGCCTCTTCTCTCCCAGGGGTAGGGAGTGCAGATGCAGACTAAAGGAAGGGATGAATTTCTCTCTGCTCCCCGGCATGAGCAGAGGATCTCTCGTGCCGCATGACTCAGTCTAGCCCACAGTGCTGCAGGTCTTACCACGCTGCCGAGGGCTCCTGCAGCGCACGCAGGACCTCCACACCAACACAGGGCTTGGCTTACTGCTTCCAGGAGCCACCAGCTTGGCTTGAGCAGTAGCATGGGGACATGCTCATGGAGCACGAAATCTTAGAGCAAGAAATCACCAACGTTATCTCCTGACCTTGTATCGCCAGTATTTCAGGTGGAAACTGAACCCTCTGAAACAGTGCAATATATGTGCTGCCTTTTAAAGCCACAGGACTCCCAAAGATGCTTTTGCCTTCTCCTGAGATATCAGACCACCCCATCTTTCCTTGTTGTGGCAAGTGTGCAGAGATAAAAGTAAATATAAGGCAATAAGGTCAAGCATAGTAATTGTCTGAAATGAAAACTGCCTTAATAGCTCTGTGAGCTCCTCAAGGGAGAAAGAAAGATATTACCGCAGTGAAAAGCTATGTATGAAATAAGCACATTTTTCCATATTCACATTCCATATTTCTGCACCTGAAATTAGCCGGTGCACTGATAAATGAATTTATATGGTTGATTTCACAAAGGCAGTTTGTATATTGCTACCATCTGTGCACCAAAACCTTTTAAAAGTACAATATGAAAAAAATGGCATTGTAAACATTCTAAAAATGTTAGTGGGTATTCCAGTCTCTTAAACTTTTTTTACCATATTAGGTTTTCATCAGAATTTGGAGTAGAGTGAGCAGAGTGAATTTCTAAACCTTAGAAGATCAGGCAAAAAAAAAAAAGACGATATCAAGTAAATCCCTATAAAAGCAATATCACATCCAGAAGAAACATGTTATTTTGGGTCTTCCAAATGCTTTGAAAAGAATAAAATGTGGTTTGGAAAGAAAAGAGGTATGCTTCGAAATTCCAGCTGAAGAACCAAGGAAGACCTGTTTGTTTTCTTTTTGTCTTTTCACGCTGCGTTTCTGGATTTTTTCGTTTTTTTTTTAGTATCTGTAAAGCATTTTCAGATTATTTTGTATGACAGGTTGAATATGCATCATTATTTTTGTTGCTAGGACAAATGAGATAATTGTAAATGTTTTGGCTACAGAGAGGAAACCACTATCAATTTTATGTGGGATATGCAAGAAAGCCATGGGCAAGCAGAGCCAAGGCACATGGTGACTGTTGGATATGAAATAGCCGCTGTTGGTGGCAATTGGTAGAAGAAACAGAATTGAAAGGTTATGGAAGAAAGCAGTTGTTTACAAATTTCGTTTGTGTCAGCAGCAGATTTTTTACAACAAGATATCTGAGTGTCTCTGGCTCTTTTCTAAACATGACAGGGAAGGGGTAAATCACTAAATCACTCTTTGTTGTCACACTGTTTTTATGCTTTTAAGTCACTAATGACTGAAATACCATCAAGAGCACAGACTTAGGGGGTGATCTACAGCGCTGAAAGTAGGGTGGGTGTTGGTGGGAGACACCCTCATACTCCTTACATCTGCACTGTGATAAGACCAAAGAAATCCCCGAGGCTGAACTTGGCCCAAAGAATTCCCTTGAACACCTGCATCTAGAAAGGAATTTTCCATCCTTTCAGCTCCCACTTTTCTGCCAGGGAAGTACAATAAATGTAGGAATATGATTCAATGCAATCATTTCTTAAAGTTATGCTCATCTTTCTGTCTCTCTGATCCTTCCCAGTGTTCCAAAAGGGAAAGAATAAAAGATACAGAGTAAACACACAATGATCTTTTCCCTGAAATCCCTTCTCTGCATCCTGAAATAGATGTTTGGAGGCCTTCCTGCATGACAGTCGCATTTCTACAATTATAGTTAGTACCATCAATAAGTTTATAGGTTTATAATGAAGGGACTTCTGGAGATCATCTGATCCAACTTCCCTTCTCAAATAGGGTCAGCTAAAGTAAGTTGCCCAAGACCATGTCCAGTCAAGTTTCAAATATTTCCAAGGATGGAGACTCCACAGCCTCTCTGGGCAACCTGTTCCAGTGTACAACCATCCTCAGGCTGAAGTGTTTTTTTGTTTGTTTTTTTTATGTTCAGATGAAAATTCAGAATTCCTTTTGAAACCATGTATAGATTTGACCTGCACAACATCAGACACCAAGTTCTAAAGCTTAATTCTGTGCTGCGTGTAAAAATATTTTTATATTTAAATCTCTTACATATTTTGCTTAGTGTCCTTAAATATCATAGATTGACAGAAAATGAATATTTTTCTTCATTTCGTTCATACTACTTATGATTTTCGATTTATCTCTTACCCATCTTGCTCATTCATTTTCCAAGCTTTTACATCATTTCTCCTTGCCTGAAAGTAGTTTCAGAAGTGTTCAGGATCACAGATCAATATAATGATATAACAGTACTTTATGTTTTAGCAATTCCCTTCTTAATCATTTCTAGTATTCTGTTTTCCCCCTTTTCTCACCATCACAGATCACCGAGTTAGTGTTTTCTTCAAGAAACAACCACAGCGACTTCAAGTATTTCTCCTGACTGGAAATCATTTCTAATCCATCACTGCATACTTATACTTAAAGATATTCTGTCCAACATGCCTTATTTAGTATGTATTGACTTTTAGTTCCATCTTCCATTTTACTTCCAAGTCTGTCAGTGTTAGGAAATTTGGATTTTTTTGGAACTTTTAAAAGGAGCTCTAGATTTGACTATACTCAATATTTTTATCAGAAAAGTCACTATTTGTATTCTATTTTGAGTGTATTAAAGATATATTATGGATTTGCAATCTCTACATCTCAAATATCAACTGTTCATTCCTTGCCTTTATTTCCTACATTTTAGTCAGCTATTAATCAAGAAAACTTTTCCTGTCTCATTCCATAAATGCTCAGATCCTTTAAGATTTCCTGACAGGGCACCATGCCAAAAGCGGCAGAGATATCTCAATTCAGTGTATCAATAAGTAACCCATCTCATGCGTAATAATTCCTTCAACAAATTTGAAACAGGTTTGTGATGCATGACTCCCCTTTACAAATGCCGCTTTTATTGGATCAAAATATTTTTAATTGGCCTATATGTCTTCTTTAGTGTTATTTCTAACAATTGGACCAGTTCAGGATTCATAAACACTGGTCTGTGCTTCCTTAGATTTATCAGCTTGCTATCATATTTTTCAATTCCTAAAGAAACAATACAGAGATGAATTTAAGCGACAGAAACACAGAAAAACAGAATCCCAGAATGGTTGAGGTTGGAAGGGACCTCTAGAGATCACCTAGTCCAATCCCCTGCTCCAGCAGGGACACCCAGAGCACGGGGCACAGGGTGGCATCCAGGCGGGTTTGGAAGATCTCCAGAGAAGGAGACTCCACAGCCTCTCTGGGCAGCCTGTGCCAGGGCTCTGTCACCATCACAGGAAAGAAGTTCTTCCTCATATGGAGATGGAATTTCCTGTGTTTCAATTTGTACCCATTCCTCATATGGAGATGGAATTTCCTGTGTTTCAATTTGTACCCACTACCCCTTATTCTGTCACTGGCCACCACCAGATGAGTTTGGCCCCATCCTCTTTGCATTCTCCCCTCAGGTGTTTGTACATATAGATCAGATCCCCTCTCAATCTTCTCCAGACTAAACAGGACCAGTTCGCTTAGTCTTTCCTCATACCACAGATGCTCCAGTCCCTTAATCATCTTCGTCGTACACTCTCTCTAGAAGCTCCACATCCTTCTTGTCCTGGGAAACCCATAGCTGCACCCAATACTCCAGGTGCGACCTCAGCAGACCTGAGGAGAGGGGCAGGATCCCCTCCCTCGAGCTGCTGGCAACACCACAACTTAGAAGTATGTATTCCAGACACCCCAGATCTCCAGTAGTATCCCCAACAGGAATGCTATTTGACGTCTTCACTTCATCCAAATCACTGGGTCCTGATACAACAATTATCTTCCGTCCAAGCCCAAAAAGTATTTACCATTTGGTAAATACTTGCCTAAGCAGTATATACCTCTTGGGTATGTACTTGATTACATACGAGTTATTGTCTTATTTACTTAATTACGTACATGGAAGAAATATGTATGCATTTGTTTGCCTGTCTAAAATATTGAAAAAACCTTATATGTATCCACATGGCGCCTCGCCTCCTTAGTGTTATACCTGGCTATATTCTCCCATTCATTGTGCATTTCCTTGTGCAATGAGCCCTTGGAAGGGGAAGCCTGAGCTCTGGTCTGGGAGGGTGGGTGAGGTAGGGGATGACGTCTGCCAGGGCTCCAGTCCCCTGGCAAGATATCTGTTGTGTCACCACCAGCTCCCAGGCCCCCTGCAGTGCCCTGATGGGCCCCTACAAGCACTCGGGTATCAGAGCCATAAACAGCTACAGCTGGGTCAAGAAAACTGCATCTGCCGCTCTGCGCTGCTGCATTAAGTGGTATACTGAATTCCAGAAACTGCTCCTGGATTGCCTCTGTAACATCACAAATTTCACTATTTGAGTTCCTTTCCACATTTAGATCACAGACAACAAACAAGCTATGTTCTTCTACACCTGCACTACGTTAAACCACCTTTTCTTGGGTGACAGAAACTGTAGCTGCAGTGAATTTCAATAGCTGTCATTGACTTACTGATGCACTGATTCAAAAATTCACTGATTCAAAACTGATTCAAAAAATGAATTTTAGGAAAAGCATGCATCATTTTGCCTCTTTTTCTAAATGGCAACATTTACCAAAGTAGTGTAAAGGAGTATAAAGCAGACTTTGCTTTACATTTGTGAAGAATCCTTGGATAACGCATTAGTAGTATCTTATCTAAATGACAACTACAATTAGCAAAAAGACCTCAAGATAGTCGCTGCAAAAAATCACACAGAGTGTGCACCTGCCACAGGGAAAAAAACCTGCTCAACTCATGTGGGTTAAATAAAATCAGATTCAAAGTGGTTTATTGATTTCCAAGTGGTACATAATTAATGGGCAATGAGTGGGCCGCACCTTCAGGATCAATATCAGCAGTACTACAGGCAAGGAGCAATACTAGATGCTTGCAAAACGTTAATGAACACGTATGCATTTCTGAACAGGCTCTGCAGCTAAGCCCAGGCAGTTGTAACCCCACGCACAGAGTTCTGTGCACAGGTATCCTGCTGTCGTGGGCCCTGGGGTCACCAACCTGTGCATCCGCTCAGACAGTTCGCGTTCACAAACTGTCTTTGCAGCCACATTTCCATCTGAACAGCTGTTCTTATCCAGGCTGTGGAGCCCCTTCTTGTTCTGTTATTGATCTATTTCAGCAATTCACTGCTGTGCCAATTAAATTCAGCTGATAACTACACCCACAAACGCATAGAAATATGAATTAAAGAAAAAAAATAGTGGATTGGGCATGACACACTTACATAAACTGGTTTATTCCTCACGAGCACTTCCAATGGGAATTCTTTTCTAGAGCATTCTCATCAGAAAACTTGGAAAACTTGTAAAAATTCCTTATATTTCAGCTCTCTGCTTTAGTCATTGGCATACCCATGTACCCGTAACAGTTCAATTTAAAAAACAAGGAGAGCAGCAGCTGGTGGCCATCCAGGTTCTGGAGTCTTGAAAGCTGTCTGCCATATATGTGGCTTTCATAAAAAAAAAAGTAGAAAGAATGTATTAAAAAGAAGAAACATGTGAAAAATACACCCTGTGAAGAGATGACATTTCATTCTTTGCACATGCATACAGTGTGATATGAACTAGTCTCATTGCTAACTGTGCACCAGAGATTCACCAAAGCAGGATGGAGAGCATGGTCTGAAGTATTCTCAGGGTGCAGGACCAGTGCAATGCTTGCCGCACTCAGAGGAAGCCAGGAAATCTAGGCAGTGCTTTAAAATATGTTTCAAGGCAGGGAAATACAAAATGAGGAAGAATAAGCTGTCACACTATTGACTTCGGTGGAAGCAGCAGAGCACAGCGCACCCTGTGCTGAGGAGATGAGGTTATCTGGAAGCTTCAGTCTGGCCCAGCCTGACCCACACCCCTCTCCTGAGGCTGCTGCTCAGGCACCTCCAGAGGTGCGGCATGTCCACGGGTTTCAGGCTTTCTTGGTAGACTATTTTTAGATAATTTCTTATTCGCTTTGGTTTCTTAAAGATGCCTGATGATGAGTATTTGTGTTGTTTACTACAGAATCTGACATTAGGGGCCAATATTAGGGTGTCACTGGATCACAGGACTCTTTAAGAGCAGACAAGGGTCTGCTTTTTGCTTTTACCTTGACTTGCCTGCTGGAGGCAGCTGATGTGAAAATGTAGATGTGGCTCTGGAATTTGCCAGGGATTGGCAAAAGTGGTAGAGAAAAGAATCCCAAATCTCCTTACTCAGCATTCCTGAATAAAGAGGAATAAGCAATTAAAGATGCGAGTTTGATCTGGATTGTAGCTGCACTGGTGCCACACCATGAAAGCAGTGGAGTTACCCCATTGCAGTGTCAGGCAAGAGTAAATAGAGGTGAGGCCCTCAGATTCCCTTTGTATCCTTATTTTAACTTGGCTTCAATTTAGCAGCTATGCTTGCTTCCTCCATATTATAAATATTTTATTTTTTATTTCAGGCTCTGAGTTCATCATTTAAGCAGCAAGGCATTTAGCAGCGCTATTCTCGTTCACTTTGAGGATGTACTTCAAACACAGAATTAAATCTCTCACTGCTATAGAATAGTGTTGCCCCACATGGCTCAGCAGGGCCCTTCGCCTTGCACAAGCAGAGTTTCTGGCTCCTTCTCCCCAAGCAGGAGTGGGGGTCCCCCTGGCTCTCCTGACGTCCCTCCTGGCCCCGGCGCGCTTGGGGCTGTGCAGGGCCCGCACGCTGCAGTCACCGCTGTTGCCTCGGCCCCGGAGGACTCTCCTGTTGCTGATACCGCAGCATTTGGCTGCCAAGCCAGCCTGGAAAGAGTCCGCAGCACCTGGGATCCAAAAGGAGATAAAAAAGCCTATTTCTCTAGTGCATTTAGGCTTTACTGGCTTGTGTAATTATGCACTTTATCAGGAAGACTATTTACTGAGGTTTCCTTTTAGCACTGCTTGGACTATGGACTGTCCATACACACACACAAAAAAAAAAAGAAAAAAAAGAAAAAAAAGGCAGTTGTATGTGTGTGTGTTTGTGTCTATAAAATGAAATGCACGGAAAATCCCTTGGAGGTGTTTGTCTTTGTTGATTGCTTTTGCTCTTATTTTCTCTGCTTAACAAACCTGGAAAAAGCTGGGCTACCAAATCATATCCATAGGAAATAAAAATCAAATACACAAAATACTTCATAGTGCGAAATTGGTAATAAATAACAAAATATGCCACATAACACATCCCTCCTTTTTAAAATATCTCCTCTCTCCCAGATATTTTGACCTGTCTCAATCACTCCTGCCCTGCACATAGTCAAAACCATGCTAATTTTAAAATAGGTTAGTAGCAACATGAGCTAGCTAGGTAAAAACTCCCTAATTCATTGATTAGGACATGGTGAAATCCAAGCCTTACAGCTTGGTCTCTACGAGATCTTGAACTGGCTGATTTGAGGCCATGGTTTTGAAAACCAGACAGTCCCTCTAGGTTTGTCAGGTACCTAGTTAAGCAGCCAACTATGTAGTTGAATAAAGAGCGCAATCCAGCACATTCTGGATGCAGACTGAAATGAGAAAGATCACAAACTGCATTCCTGCTAAACCAACCTGCTCTCTCAAGCCTGCAGAGCACTGGAGGGATGCTGTAACCCTATAACATTACATTCTGTCTAGTACGTGCATATTTCATGTCCGGCAAAGTATTTGCTAGAAAGACAGCGAAATGGCAATCTTAGATTATCTTTCACCATACCATCAAATAATTCACAGTGAACTGGAAGGCATTCAGGGAAAATGAAAATAAGACCAGAAAGATAAATCACTTACAATCATGTAAGCATGTCAGAGACAATCTTGCGTGAGGGAAAAAGATGAAGAAAAACTATCTTCAGAAGAAATGAGTACAAAAAGACAATAAATGAAGAAGAATTATTAGTTCTTTTATAAAGTGGAACTGCAGAAAGGCAAAGAGAATACTTTTAACTTACTACATCTGAAAAATGGAAAGCAGTCACAGGTTATGAAAGGTTTGGAAGATCTGCTTCAAGAGAGGGCTGTAGTTTCTTTTGGGTTACAGATTTCTTTTCCCCACAGCATTTTCTCTTCTACTCTTCCTTCTACTTTTATCTGGTATATTGATCCCAATCTTGCAAACTCAAGTCACTTGGAGAGGAGCTGAATTCAAAGGAGTATTCACCTGCATACATATGGGCTGACAAGAGCTCAAAGAGTGGAGGGAAAAGCCAGGGTAGACTCTAAGCCTCTGAAGTAAGTCTCTTCTGATCTATCTGTAGAGGCTATCATAAAATGGGATGGTTCAAGAATGATTTTGAAGAGTCTGAGGAAAAGATTTCAAATGTAAAAATGTGTCATTTGCCTCAGAGTGAGGCGTACGCTCAGGGGAATCTAGTAGCAGTCTGTAAATGTGCAAAGTGAACAGACCCCAAAGACAGAATACAATTACTTAGAAGGTAATGAGATGAAATTAAAAAGGGAATATTTCGACAGAATAGCAGGAAAAACTTGAGCTCCTTTGAAATGCTGAATAGTCTTGTGAGGGCAACATGGAAGTACAGTTGTCTGAGATATTCAAAACTAAGTACATTTGCTGCAGGGAATGCTTCTCCCTTTGCAGGGAGAGAGACTGAATGATGCTACTGGGTTTCTGCCCTTATCTTTTTCTTTCATGACCTAGAGCACAGGAGAAGACAGATGCCCAGAAGTAAAGAACACCATAGGGAGTAGTGCAAGGCAGGTGCAGGGCAGATGCTGAGTTGTCTGCAAACATATATCACCTTCGTGAAAGCTTATAGCCATCACTAGTAGCACCATGTGAAACGGAGGCACTACTTCTATGCCAGGCATCTTACCAGCCCTGCCATTCTTTCCCCAAGAGGAAAAAGAAAATAGAAGAAAATACTCCTGTAGCACTGTGGTACCACTATTTACTCCTGAATTTAGTTTCAACAAGGTTACAGCAGCAGAAAATGAGGTTGGAAGACCCAGTTCTTTCAAATCTGTATCAATCTTTAGATTAGATCTGTCTCAATCCAGATGATTGGTCCCAGCAGGCACTGACCTTTCTGTTGGTCTGCCACAGAGCTGAACAAGTCTTAAATGACAGTCCTGTCACAAACCAAGACTGTGGATGCAGAAAGTTAGCCTGGATTCCCTGGGAGACTGGACAAATAGCCAGATAGCCAGAGACTGGTGAGTAGTTAGGGGCTGTATCGTGAATGTTTGTTTTCTTCTCCCTCTGCCCTGGGTAGCAGCTGATGGTCTGTGTTGGAGACTGTGCTCTAGATGGACACTTATTTTGAACAAGTGCATCCATTAATATGCTTTTACGTTCTTAACTTTTCCAGAAGCTAGAAGAAAGTCAGCCTAGTCATGTCCTCTTTTTCTTGTCCTTTTTCTTTTTAATGTCATAATGTCCAGGGAATTAACATAAATAGAGCAACTCCTAAATTATTTGTATATTCAAGACTATCTAAAAGGCACTAAGGATTTAACAAGCAAAAGGTGCTTTTTACCTCAATTTTGCTTTTTTTTTCCCCCTGTTATTTTAAAACAAATTACTTGGCATATTCTACTGGCATTCTCCTTTTGGGTGAGGAATATTCCATGCCTAATTATGCTAACGGGAAAATTTCTTCCTCTGACTTTCTGTGAGAGGCAGCAAATCCTCCAAATCTCCCTATACAGGGAAAAAAAAAAAGAGAAGGCTCCTCCAAAGGGCATCTCAGAACAAGAGTGAGATACTCTAATCCTTTATTTAGCGTTTGGCACTTTATTTAACATTTGCTGAAACAGTTTGCATAAACATAAACAATAGCAATGACAGCTGGTGGATATTTTAACATCTTTTATGAAGCTAATGACTACGAAACTATTTGATACAAGTTGTATCATTAGCTAATATCTTTTCCATCACAGGTGTCATCAGTTTTTAACGTTTTAACTGTTTGCATGGAATACAGATAACCTAGCAAAATTTATTTGCCTTTTACCTTGAAAAGATTGTTACAGTGGCCAGCTTTGATAGAACAGCTAATTCTTCCATCTTCATCAGATAAATTAACTGAAATGATCAGTAAAGCTTGTGTCATTTCTGCTAAGAAAATTCATCCAACTTTCCAAATAATCTGGATACAAAAAAGTGGATAAAGGAGATCTTGTTGAAATAATTTTAGAGCAGGTTATTTACAAAAGACATTTAAATGAAATCGGATACTTCTGACACATCTCATAACATTTAGCATTTCTAGACCCTCTTTTATTCTGTGTTTAGGAGAACAAAAATTTTAATTAAATCAATGAGTCAGAGAGAATCAATTAAAAATAAATTAGTAAATAAATGAAAAGAATCCTGGGAAGGAAATCAAGCTAGTACAGCACCTGGGAGCTGGAAACCTGAGGATCTCAGTAACCAACTAAGCAGCACGTAGGTTGACTAGTCAAAATGTTCACTTTCTGCCAAATCAGCAAATGAGCCCATTCCATCAGAAAAATTTCAGTCACCTCTGCTGCTAAGGACTGGGTCAGATGAAGAGGAATCTACATTATCATGTACCCGAAGCTGTCTAGAAAACAGAAAAGAGCAAGAGAAATGGTCAATTTTCAAACATTAAACACAGAGTCCCTCAAGGACTTCTGTCATTATATATATTTGTGAATCAGGAAAATAGTAACTCAGCAAATCTGCAGATGAGACTGTATTAACTGGTTATTTAAGACCAGAGAGAACTGTAAGAAACCCAATAAAGGAAGCCCTAATGACTTAGGTGAATGGACAGTGTGGAAGGGAATAAATTTCAGTCTTGAGGGGAAAATGTAAATTGCTGTTGCACTTGACAGGGCTCTCAGCTAATTGCATCAATTCAGAAAAGGGATCATGGCACTGAAGAAAAACAAGTAATAATAGAAATCAGATTTTTTTCAGGTGGGGAAATTTTTTAAATTTTGATTTTATTTATTTATTTATTTATTGAGTGGGGAATACCAGCAAGCCATTTGGAGAATGGTAAGTTCTGACCAAAGGTTGGTTTAAAAATATTAAAACATTATGACTTTCTCCAGTGGGAACATTCCCTCTTGTTTGATGAAAGAAAAGGAAAATTTAATCGTGGTTGAGCATTGTCCTGGGATACCTTGTCAAAGCTGTGATTTGGACTGCTCTCTTCCTTCGTTCTCCTCCCTAGGCTGACTTAATAAGATGAACCCATGAATCTTGGTGATGGGCATGTGACTCCCACAGCGGGCTCTTGGGCGTCACTACTAAGAGAAGTGCTGAAGACTGTGTAAGTCTCCCTTCAGGTCGCTATAGGACCCTCATTTTCCATCTAATTTAGGCAGGTTTTAGTTATACACTAAGGTGCAATTCTCTGAACTCGGTTGTTCCCTCCTAATGGACTTCAGAGCAGTAGGAGTCCTGCTCCAATTTTAATTGAAGAAGCAGACTCTTTAAGGACTTGGCTAGCAGTGGATAAGTCAGAGTGGAAACCTCCTATGTGTTTTGGATCATACACAACTCAGCTGGCCCCTCACTCTGTCCATCTTCCCCATATAAGCTCTTGGAAAATTATTCTAATTAGTTCAGAAGAGAATTACTGAAAAATACAATCCAGTTAAATGGTGAAGTCCTATAGTTCATTGAAACAGAAATTGCATCAGGTACATTTTCATAAGGCAATACACTATGGCCCTGACTGCCCCTGAGGAAATTCACTGGTTACATCAGCAGGGAGGAGTGGACACATCTTGTTCTTCCTGACATTGTCCTGCCCACCATCCTGCCCATCATCCTGAGAAGATTTATCAGCAAGTGCATTCTAGTTCTGATTTTCAAGTGAATCTCTCAATTGTCTCCATCTAAAGTACTTTGTTAATAAATGGACCAGGAACTTACAAACTTAACTTTACTCCTTTCAGAGTAAAATAAAATGAAAGGTGTGCTACAGGGAAATTGCCTGATGCAAATCCATCTGCTAATGGGCAGCCATCCTGTAGGACCAGATCATAACTAGTAAAAATGCTCCTGTGAAACATATGTAGGATACATGCTGGATCTTCAGGTCCATTTTGCTCTACATATCTTTTCCTCCTGCACCACATTATTTACTAAATGTCAAGAATGCCAGTGTATAACCAATACCTTCCTGCCTAGTCAACCTTCCCAAGCAGGGAAGACGTGCAGAGAGTTCTTGTGCCCTGAAAGTTCTTGTGCCCTATGAGTTCATCCTAATGGACATCTAAAACAGAGCTAAAGTGCACCCAGGTGGCTGTGGAGCTCACTTGTCCCATGGGACAGATAGGGCCACAGAAGTCACTGGAGTGAGAGTAAAATACTTCTTTAGAACTAAAATACTACTCAGTGTTGTATAAAAGAGATGGACTTTAGACCTCAGTATTTTTTCTTACTTGTAATGCAGTTGCTCCTTCAAATCTGCTTGCAGGTTTGAGTAGTTTTATGCACACCATTTCTTTTCCTTGAGAAAAAGACTAAAGTGAACTTTGTATCATGGTCTTTTAAGCTGCAGAATAAGATCACTGCAGGGCAAGCACACATCTAATCTTAAGGCTTTACAGATTTTTCTCAATACCGCCTTTAACAATTCCAAGGCGTCAGAGAAACGTGAGAATGACTTTGAGAAAAAAAAAGTTTCACTGTAACGGCACCAAGCTAATTATATGGCTCATTGAGTGACTTGGCCCTATTAGGAAACATTGATTTCTCTCCTACCTCCCTGCACTCTTCAATCTTTGACATGCAATTGCAACACAATTTAGCAGGAATAGTTCAGCTATTTCGATGAAGTACAGCAACTGTTTCATTTCATACATTTTATGACTCTAGATTAAGGAGAGCCATTTCAGAGCAGTATTTAACCTAGAGGCTCTGTAAAAAAAAAAAGCTGGGATTTCAGTAAATACAGAGCGTGTGTTGTGTCTGGGTCTGAGGCTGACATCCAGCCAGATCATACTTCTCAGCTGTTGCTAGCATGTTCTTCTAAGGTGAGTCTGATTCTGCAAAGCCTTTTCAGACTCAGTTATGCAGTTCATATTCAAGGAGTTTCTATCGAAAACCCCAAGACATTCCAGTGTGATTGAATATTTCTCAAGAGTAGCAGGAACTACAGAACATTGTCATCTATAAGCAACAAATCAGAATTGTTTTAATATTTGATATTCTCAGCTGATGAACACAGGTCCACTCCCAGCTCCTCTGCCACCCTCACAAAACCAGAGGCAGTTTGCCCAGTGGCAGGTAGGGTTATACATGCGCTGGTTGTCCAGCCAAAAAGATACAGGCACCTGGCTGGTGCCTGTATGGATGCTCCCTGTGCTGCACGCTGAGAAGTTGGAAAGGTCCAGTTGGAATTCTGCCCTGCTTTCCCACACAGAGAGCAGTAATTCAATTCTGTCTTCCTAGCCAGGTGGTGACCTTCATGAAATTCTTTCAGGCACCTCATACAAGAGAGATTTCTACTTGTACTTAGTACTGCCAGATTTAATACCAAGAGTTTCAACAGAACAGAGCCGACATACATAAAAAAGAAAGAAGGAGAGTGAAGGGAATGAATGGTAGGACATTTAAGTTATACAGAGTAGAGATGAAATGCACAGAAGAAAGAGGCAAGGGGAACTGTGTGGTTCTTCTTGCAGGAAGGTCAGTGAAATAAGTGGATACGGAAAAAAGGGAAACAAGACTATCTAAAAAACAGAGTATAGTAAACAGAATAAAGGAACACACACAAAAGGAGACAGAAAAAAGCTCAGGAATGGAAGAGGAGGTTTTGCAAGAAATCTCTAAATGCTCAGGACTGTACAGGGAAAAGGAACTGGAAGAAGCTCATGGTGTAACTGCCTAGACAAGCAACAAAGAATGTATTTATGACAAAATTTATTCACACTGTAAAACCTAGTCCAAACAAGATGTCTGCGTGCTACCTGCACACTATCTGTGTGCCATCGGCACTCTGCCTGCAGCAGAGACAGGTCTGGCAGGACGTCAGGAGATGCATCTCAGAGGAATTTGGCCCTTTCTGGAAATTCCTCCTGGGACTCAGGGTGAGAATGATTTGTGATTTTCTTGGAGGGAATATATTGATCTTTCCCCTCTGATTACAGAGAACATTTATAATTTAAAAACTTATCGCTTTGCAGTGATTTGACTTCCCTGAGAAACCAGCTGAAACAGATTCCCTTAATATGGAGTGATCTGCGCCATATGGGAGCACATAACGGCTAAGTCAGTCTCACAAGGACCATCTTAGAGGAAACTTCACTCATCCACCACGGAGGATACAGTTTGTACAAGATTTGGGGATTCTTACACTTTGCCCCATAGCTGCAACTGTGCAAGGCCAAGGAGCAAACCTGACCTTCTCACAAGAACAACTCGCAAATGTTAAGAGGCTCATTTTGTTCTCCCCATGATTTAGCCTGAAATTCAGTGAGAGTATAGCTGAGCTGCCAACTGCACAAATTGCCTTAGACTTACCAACATGAACTGGGTGCTGCTGAGACTTTTTGATGTAAGTTAAGTTAAATCTAGTAAATAATTAGGCCTTACACTGCTAAGGTATTATTGTGTATGACAGGAAGTGATATTGGTGACTCAACTGTGATATATATTTTTCCTAGTGAATGAGTGCTAAATACATAGTCAAACTCTGAGCCACATCCTGTTGTGTCTTCTTTTTGGAGACATGCAATCCTCACCGTTTCTGCCAGTAAAATGCATTCATTTTACTTGGAGAAGTAGCAACTGCCCATAATTAAATCCATCTAAGCATATAGGCTTAACCTAGCCTTAATTTCTAGTTAGTTTTTTTCATAGGATGTTCCTTTCATCTTTTTGCCCTGACCCTTTCCATGTTGGGTGCTTCTGCTCTTTTTTGTTATGTAGAACTGAATATAAGGCAAGGTACTTGGAGTCAAGCCTGTAATGCCACGAGCCTTTTTCTCTAAGGGATACTGGTCCACAGTTCTCTGGCAGCTTGAGTGCTAAGTCCACAGAAGGTCCGGCTTGGCGTCTGCTTTATTTTCTTAGATCTCTTCATCATTACACTGAAATGTCACTGGGCATCTTACAGCTCTCCTTAACTCATTGCCATCTGTTTAACTCTGAGAAAGCAAGGTGTTGAGGCTGCTGCTACCTGTTTCTGACCTTTTGAGATTGTGCGCAATTGGCAATCTTCAAGCTGCTCTCCACCAGCACACGTGCAGAGGGCTGTTTGGCAGCTGCAGCGGCAGTCCAAGACAACTCCTGCAATCGGTATCACTTGGGAGATGCAAAATCATATAATCAACCTCTATAAGACTGTTAAATTGTCCTTTAGAAGTCCTGTTTCATGTTCTCTGAACAATTGAAGGATTGCTGAACTTCTCTGAAGCTTTAATGACTTGGAGTCTGTCAGTCAGCCTTAAACAGTGTCATTCTCCTTAACACTGTCATTTTCCATTCATGGTCTGCAAGCCTCCTAGGCTCCATGGACTATTTCTGAGGCATCCATGAAAGGTAATTAAGAAATGTAATCTTTTACTTTACAAGCATCTGTACATCTGCTGAATTTTTTTAGGAGACCACAAGTGGAAAAAGGGATGAAAACCAACTTGGTATCACATTCTTTATGACCTCAAAACAGTTATACTTTATCAGTGTTTCTTCACTGCAGGGTATTTGAACTCTGAATGTTCCCCATCACGCAGCAAAAAAAGAAGTTGTATCTCAGTGACTCAATGCTTAGTCATTATAATCTAGATAAGAATATGTTAATAAAAGTATTTGTCATTTTTCACATCTTTCTTACCACATCAGCTGATCTCTCCACAAACAATTTTATTTCAAAGAGAAATAGAAGGCTTAGTAGAACTTAGTAGAACAGCTTGTTTCATACCAAGTTAAATCCTTTTCCCTCGGTCATGATTAAAACAAAACCATTTGATTATTTTAAAAATCGACTGTACCAAATGAGATCTAAAAATTTCACATCATAGAACCTATCAAGATGAAACTTTGCTCTCTGAAGTTTTGGAATGTGCAGAAGGTCTTGAAAGGGAGAATAACAAGGTTTTGTTTCATTGTTTTGACTGTTCGCTCTATGCAGATCTTGGACTCTGTAGTTCATTCTGGATGTGTGTGTGCGTGTCTGTGCACGCATAGCCGCACATGGAGAGCAGGCAGACACAACAGTCCTACCACAAAGCATTACAGTCTCTAACCTCCAAGGGTTAACATAGTAAAAGTGACAAGTCAAAAACAAAACAGTAGGCCAAAGGTAAGAAAGACATAAAAAACACATGATTCTTTTCTTTTGTGTCATAGGTATCACCTGACCCCACTCATCACTTAGCCGTATTAACAGGTTGATGAATTTGAGGTACTGTGGTGGAAGCAAAGCTTAAAGACCAGAGTGAAGACAGGGCAGTGATCAGGGACATTAGTTTTCAGGAGGCTGTTCCTCCCTCAGCTAGAGCATGGGCATGAAGCAGGGACAACATATGTTTACTATTATATATAACACTCCAATTTATTCAGACTGCAGTGGTGTTGAAAACAAACCTGATATTTTCCATATGCAGATGAAGACATAGTCTCTTTTCCTCAGAATTTAAGGTCTAAAGAAGATTTAATGGAAGGAAAGCAGCAAGGACTGACTAGCTGAACTGGATACTGCAGTCAACACTTTTGAACATACATCCCTCAAGGTAGTAGAGTCCTGAATCCTAATCTTCTGGTGATTAGCACCTACAGAAATCACATCACTTTTTTTAGGCATCCCACTAAAGAAAGCCTGTGTAATTTTTCCAGCAAATTTTAGCCAATTTTAGCCAATACTTACATTTTCTAGGCAATTTCACCATTCCTAATGCTGAAAAAAAAATGTTGAATGGACCAATAAAAACCAACAGGAATCTCTTGTCTTTTTAGCTTTGCAACAAATTCCAAATTAAGTAGTCTGAAAAATTTACAGTCAAAAGCTAGCTGGCATGCAGGACAATATAAGAATGATGAGCTGATAAGCTTCATGGGGTTCATTTTATAGGAAACTGCCATGTGAAAATGTTTGCCTTAAATAGAAGCAAAACTGGTAATGCCTGCCCTTTCGGTATTATCTAAGAGCAGGGTTAGTTCAATGGCCCTCAAAGATTTTGCAGGCCTGTATCTCCTGCAAGGAGATGCAAGGATGGCACAGTTCTCCTGGAGTGTGGGTTGTGTTACATCTGCATGAAGCATTGCACCTCTGCATCCATCTCCTTCTCCATGGCCCTGAGGGCCACACTCAGCTTTCCATCAGGTTTGGGCTTGCCAGGCAGCCACGGCTGAAGCAAGGTCCTGCAGAAGTCATGTGGCAGCGTTAGTGCACGTACGGAGGAGAAGGCAGCTGCCGCTCCTGCTTCCCTTTGCTTTGTGCTCTGTGCTCTGTCCTTTCTGTGGGATGTACCACACCACTGAGACCCTGGCTGTGTCTCTTGTGAAAGTGGGAGAGTTTTCAGAGGTCAGTTACCTGCAGTTTCACCTTGCTTGTTTACTTATTTAGTTAAGAAGCTCCAGACATGCCACATAATAACTGAAATAAATCATTTGATTTTTTCCCCCACCTAGCTCATGCTGAGTTGTTGAAATGCTTATTCATAAACAAATAGATTTTTGTTTGTTTGTCTTTGTGATATGACAAGCTGTGATTAGGAGAACATTTTTCTAGGTCTTCAGATGCTCAATTCCCTGCCTTTTACCAATCTGCCTCTTTGGGGCTCATTGGTTCCCCTGTGCAGTCTGTAAATTCCTTGTTGTTTTGCATGCATCACATAGACCTGATTCTGTGATGAAAAGAACAAGAAGAAACAGATACTTTTCTTTTAATAGTTCAGAACCAAAGACATGGGAGAGGCAGCTCCATTTTTCCAGTATCAGGACAACAAGTCGCTCTCCTCTGACTCAGAAACCCTTGAGCAGGGGAAGTTTGAAGAGCCTTTAGGATAGAAGCCCTCCCACACAGCTTGCGCAGATATACATCTGATCTTGCCTTTCATCTGAAAAGATCTCCAAGGCAAAGGGAAATAGAAGCACCATTCCTTAGTTTAATGAGGTAACACATCACACACTGAAATGCAGGCTCATCCCACTAGAGGGTGGTCTGGTCCCCTTCATGGCACCGTGGAGGTCCGTATGCAAAGCCCTTCAGAAAATCTGGGTTCCTTTTAGTTCCTTTAGAGCCACATCAAAGTGTTCCTGTCCTGAGTTTTTCCAAGTGCCTTATGTCCCATCATCAACATTGAACCTACCCTCTAACTTAAACAAATAAACACATTGGGCCTTTCACTACAGATCTGACACTCTACAAATATTAGAATGCTCCCAAGTATTCTATGAATGTTACAAATGTATACAAATGTATATATATATACATATATATATGCACATATATAAAACAGCAAAGTGAGGCTTACAGTTAGAGGAACACAATTAGTTTGATATCATTTTGAAAACTTTAAAATCTGTTTATGTTGTTGATATTTTCTATGCATCATTTTCACAGGAAGCTGGATTATTATGAGTAAAACAAGGCAAATTCCTTCATAGGACACAGACTGTGGTTTGACTGTCTGTTACAGTGAAATGTAGAGGGCTGTCAAACAAGAGGCATCCTGGTGGCTCCATCTGGTTTGGGAGAACTGGTTGTTAAATTCACAGCCAGTTCTGAGACCAGCTGTGCAAAAATCTCCAGCACCACCTCCCTCTGCCAAGCCACCCCTTTGCCTGCTTCTCCAGCCCTCTTCCTCCTTGCTGCTCTGCCCAGACTCAAATGCAGACATCGCCTTCTCTGGGCCTCCAAAACTGTCTTCTAGTGCGCTACCAGAACTCACCCATATACACGCTTCTTTAAAGGGCTGCTATCTGCTCTCCTTAGAAAAGAAGTACTTCATCTTGTTGCTGATGTTAGACTTCTAATGCATTTATAATCACCAAAAAAAGAAGATAGTTTCGACTCTTTCTGGTTCCCATCACTTCTGATAATAAGAAACCT
>JAUBNY010000877.1:5210801-5227661 GCA_032275445.1 Crypturellus soui
AAATAGCTCAGAGTAAGAATTTTGGTTTTCATAACACATACTGAAATGCAAGAGAACTATACATTGATGAATATACTATATGGTTCAGTGGAGCTAGGCAACTCAGGCAGCGTTTAGCTATAGTATAAACAAAATATTTTCCAAACCAAAAGTTCTTTTTATTTTTTTTTGGTAAAAGGTGTAAATTATATAAAATGATGCCATTATAAAAATAATAGAATTCAAAGGCAGATGTGAGTCTTCCAGCCTATCCAGGCTTTAGACTTTACACCTCACTTTTAAGCGAGGTGAATATCTCACTTGCAAAGATAGCGGTGGAGCACAGGAACCCATCTTCTCTCAGCAATCCTCTACCAAGATCTTTCATTCTCTGATTTGCTCTGACCCATCCCTAATTTCCTTCTGAGTACATCATCTGAGACAATTTTTTTCTTATTGGGAGAGAGCATAAAAGACAGATAAATCAAGTAGCTGATTTTGCTGGATTAGAAAATCTTCCCAACCTTGCCAGAAGGGACCAAATACTATCACGACAAAAGTTACAGGAAAAAATCCAACAAAGAACAGTATCCTTAACTCTGGGGCAGACATGGTTTGGAATTTAAGGATTTAAGAAAAATCCTTTGGTTTTTAAGCTCATAGCTCAGCTGAAAGGTGTCTTGCTAGGTAACATAAGAAGGATCCGTGTGCAAATTTGTTCCACCTATCTTAATCCATCCAAATGGCAGGCATTTTGTCTCAATTTGTCCAGATTTTTTTTCTAACATTAAAGGAAAATAGTGAGCATCTTCAAAGGAGGATTCACCTAATGTATCCTAAACACCTACATTAATTAGGATGAATTATGCCCCAAAGGTATACATCTGTGCACACTGACCTCAGGAGAGACCCCAGATTATATGACCAGATTAGTAAATGACTAACTTTTTGATGGTTATATTTAGATTGGAAGAATCCAGCTCAGGGACTAGACATCCTGACGTACACTTCCCCTGCACCTCTCCTTTATCTTCAGCGCCCACCTCAACCAAATGCAATGGTGAAGAGCTGCAGCAGTGTCCGTGTCAGATCTCCTCTCTTGCATACAACAGTGGAGAATCTCTCTGCTATATCACTGAATCTCTGCTGTATCACCTTTGCTTCAGCAAAGGTTTCTCTGTATTACCGTAACCATACTATTAACATACATATTTGCACACCTACTAGCCAAGCATGACCTACTAGACATGGTTTCCATGTGAAACTAAGGGCAATGCACCTGACTCCAGTAGGGTCAGGCTGAAGGGATACTAAGGACTATTTTATTGCTGCCATCTCTGTGCACGCTAATGAAACAGGGGATCATCCAAGAAAGGGTGTAGAAAGACCACGATGCTGGGAGGAGAATGGTACATCCCTCTAATGACGGCCTAGCAGCAGGCGCAAGGCCTGGTATGTGTAAGTATGGCTCTGCAGTGCTCCAGAGAAAAGGACAGTTGTACTTGGATTTCTTCCAGTGCACGTCTCCTAGACATCAGGATGATTTAGCAAGAGCATTCCATATCCAAAGATTACAAACCAAACTAAATAAAGCCCCTCTGTGGGTGTGCAAAGCCCCAAACACGTTAAGAACAAGAGGTTTCTGCTGCACTTCTCTGTCTGGATGTATGTGTTGTATGAGTGTGCAGCTTGGAGCTGTAGGTGAGGGCAGGTGTACCTAGAACCAACGCTACATAAGGAATCACACTGTATATCACATCCCCACAGTTTTTTACTGTAGATGAATGGATGTGAGTGTATGCTGACTTAGTGGGCAAAGAGAGAAGAAAGTAGGGTCCAAGGAAACAGTTTTATGGACTGCATTGGTTGTGTATCCTCTTCTCTCTTGAACCTTGCAGTCCTGGCTGAGGATTGGGGCTCTCCACGGTGGAGGAACATGTTTTGTTTCTCAGCACCACACATCTGTCTGGCCACACAGCAGGTTTTCTTTTGATTGCATGGCCTGTCAAGGACTTCAGAAAGAAAGATGAGAGAAAAGGGCACACCACAGTCAGGTCTTCACAGCCAACGTGTCCCCATATCTAATTCTAATGCAATGCCTCCACCTCAGCCCCTTCATTCTTTAGGTCCTCCAAAATCTGCTTTTCTTTTGTCAGGTAGAGGCTTGATTTCATGACTGGAAAAGTTATCCATTGGAGCCAGCAGAACTAGGATGTCAGTCAACAGACATCTATAGCCTGGAGTGCAGAGGAGAATAGCACAAGACACCATTTAGATGCTCTGGAAGGATTTTTATTGTTTACATGTAGCAGTGCATATAACCGAAATGCATCAGCATCCTCGACTCCCTCATTCACTTATGCGACATATGCACTTGTACAACTAAAGCTAAATAAGTGAGTAAAATGTTTGCAGGTTCAGGCTCATGTAGTTACAGAAGGCGACTAAATGTCTGTTAAAAGGCTACACTGGAAATAAAGAAAGTCTACTGCCAAATTCAAATAGCAAAGAGGAAAAAAAACTCTTCAAAATAGAAGGAGCAAGTTTCTACATGTACTTGTTTTCCTAGGAGTGCACCATTTGTGATTTCATATTTCATGATGACCACTCTGCTGACAGCTCCTTTGGAAAGGTAAACAGATTGTCCTGCTCCAGAACAAGGGGGCGAGGGGGGAATCTGTCTTTACATTTACTTATTCTTGTTTGCAAAATTTTCAGCTGCTTACTCAGGTCTGAAGTATTTGAAGAGCCAGATGAAAAGGAGATTGATGGAACACATTTGCACTACACAAAGTTCCTGCTCTGTATTTTAATCACTGCTTTGATGGGCATATCAGAGAAGGTCAGCAGAAGTGAAATGAGCTATGACTTGGGTGGTCTCTCTAGCTAAACCTCTAACATAGAATTCCTCTTACTTCCATTGAAGTGGGGCAAGAAAGATTTACAAGGCAGTCAGGATCTGAATGAGCTGAAGCCTAAAGATCCTGACTTTTGCAAAATGCTCACTGTGTTAAAGTTTAACAGCAGGGCCTGTGATGTACCTACCTGTTTGCATTCTCCTCGTGGAATAGCCTTGTGCTGTAAGCACGATGTGCTGCCCAAGTAACCACAGCACCCTCGTAAGAGTTAACTACCCACAGCAAAGGACCAGGGAGACAGCTGGTGTGAATCAGGAGAGCTCCTCTGATCTCTGCAGAGCTATGCAGATTAGCACTACTGAAGATATTGCCTAACGCAGCTCTTTCTAGAATGTACTTATTTTGAAATTAATTTCTAAAAGTAAAACGGACAGCAAAACCCAA
This sequence comes from Crypturellus soui, assembly GCA_032275445.1. Classification (NCBI taxonomy): domain Eukaryota; kingdom Metazoa; phylum Chordata; class Aves; order Tinamiformes; family Tinamidae; genus Crypturellus; species Crypturellus soui. The sequence goes on from JAUBNY010000877.1 coordinate 5,214,083, forward strand.
ACAACGCACATCCAAGCTATCTTGTTTACCAGAAGAAACAATAACTTACAATAATGAAAGCATGACATCTAATGAGGTTTAGCGGATCTCTTTAGGATTTGGATCTTACTAGGAGAACCTAGCGCATAGAGAACTTTCTTGAGCCTGTTTCTCTGTAGGCTGCTCTCATTGTAAACGCGCTGGGCTGAATCACTCCCACATTGCTGCACTGTTATTGTGGTACCGGGGCAAAAATATTTGGCAGACATTTCAAAGTAAATGCTTCAGATGGAATGATGGCAGCTGAAGAGCAAAATGCCAAGATTAAGGAAAGTGTATGCTCTGCTATGCAGGGAAGCTATTCTGGAAGACATACCATAAAGCAGTTTTGTCAACCTTTAACATTATTTTCTGATAACTTCTGGTAACTTCTGCTGGTATAAGACAGCAAAGAGGTCAATACTGGATGTGCAGTATTTGAAAGGTAGATCAGAACACTAAAAGATATAAAAAGAAGCAGAAAAATTCTCCACGTAAATATGGTTTTTATTAACCGATATTTTAAAGCATACATATTCTGCTTGGAGATTCTACTCTAGTAATATTATTTCCTCCAAAAAAAGAAAGTTTGTGGCAAGGTTCTGAATATAGAAAAACCAGATATTTTGTACTGTTATAGTGGCACATATGTCTCACCAAAGCTTGGGCAATTTCATCTTTTCCATTAGAAGTTGCTGGTTTCAGGGATTTTTTTTTTATAACTTGGACATCAAAACTGTCTTCCAGCTATAACTTGGTAAATAAAAGCCCTGTCTGAGACCATTTATAATACCAAAGTTAAAAAAAATGTATTGGTTTAGACACTTTTAGTTATACATGAGCAAGAAAATAAGTTTTCTGGTCTCATACCATTTAAAAATGGCTTTCATTTACAACGGCAATTTGTTAAGCAATTAGTCCAATTGCTCTAATCCCCTTTGGGGTACTAAAAAACAAATGGCTGAGACGAAAGATGTGAAAATGATTTTGCCATATGCAGCGACTACTTTTCATAAAAAGTTATTAATCTGATCTTTTAATCTGCTTCACAAATATATATACTATGAAATGGTTCACCTGCTTATGCCAGCAAGAATGACTTTGGCTTATGGCACAGATTTAAATGGTCACTCTGCACCTCTAGGAGTTTACGAAGTGACTGGAGACTCTCCAGTGGGTACTCAAGTCTCACATACAAATGCCGGCAGTTTCCAAGGCTTCCAGCCCATCCTGCCAGCCAGAACGTCCCCGAGCTCTGTGCACAGCACATGGTGGGGGATGGCTGCTCTGCCTGTCTGCGGGAGTTGCAACGTTTGATTTCTGCTTTGGTCATGCACTGAAATGGAAAAAAGTGCAAAAATGGAACACAGGTGAGCACAGATGTCTCACACAGTAATCCATCCATTTATTGAGCTAGGATGGTGCAAATTCCTTCTTTGCCTAAATAATAGAGAACTTTTCCTCTCAGGCTGGTACAAAACCACCTACTAGTGGTTGCTCAAATGAAATTCCCTGAGAGGCACAGCTGATTTAAGAGTAAACTGGTCCTGGAAGGGCTTTAGGACCATCCATGTGGGAGTGCACAGGCTCGGCGATTTTATGGCCTTGGCTCGCCTTCCTGGCCTACATACAGCAAAACTCTTGAAGAAGTTTTTTATAAAATATTCCATTTCCAAAAAACAAACAAACAACAACAAAAAAAGCTTTATAATGAAAAAAATGAAAATATCAGCCTCTACTTTCTTGATCTTTGCCTTTTACTTACTGAATATATACAAGAATTTCTCCTGTAATTTTTGCCCACTGTATTAATGTTGCACTCTCTAAATTTCTTTCCACTCAAGCTTTTCTCTATCTTCTTCCCCTCTGTTGATTTTTGTATTGAGCTATTCCCCTGCCTTTTCCCTCTCAATTCTGTATTCACCTGCAACTTTATGCAAAATCCATTTTTCTTGCCAAAAATCACTTAAATCAGTTCCTTCCTCTCCCATGGTACTAAAACCAGTGAGTAGTACAGTATGTGGCCCTGGCTCTGCAGAAAGCCTTTCCTAATGATTTTTCTCACGGGGGGAGCTGTGGGCAATGAGCTTTGGTGCTTGTTGGGGGTGAGAGTACCCTTGGTTCAACGTGCACTTGGCTTAGTCCTTTTCTGGAGCTATGAGCCTATAGCTAAGCAAACTGTTGCCATAGGGACCTCTCCTACATCATTCAAAATGCCGTTTTCATGATCTTTTTCTCCTGATTCACCTAGCACATTATTCCTCCATTCATTTTCTTCTACTTTGCACGCTTTTTGGTTGCTCCCATATTTCTGCCCAGGTGTTCCCGCACAAAAGTATGGATAAATGCAGTGTATTATGTGTACACAGTAAATTCAAGGCTTCTGGGAAGCAGCGAATGCCTTCATTATGATCTGCAGATACTCAGTAAGTTCAACACTTCTGGACAAGTCCAATTGTCTGTACATGTGCAAATCTGTATTACAGAGTATGTGCTGTAGATCTAGCACTTCTTGGAAACTCTGCAAATAGCATGCAATGCTGTGTCATTGATACATGCATGTACAATAAGTCCATCCAGCTTTTTCCAGAAGCTGCACAGCCCTAACCAGTGCCTCACTGCTGTATGGTAGAATTTCTCTGTGCATTTATGTCAGACAGATCTGAGATTTTTCGGTATGCAGATAGAACTCTCAGTAAGTTATCATACACAAATGTAGAATATTCTTACAATCCATTGCACACAGTAACTGAGTAGAAAAGAAGCATTTGAGATGCAACATACAGGGTTGCCCTCAATCTGCAAAGCTCTGCATAGTTCCAGCCCTCAGATCTGATTTCTTTTCATCTCCCAGGTGCTGCTAATAGCTCTTCCATGCTGTCCTCCTCAAACCTCTGTTTTTATCTGCAGCAGGGCCCCAAGCTGGCGAGAACTTTGAGGCAGAATTGCCCCACTGTTTTTCTGGCAAGTGAGTGCCAGAAGACATACTGACATACCAAGACATACTGAAAGGTTTCCAATTTCTAAAGCATGGTTTTATTAGAATACAAACTCATAAACTGGAACAAGGCATCTCTTTAAATTGAGTTAGTTCAGACTACTGCGTGAAGCAGACTGAATAAAATTATTTGAATGCAAATCTCTTCCGTTTCCATTTCACCCTTTCCTAGACTCTTGTTTTCCAGTGCAGCAGTTCTTGTAGACTTCCTGGGTTTCCACAAACATAACAGCCTCCCCATGTCTCAGAGAAAGCTTCCTTCTTCCCATCACCTTTTAGGCTTGGCTTGGGGTCTGTTGTTGGAAACAATTCCCCTGTTCCCCTCAGGAATCACCCACTTCATACTGCAGGCTCACACTTGCTTATCTCCCACTGCCTCCTTATGCTTCCCAAGAGACAGCAAAGTTGCCCTCACAGGCACAATTACTTTGAAGGAGGGAGAAATTTCCTGGCGCAGCAAACAGGACAGCATAACCTCCAATTCCCCCCTCATTCTACTCCCATACAAATCATACATCATTCCTACAGCAAGCTGTGAGCACCCAAACCAAACAGCTCTACTATCAGCCCCAGCATCTTTCCCCATGCTCATCTTCTGCCACCCAGCTCTCACTGAAACCCACAAATCATGTGACAACCTCCTCATTAAAAATCTCCTTTAAAATGTTCTTTGTCAATCAAACAGATTAGTGGAAGAATCATCTGCACGTGAGGTAGGGTAAAAGGGTGGGTGGGTAATGGCTGGTGGGTAAAATCTGAACTGCTTCAGGACCTAATCCACCTAGATTCTGGGAAGAGCCACAGATACTCACTGTGGCCTCAGGTGAACAGAAATGTTTAGGAAGTTGGTAAGTACCAATGAATGTGCCAAAAACGCAGGCCAAGGCAAATGAAAGTTGGTAGCACAGTAAAAAAAAAAAACTTGCAGCAAAGTGAGAATAGAGTTGTTTATTTTGGCTGTTTATCCAGTCATCCTAGACTACTAGGATTACTTACTCTCTTACTTCCTCGAGACATCAAAAGATATCAACTGTGCCTTCCAAGGTGAGCCACGGGACCTAGGAGTGAAGATTGGACATTGCAATATGGTTTTGCTATTTAGTATAACTAAACAAAGCAGATTTCTGACATGTATCATAACCACTGGGATTCACCTCACCTGTTTGTAGCCATTTTAAAACTGGATGTGTAGTGTAGGGTGGCTTCTTCTTCACGCTTCTTCTGCAGCCAAAGGATGAGATGGATATCATCAGAGAGTGAACTGTCCAATATAGCTGCCTTAGAAGGGTGGCTTTAAGCTGATTTAAGTGTGGCCTGCCACCAGATGGGTGCAGTTTCCCTTCTCTTAGTGACAGTTACTTGTTCTTACCCTGGAAGCTAGCACAGGGCTAGGGAACTTGTCCCTTGATTAATACAATAGAAAAAAATGCAACTTCTCCCCCAGCTTTTCCATCTGATCATTTACTGGATCTCCCACATCACTTAGCCCAAACAGCACTAAAGAGCGGAAGAGGAACAGGCAGGTCGTTCCCTTTTGGCCTTGCTTAGGTGAGCATAAGGCAAGTGTGAAACCACAGTGTAAGGCAAATCTCAACCTCATCAAAGAATGTGATCATTACTATGCAAAAAGCATGGGCTGGACATCCTCAAGCAGCTACACTTTTGTGAGCTGGCTCCCATCCCGAGCACTCCCTGCGCGCTCCCCAGGACTGACTGCTCTTTGCTGTGTCTTCGGAAACGGAAGCAGCACATGGAGAGCGTTTGTAATCCTTAGAGTTAGCTCACAGGTAGCAGGTAAATAAACCTGAAGGAAAAGGAGCAGAAGTAAAGAACAGCAGAGAAGTATGTTTGCTTAAGGAACTTAGGATTTAGAAGCTAAGCTTAAACTTTGGGTACTAATAAACTCCTGTAACTATATATATTTCTTAAGTAAAAGAATTATTTCAAGGTATGCTCTATCATTTTGACCTAGACCAATGAGCAACTTGAATAGGAAAAGAGAGAGAGAAGTCTTTTCAGTGAAGCTGAAATCAGCCAAGTTAGTTAGTATGCTTAATCTCATGCTATAAATATCATTTATGAAATAGTTACATCATGTTAGGCTACAACTAAGTGGTGTAATTCTTCATTTTTTCAATACTGAATGTCCTGCAGAAAGGCCGGAGTTAGATATTCTCACTATGTGCCTATTTTATTTACACATTTCTTTATAAATTCATATATTCATATGAAAATTCCAAGGATTCTTTAAATTCAAGAGATAAACTCATAGCTTGAACTCCCTTTTGTTCTCCAAAAGGTACTGCATTATTTCTTTGCCAGCTCAGGTTGTCCTGAAGAACATTTTTTTCCTTTCATGTGTTAGCTAAGTGATACACTACAGCCCGAGAAAGGCAAAAGGGATCTACAAATTTTAGATAGGGTAACTTTTTTTTTCATGAATATTAAAACATACCCACAAAATGGGGCAAATAATATATATATATATGTTTCCCAATCTGAAAAAGACTTCTTAGAAGAATGATAGCTGAGATACCCTGAGACCAGTTTCCCTTTCAGCCAGAAAGCATGCTAAATCTATCAGGCAATGGACAAAAATCAGTTTTATGGCTGTCTGTTAAAACTGTTCATCTGTTAAAGCTGGTACAGCCTAAGTATCAGTCTTTGCTTCAAAAAAATAACTAATCAATAAAATAACTAATCAATTAAGGATAATCATATGCATAGCTTTTATACTGTATAGCTTTTTTGCATGTAGTTTGACTGCCGCAGTTTTTCTGTGTCTGAAAAGACAGGTGGAATGAAAGCACTCGAAGTACTCGAAGGCTGCAAAATAAGATGGAAAAAATCTGGAAAAAAAACTGTAAGGTAAATGAGAGTTCTTTCCAAAGCAAGTGATCTGAGAATGCTTTGTTGACTTGTGAGAAGTTGAAGGGGTAGAAGAGCTACCTCTTGGATACATTTCCAAGAGGTGGCTAAAATTTGTCTCTAGAGGAATGCTCTCGTCCAAACAAACCTCCAAAGCAAAGAACAGCTAGACAAATAGTGCACAGGTACCTGCCTTGCATATCACAGCATTTCCCTGAGGGACTTGCAAGGACAACCTGCCCCATCTGAGTGAATGCTCTCTTTAAAAATACTCACATCTGCTAAGCACACACATGACATAGTTTTAGAGGTACTAAAGCTCCTTAAACTTTATGCAGCAGCATATCTATTTTATGTAATTTAGGGTTCCTTCATACCTGGCATTAGGGAGACCAAGTAAGTGCTCTACTGAACATACAAACTTGGCCAGTAGGTTTATTCCACCTGCAATGGTTTTCTGACTATACCTATCAACCTCGACCTGTCTCAAGAAAAGTGCAATATAACCCAGGCTGAGCAGTATGTCACCAACCACAGAATCCTGGGTTGACACTAATTTTCAGCTGTTTTCTTATATGTGATTGTTGTGACACACCACAAACTGTCTTTTGGTGATTTCTGAAATAACAAGATCTTACCAAATCAAAATTAAAAATTATCCAAGTGAGAATTCTCTCTGATCTCCTGCTGCTGATTGCTATCCCTGATTGTCCAATTTACATCTGTCCAACCTGTAACGAAAAAGATGGAAGAGCAAAGAAAATGTTGAAGACCTGCAGCTTTTGGCAAACTTTACCACCTGGTGATCTATAACATTCAGTTTCTCATTAGCAGTGCATATATATAGTCAGCATATATGGTTATGGCAGAGGTAGAGCTTGGCAGTTAGCCTTATATATATTTCCAGTGTATTGATCAACCTCTTTTTGGTGAGTTACTAGAAAAAAAGCAGACAAAATATAGTCAGTCTATACTGACTATAGTCAATCTCCATACTACTTTACTGCTTATATACAGATTATGGTGTTGGATTGGGATGTGCCAAATGAAAGGTGCTGCTGCATACATGGAAGATGAGAAGGAGTTAAAGTCTGCAGCCTCGGTCGTGCCTCGCAGCGCTGTTCTGCATGCCAAAGGTCTCCCATCTCTGTCCCCACTGAATTAGAGTCATGATCTGGCACCACATTTCCTGACAGGGCTGTGGACTTCCTCCTCCCTCCACATTTTGACAAGAAGTTATTCTAGGCCCACGTTCCCTCACCAGGAAAAAATCCTAAGCCCTCAGTGGCCCTTTCCCAAAGCTGTGGGGCCTTCTTCGTGCCAGCCCACTGCTTTCTGTTGACTGCTTGTGTTTCTCTTTGCACTAAAGAACATGGCAACATGCTGCTTAAATAGAAGCCCATTGGTCTGGGGAAATTCCTCAGCTGTTGGTAGCACCATCAACAAAGTCCTTCTCCAGGATCAAGACAGTGTTTGAGTCACTGCCCTCATTTACCCTGCTTGCTTAAAACTACTGTCAATGTTTCCATCCTTTTTCACAGAGATGTGGCTACATCTTTGGAAAGGGATGGGCAGAGGCAGTGCAGCTCTCTGATAATATTTTGCTTCTTCATGTCTCTGAAATATCTCTAGAGGTGTTAAAACAGGACGAGGAGGCAAGCCAGTAGGATGATTTGGTCCCTCTCCAAAGGATGGTTTGCTAGCATGGATAGGACCTGTCAGTGGGCTGCCAGCATGGGGTTATTTTATCATGAATTATTACGTTAACTAGCATGCTCAAAGCAGCCAAATCTGAATTAGTGCCAAATACTTGATACCCCATTTGCTGTCACAGATAGTTAGAAATGTTCTAAATTCTCCCAGTCTGGCCCAAAGTAATCTGCTTCACAAAAACAGAGGTCTTTCTCTGAATACTTTTTTTTTTCCAGGTGAACCAGAAGAAACCATTTCCCTTTGCCTTCCCGTGAAAATTTTCTACAGGGGTAGACTGGCTTTTGCCCTCTTTTGAGGCATGACTATCTCATATGGCTGCTATCTGTTTCCTCAGACCTCCATTTTGTGAATATTCTGTTAATTGGAGAGAGGGTTTCTGTCTTGCAAGTCCCAAACACCTCGCAGCAGCAATATTAGCAGTAGTAAATATTTAGATTAACAATGTCTTCTCATTTAAAATACTCAAACATTTCCTAACCTTGTCTTAAGGTTAAGGTATAATATCCTTCCACTAGCAAAACTCTAAAGAGTTTGTAAAACTTTAAATGTCTGAAGAAAAAAAGAACGGGCAATATCCTAGCTCTCCTGCAGTCTGTCTGGTCCGAAGTTTCAACTTGACAGTTACACAAACCTTTCTTCAGAGACATTTTTAATTTCCAGGTGTTTGCTGGACATATGCTGTCCCTGTGTGAGGAGTCACCAACTGATCAGAGAAATTTGGGGTAGGAATCATCTCATTTACCTACTTGAATTTTAGACAGTCCAAGCTAACTAATCCATGCCTCCTCTGGGAAGCAGTGTGTCCCTCTCTACTGATTAGAGATGGACTGGACAGTAAAAACTTACAGCAGTTGCCTAACTAAGATAAGAGAGATGAATTCCTCCTCAAATCTCTTTCTCCCCAGAGCCACAATATGTGTTGATACTCTCTACCTAGATAACGCAGAGCAAATTAAGATCAGCCTACAGTATTAAGCCTACAGTAAAGTCAGGTACCTACATAAATCTATCTGTCTTCTTCCGGGCTATTTTGGCCTCTTGTCTCTGTTTTAAGGCCTTTTAATGCACAGATCCCCTCTTTCTTTATTCATATGCTTCCTGACTTGCTTGCCATATCCTTAGCACCATCTCCTTGACATTGGTTTAACATAGTTTTAGATTTAATACTATTACTATAAAGGAGAACAGTATAAAAAACTGTCTGTGCCATTTACTAGAGTCAGTAAAGCTGATTTTTTTTGGACTGAGCTCTACATTTTCTTCTCTTCTTGCAAAGCAACATTTTTGTTAAAAAAGTGATAGAGCTCAGTTAATCCCAGAAATAAAATGGTTGCTATTCAATGTTGTGATAGCTTTTGAAAAAAGAAAACCTCTTTCTATGCTCACTGCAAAAGATTAAGAGACTGTTAAGTTAACAAGTTATTGGCTCTGCTTAACACTTGCTAAGCACAGTATAGACTGTTTTATCCATTTGTACTCTCTCACTTGTCTCCTTCATACGTCTTATATAATAATTTCCAAAGTCAGAAACAAAAAAAGGCACCAGCTAAGATAAAATGGCACAAGATTAAAAAAACTTAGCAGTCGTATAACCTGGCGAGAAAGAACAAAGAGGTTTAGAAATCATCATATTTTATAGCATTAGAATGCCACACATTAAATATAGATCTTGCTGCTGATTATATTGTTACACATTCCATTGTTCCCATGCCATTGGCCTTCAGGACTTTATAACTTATGTAATTCCAAGATCTGACACAGCTAGAGTGAAATGCATCTGATCTCAATGAATGGCATCAGATGAAAAAAAAGTGTATTTTAAGAGAAAAAAAATAATTTTAATTTTCCTTCGAGTCTATTGATTGGTGACAGATGTTACCATTCCCATTTAATTACTCTTGATTCATTTTCCAAATAAAAATATAGATACATGTCAAAGTATTTGAAGTCATCTAGACAAAGAGTTCATTTGAACAAGTTGTCTTTTCTTTTTTTCCAGATTTTCCATATTAAAGGAAAGCTCATTCAGAGTGGTGCCTGCAGTCTTATTTTTGTATGTTACAGGTCTCAAGTGTTATAGTGAAGGAAAGTTGCATTGCTCAGCTCTGTGACCTTGATTGTTATCAAGCGCTAGGAAGATACGTTGCTGTGGGAATAGGAGGCGGTGATTCAGGAAGAAGGACTCTTTAATAGGCACTGACAACACTCCAGCATGCGCCTGGGTCAACAGAAGCACCTCAAACTGAAGCTCCATGGCTACAGTGCATTCAGAGCTATAGATATGAATGGACTTAATAAAACTTATTTATAAGAAACTCCAAGAAATGGACATTTTTAAACTAAATACATAGTTTGAATTATTTTTTTTTCTTGGAACATGAGCACACACATTGGTGGATAAGGAGCTGATACAGAGTAAGTTGTCTTTCTCACTTGTACTGATAGAGTAAAATCTCTGCCCTGCAAGTGTCCAGATAGTAAGCTGTAATTCAAAAAACTAAAGGAAGAGAAAAGCTGTTAATTATGAACATTTATAATTATATAATTGGCACTATTTTTATTCAGAAATCTATTTGCTGCTTTTCCTCTGCATGATCTTTACAGGAAATATATGTCGCAATAATTTTCTTCATGAGAGAACACAGTCATGTTCAAAAGCAAGGTTCATTCTCTACTCTCTAAAAGACTAGCAGCATATGTATCTTAATACAAGATATTCTGTATTTTAGGAGGAAATTGATATGACAAACATCGTTATTACAAGGCCATATGTAGATGATTTTGTGATATGATTCAGGAAATGTTTAATTAACTTAAAAGATAAAAAAAAAATGCTTGTAATAACAACTGAAAGGATCAGCACTAAGAAGGACAAATTCATCCTGGAAACAAGGGACATCTTGTCATCCACAGTCAGCCTTCTAGCTCATCTCAGATACTTGTGGTATTCCTTAAAGAGAGTGATCTGGGTCTGGAGGAAGATAACTGAATATAAGCACTCGACATAGGTGTGCAGATTTCCAACCATTAACTGACACCTTTATATGGCCCATTGTAGATCCTGGGCCTGAGCTCAGGGACTGCTACCTTGGAGCATGACCCCTCCTAAGGCTGAGAACCTGCGGAGCAGCAGGTTGTGCCCTCCTCATCCCTGCAGTTACATGGGTCACAGGCAAAACAAAGGGGAGGCAGGAGCTTTCCAGATAAACGGCACTGGTACAGGAATGTGAAATGATGCAAATTCTTGCTTCATTTTAAGACCACTGGTGGCTTTTCATGTTTTATTGGTGAGACCTGTTAGCACTGAGCTCTTCTATTCATTTTTCATTGGGGATACTTGTACAACTAGTAAGTTGTCTGGCAGGGTTTCAAGGGATTCAGATTTTGGTCCTATAAAGACTGCAGTGAAACTATGCAGCTCCATAACTGCTGCTTATCAAGCACAATATTTTATTCTCTAGAGTCCTACTGTCCACCTGAAAAATATCTAGTTAAGACCAATGAAATTTCCCAAACATGTTTACAGATCTTGATCATGCTTCTTTTGTAAAGGTAACATTTTGTAAACAACATTTCAAGCTGCCCTCTGGATTTTGTGTTCCTGAATTTTCTTTTGATGTAGGATCTTGTAATTTGTACTAAAACACCAGTCTTTTTTAAATGCAATACTTAATAATGCTTCATTCTAGGAATCCTGACTTAATTACAGATCCAAAAAATTGGGAGCAAATTTTATTTTATTTTTTAAAATTTGCTTCTAAAGATATCTCCATATCATGCAGCAACATAACTTTGTGTTATTACATAAAATACTACTATTTTGTGTTATTTCACAAAATATTACTATGTACAAATAAAATTCTATTTTGGAAAAGACCATTTCACTTTGGAACAATCCCTACAGAAATGTATTTCACTGTTCTGCTAAAATATCAACAACTGAGAAGCATGACAGATTACTTGGCATTCTTAGGGAAGACTTTGCCCTCACTAAAAGAAAGCTACAGTATTACAGCTTCAAAACCTTTATTATTGTAATTAATAAAGTCTTGTTTGCCAGTTTTCCTCCATGCTGTTTTGCTGAGGGGGAATGTGAAGAAATTAGATATTCAGGATTAAAGTCTTAATGCAAACAAAATGTGCAGGAAAAAAATAAAAAGGGGTGGAAAATAAAGTCTATATCTCTGAACTCTTGGAAAGGCTGGGTTTGATTACTGGAGTCCAGAGCACGGGAAAAAAAACCAATGCCTGCGTTATTTAAGTATAGCCCAAATCAACTGGAGTCCAAAATAGCACCAGGTAGCTTCACCTTGGGAAAGCTTTTCAGTCTAAGCTCTCCTATAGGTCTCTGCTATAGATATTCAGGGAAAGTTCCTTTTTTACCTTTGATAGAGCTCAGTATCTTCTTTCTTTGTCTCTCCTGTGCTGAGGTTTGTTGTGGAAAAAGAGGGATCCCTGGTTCTGCCTCCTGTCACACACTTCAGGCCCTTTAACTGCCATGGAGATGATCCCAAAATGCATTTCAGCACCTCAGTCCAGTGCAAGACATCATAGTAGCCATACTCAGATGATCACAGCATTCCTGTGGCCTATGTCCTTTGCAATATGGCCAAATGATGAGAGCAATCACCCTGGATTGAGATGAAAATTCCTCTTAGGCAAAGTCAATCTTCCAAGGACTGTTACTTAAGTTACAAAAAGGGACGCATTCCCCCTTCGCCCCTTAAGCAGTAATCAAATGAAAAAATACACTAATTCTGAGAGCAAACCTAGCTTTCTTTCTCTGAATACCTGTTGCACTACAGGATCATGCTCCTTCATATTTGGTTCTTCTCAAGATTCATCAAAACTGGGCAAGTGTTTAGGCATTAAGTCCTAGGTAGAGGACTTTGTAAATGAGCAAAGTATAAGCTTCAGGGCACTTGAATTAGCCACCTGATTAAATTTGCTAGAACTTTTAGAGGTGAAGTAGTGAGTTTTGGCTTGGTATTTACAGACCTGACTGCCAGCAATCTTCAGATTCTTCAAAGCTTTTTGAAATCTCACCCCACACAACCTCAGGAAGCTAGGAGGGCACAGACCCTATATTTCCTTCCCGGAATGTAAAGATTGCCTTTATGCGTAGCTCCTGTGGGAAATACAGCAGGCAGAAGGAGGGAGAGGAGAGCATCTGTAACCCTGGCTGCTATTTCAGTATAACATGAAGCCAAAGCACAGCCTGGCCCCAAGTTAATCCATGGATTACTTTTCTTTTCTTAAAAGAATAATTGTATTCAAGTATGGCTTTTTTTGTAGATGCAAAAGAAGACTGAATTCAGTTGTGGTGTTTGGTTGCATATTTTTCCTGGTGTCATTCTAAGAAAAGCAAAGATAGTCTGTGAGATGGATAGAGATCCAATTAATAAAGACATGCATGAATTGCTCACTAATGGATAAAACACTGAATTCACAGGCATCCTCAGTTGCTAATGGAACCTGAAAATGGTCAAGATGTTGAAGTTCCATTTGGCGTGACGCACACCCCTCCTCTTGCTGACAGCTCTGCAAAGTTACATTTTTTAAAACATATTTTCTTAATGCATTTTTTGGCTAACCCAGATGTCCCCATTACCTCCAAAGTGCTTTAGTCTAATTCACATTAACCAGCTTACTGAGATACCAACAACATTCCTTTTATCCAGGATCAATTGACCAGACTTACAGAACTGCTGATATTTAAAGAAAGTTCAAGCCCTTTTCTGACTGCTGTAGGGCTCTGAATTTCTCATTTATGTGGCTCATTAAGCATATTTTACCATCTAAGCACATAGTCTGCAAATAGCTTTAATATTTCCAAAGATGACCTCCTTTCTTTTCTCCTATTAAAGTTGCCCATACTGATAGATAGCAAGGAGCAGTGGTTTCTAAACTGGAGAACAAGGAGACACTGACATTCCTCAGACCTTCTGAGTCATTAGCAGTCATAGCATGAACCTTTTAAAT
>JAUBNY010000877.1:5237595-5263311 GCA_032275445.1 Crypturellus soui
GGCTGTGTGGTACTGTTTGCCGTGTCTATGTGACGCTCCCCATCCCCCTTCTCGTCTAGTTTAAAGCCCTCCTAACCTTCATGCTTTCAGCATCACTGATTTCTGCACTCTGTGGATATCTTCTGTTGCTTCTGTGGGCCATTTCTGGTTCACACACCATGGCAAGCCTGACAGAGAAGATCTCTCTTTTTTAAACAGGGAACTGTGTGAATTTTGGCATTTTCAGGAAACTGCAGTTTGTAAAATTAAGGGCTGGCAAGTGTTAACCTTCTCTTTATGAACTCAAATATTTGACTGATCCAAAACATAGAAATACTGAATTGTAAACACATATTCACGTTCTGTTGTACGTTAAAAAATGGGGGGATTGACTGTTGTCATGATGAGGCAGCCCCATTTGCCCTGGTGAATTGGATCACACTTCAGTTTTTTTTGTCCAGTCTAGCTTTAAGTGACTCAAGACTAGGGAGCTCTGGTTTCTCTGAGCAACAGGGCCTCTGCCTTCTGAGGGGATGAGACAGCTGGAAAAGGAAGGTAATACTGGCACCTTCCCAACTGATGTGGCATTCAGGTTGCCAAGCTTCCAACCTAGTCCTTCCTTCTGTAGCAGCCTTGAGATTTGTGGGGCTAGCCAGGAAATTATGTGTATTAGGCACTAGAGTTGAAACACCACTCACATTTTAAAGATTAGTTGGCCTGGACTACCAAGAGGAATATTTTCCTAGTTGCCACACAGGAGCCAACATGAAATGAGCTCTGCTCTTCACCCACATCACTCTGCAACATATAGGCAGTTAATCTATTCCCTTCTTTGGACTGGGGCAAATGAAAATCACACTCGTGAGGTCAGTGTAGGCAAGAATCAGCCTATTCTCACACACGCAACTTTCTCACATGCAACTGCTGACCTCAGAAGACCCAGGTCTGAAGTTTCTAAACCTGAGAAGCACTGCAATATTTAGAGGAACTCTCTCTCATTACAAAAGCCTTCTCAGGAAGAAGTTATCTTGTCTAGAACTAACTTAAACTTGAATTCATAAGACATTTCTGGAGCTCTAGCAATAAAATCAACAGTTCTCACTGCGAAAGCACTGAGAGCACATAATCACACACAGAGGGACTACAGGTGTAGATAATTTGTTCTATATTAATCTATAGCTTCATGGCAATGGCACATTTTCAGATCATGGAAAACTTAGGTACTACTCCTTATTTTGAATACCATCACCTACTGTGTTAAACAGGAGGTAGACACATTAAGTCCTTTTCCTAACTTCTTCTTAGGCTCAAGCCGGTGAAGATATTAACATTATGTATAGAAAAGACATAATCTGTGAACTCCTCTATCTCTTCTCCATTGAACTAGACTTCCAAACAGCCTGGCACCAGAATAAAATCAGGCACCTAAAGGATTGCACAAGCTTTGGAGGATCTTTGCAGCACTCAAGTACTGAATCTAGACAGGTCCAGTAGTAGTATGTTTCAGATTTCGTTCTTGTTCCATGCACTTTATTGGGTTCATGAACAAAAAGAAATACCCTTATTTTTCCCTGCATATACTATCCCTGATCATAGAGTTTGTGCTGAATGAATGCTTAAAAAAAAAGCTGAATTAAAACATTATGACTGATTAAGTCAATAGATTTTTTTTTGTAAATATATTCCAAAGAACTCCACAAAAATGTTCATTTTTGAAAATTGTATCATTTATTATTGATTTAAATTTATTTTAAATTATTGTGCCAAGTTAACAGCACTTGGGATGAGGAAGACAAGAGCTGTGTAATCCTGGGGGGCAATCTAATACATAGTTTAAGTTTCTGCTGAAGAAAATTGGCAACAAACAAAGGTTACTTGGCTTGTCTAGAATCATCTTTTAACACATTTTTTTTCTCCTGAGACTAGCCACACATGTTGCTTCTTCTGTGACCTTCTTACTGTGTTCCTTGTTTTTAGAAAATGAGTTGAGTAGATTATTTTCTGGAGAAAAGTTATTTTTTGAGAAGCGCATATGTCCGTGTCCTGTGTTTTATCTTCTGTAGGCTTTGTTTATAATAGTATGCTTGCTTGAGTGAATAAGCCTGATGAGATCCGATGTTATAAACCCAGTTATGAGTTTATGAACTACAACTAAATTCCCTCAAGCAACACGTCTTCCCTGATCCTGGCCTAGATTTGTGTTTCTCTTTGTATGACTCATTCTTTTTTAGCATTGCAGTCAGATCTTGTACAGTATTTCCTACATACCAGAGATCTCAACTGTGCTACACCATCCTAAATCCATGACCTAAAAGCAGTAAGTTCTTCCCATAGGGGAAGCTGGGTCATTTCTTAGCCTCAGGGAGAGTAAATTCTTCCTCAAATGTTATGGTATGCAGAAGGAGTGCATTTATTGCTCTACCAGACTAGATTGGCTGGTGGGTGAGGGCTTTCCCCTAAAGCTGTTCTGTGATCCTGAGAAGACCTGTAGGTGAAAACTCATTTATAACCAATAGATCAATAATAATCTCTCCAAGAATGTAGCAATGAAAGAGGTGTTTACAGGTTAGTGGTTAACAGATTATTTATCAAAATGCTTTGGGTAGTCCATATTTATGCACCACTAAGAGCTTTGGGTCGTCTTGACAGAAATTCTGCTTATCACACAGGGGAATCAGAGTATGCCTGGGATAACTGGTCATATAGATCAAGCTAGCACATGCAGGATTCTGTCACAGAGATGCTCTTTTCCCATTCCTGTTAGGTTATCCTGGTTTAATTCTTCAAGGAAGAGCCATCTTTCACAGCAACAGAAGTTTTATCATGCAAAGGAACAACTAAGTGTACAAGGAATGCAAGAAAGCAGAAGATGTTTTTCCACTGAGTGTAAGACTTGCTAAAATTGACATTAAGACATTTCCTCAAACAGAAAACCCATGTAGGACATAACTGTTAGACTTAATAAACAGGGTGAGATGCAAAGGACTCAAAACAGTATGAGACACTGTCATCCAAGTGGTAAAGACGTTCAGCTGATTCTCACTCTGAAAACTGTGCAGAAGATGATACCTATCTTGCAGCATGTCCCCGGTTTCCCTGATCCTCAAATTCCCTTTACTAAGGCAGGCTTGTCTTTAGAGCTGGGGCTGCCTGTAACCTACAGCCGCATTACTTGAGGCAAAAAGCCTCACGATCCCAGGCTCTGGTCCTTATGGGGGACTTCATCCACCTTGATGTCTGTAATCACACAGCTAGGAGCAGACAGTCCAGGAGGTTCCTGCAGAACATTGCAGACAACTTCTTGATGCAGGTGGTTGATGAATCAACAAGGAGATGGACACTGCTAGACCGGATACAGAGATGGTCCAGTGGGAAATGTGAAGGTTGGGGGCAGTCTTGGATGCAGTGACGACAAGATGATGGAATTCATGATCCTGCAAGGAGGAAACTGGGCAAGAAGTAGGATTGCAACCCTGGACTTTAAGAAAGCCAGCTTTGACCTCTTCAGGGAGCTCCTTGGAGGAATCCCCTGGGCAAGGGTCCTAGAAGGAAAGGGGGTCCGGGATAGTTGGCTAATATTCAGACACCACTTCCTTCAAGTTCAGGATTGGTGCATTCTTGTAAGAAAGAAGTCGAGCAAGGCGGGCAGGAGACCTGTGTGAATGGGCAAGGAGATGTTGGGTAAACTTAATGAGAAAAAGAACATGTACATAATGTGGAAGAAGGGCCAGGCCATGTGGGAAGAATATAGGAACATTGTCAGAGAAAGCAGGGATGCAACAAGGAAGGCCAAGGGCCGTTTGGAATGAGAGTTAGCGAGAGATGTTAGGGGCAACAGGAAGGGCTTCTGCAAGTACATCAGCAGCAAGAGGAAGACTAAGGAAGATGTTTGTCTGCTGCTGAATGGGGAGGGTGCCTTGGTGACGGAGGATGCAGAGAAGGCAGAGCTACTAAATACCTTCTTTGCCTCAGCAGCGCCTTACTGCTAAGGCCAGTCCTCATGAACTACAGAGTCCAGAGACAAGAGAGACAACTGGGAGAGAGGAGGATTTTCCGATGGTCAAGGAAGATTGTGTTAGGGATTATTTAGGCAAACTGGACACCCATGAATCTATAGGCCCAGATGGGATGCATCCAAGAGTGCTGAGGGAACTGGCAGGGGTCATTGCTCATCTTTGAGAGGTCATGGAGAGCTAGGGAGGTGCTGGAGGACTAGAAGAAAGCCAACCTCACTCCAGTCTTCAAAAAATCAAGAGGAAGGAGCTGGGAAACTACAGACTAGTCAACCTCACCTCAGTCCTTGGAAACATGTTGGAGTAGCTCATTCGAGAGATCATCTCTAGGTATGTTAAGGAAAAGAAGGTGATCAGGAGCAGTCAGCATAGATTCACCAAGGAGAAGTCATGTTTGATAAACCTGATCACCTTCTATGATGAGGTGACAGGCTGGATGGACGATGGGAGAGCCGTGGATGTTGTCTATCTTGATTTCAGCAAGGCTTTCAGCTGTCTCCCTCAACTGTCTCTCTCAACTGTTATCCTCGTAGGAGAGCTCCAGAAGTGTGGACTGGATGAGTGGACTGTGAAGTGGATTGAGGACTGGCTGAATGGTAGAGCCCAGAAGGTGGGGATAAATGGGACCAAGTCTGATTGGAGGACTGTGGCCAGTGGTGTCCCGCAAGGGTCAATACTGGTCTTCAACTTGTTATCCTCGACCAGTGACTTGGACAAGGGCACAGAGTGCACACTCATCGAGTTTGCGGACGATACCAAAGTTGGGAGGAGTGGCCAACACTCCCGAGGGCTGTGCTGCCGTTCAGAGAGACCTAGACAGCTTGGAGAGTTGGGCAGAGAGGAACCTCATGAGGGTCATCAAGGACAAGTGCAGGCTCCTGCACCTGGGGAGGAACCAGGACAGATTAGGGGTTGACCTGCTGGAAAGCAGCTCCGCAGAGCGGGATTTGGGAGTCCTGGTGAACCACAAGTTAACCATGAGGCAGCAATGTGCCCTTGTGGCCAAGAAGGCCAATGGGATCCTGGCTGCATCAGGAGGAGCGTTGCCAGCAGGTCGAGGGAGGGGACCTGCCCCTCTGCTCAGCTCTGGTGAGGCCGCACCTGGAGTATTACCATCCTGTGATTCTGTGATTGGGTCATGTGCTCCTGTAATTCAATCACTACAATCCTATTCATAGACATATAGAGTAAGACCTAAGGGAATAATTTAATCAGATACTGTGATAAATCAGATGCACTTACAGGAAGTCCAGTAGTTACCAAGCTTTCTAAATTGGTTTGAAGATACAGGAAAATGGAGACTTCATCATTTTCCTTGATACTGTGACTCTATATTTAATCTTCTTCCCCTGAAAAAAAACATATGTGCTTCACTTCTCATTTAATGCATCTCCTTTCAATATTTAGTATGTCTTTGTTTTCCTTTTTTTTCAGTAAATAAGAGCTCTATATCACTATGAACTTCTTTTCCATGGCAGAACTTATACACTGTAACTAACACCTCAATCTCCCTTCAATAAACAAGATGATAGCTAGAGCTCTTTTTCACACCCTTCCCAGTTGTTCAGTCTATTTTATCAGATGCTGCCTCGCTCTGGTACAACAAGTAAGGCAGAAACACCTTTTCTGTTTAGCCTGCTCAGAAATACTTGCCTTGTCAGATAGTCTTCCATTATCTATCCTTTGCCTTTTAGGTCATATCATTAGGCTGGAAGCACCCTGGGAGTGTGGCATGCATTCATCACAGCAACATTTTACGACCAGTACAACACAGACAGTGTCTCAGTCACTGTCCAGCATATAGAATGGCTCCAGGCAGTGAATGAGACCTGTAGTCTTAGTTCCCAGGCTTTCGATTTATTCAAAATGCTTCATGGGAGTGGGTTGGGCTTTCCAAGGGATCAGGGTCACTCTTGACATTTCTACATTCTATTCTTTACCACTGTGGCAGTGTTTCTGCCATTCAGGAATAAAACAGCAGACTTCTTTTGGGGGAAGGAGGAGAGTGAGATAAGTGTTGTGTTGTGATATGAGTTAATATTGGATTGAGTAATAAACCTGTATTTACAATAACTTGATTGGGTTCAGGCAGAACAGCTCATTTTATGGAGAATGAGCTTCCTTGCCTATTTTCAGTGAAAATGTATATTGGTTCATAATATATGGGTTCAAACTGGCACTTGTTTCTGTCTACAAAGCTTGAAGCATAAGTGGAGGACTTGGGATCTTCTGTGCTGGCACTCTCTACCTCAAGGCCAGATGTCTCTTCGTGCTCTAGCCCCTTCTCCAGCTTCAATCCACAGCATGAAGGGAATATTTTCAAGAGGTGACAGTTAGCCACCAGTGTAGAGACAGCTAAGGGGGGCTGTGGCATTGGCACAGAAGATATAAATCCATAACCGTTGCCCAAAGCTTTCTTCGTTTCCACTTTTCCATCTCTCCACACTCTTCAGTGGCAAGCCTTCAAAGAAGGAAGTCAAGAAGACATTTTCATGACTGCTATCAGTCTGATGAGTTATTTTTTTGAAATAAGAAATCTTTTCATCATTTTTTGTATAATTTGCTACACAACTAAAACTGTTCAGGAGCCAAAATGTAACATCGTTTTGTTAGCATTACTATCCCTAGTTGAAATATCCACTAGGTTAAAATTAGAGTCAACTGACAAGGTCAGCCCATCTGAATGAATTTTTCATGGGTTGTCTTTATGTCTATCATCATGAACATTTAAATCTCTAGCTTTGAATAGTATAGTCTACATTTCTTTACTTCTTTTCCTATATCTTGCACACTACCATCCACTTCAGCTGACCTAAAATGTAGCAGGTCTGTGGTCCTACGCCATTTTATACAAGCTGAGGAATTGGCCCACTGTGCCCTGTTGATTTATGATGCTGTAGCACTTGAGGTTTTCAATGAGTCAAAAGTAAACATCAGTAATTTACCACATGTGTTTACAACTACTGTGTGCACCTAAAAGACCTTCAGCATCTCCTTGTGTGAGTCAACTGTATAAAAATATTGCATTTTACACCATATGACACTTAAACATTACCCCACATCACTTTCCTTAGAGTACCTCTGAACAATGACAACATGAAAATAAACAGCATACTTTTTCTCTGCTGACTCAAACAGGTTTATTATTATTATTGTTATTATTATTATTATTATATTTAGGGCTCAGATGTACAATCCAGACACCTCAAAACTTTCTTGATAGCTGTAGTGGACCAAAATCATGATTTTATTTGTATTTCTTATACTCACTTGGAAGGTTAAGCTACAGAGTTCATTCAGATACTCACTCTGGATTAACTCCAAACCCAGCCGACCTCTCTTAAGGGCTGGGCTGCAGCTGCAAACAGAATGTGCATCTGCAGAGGCCTCTCTGAAAATAGTCTTTGTTGTGACTAAGATATTTAGATCTTTTTTCAGTAGCACCCTTATTTGATTGACTGATGTGCCAGTGAGTTATTTTAGAATCTGGGTTATTTCTGTTTCTGCTGTAAGATTCTAGATGCTGTGTAATTGCTAAGCAAGTCCACTCTTTTATTTGATAATGCTTTTTAATCTAAAATTGGGAGCAAAGTGTTTTGTTGTGTAAGGTCTGTATTTGTGTCAGAAACATTGATGACCACAAATAGACTATGGGCGTCTTCCTCATGTATTAAATTATATTGCTTAGAAGCGTAACAAGTCAACATCATGCCCTCCTGCACTGTCACTTAGAGATCTTTTTTAGGTCCCTTCTTCTCTTCCTGTTAGAAAAATATTGGGCTGTTAGTAATTCTTTTTCTATCAATCAGGCTCACAGAAGGAAAAAGGATGATATGAGCAAATTAATTTGCCTAGGGAGGTTGCACCTGGGGAGGTTTAGTAATTTTAAAAGCATATAAAAATCATCATGTATTGGTAAATATATGGATTTTCAAAATACTATGTGAAAGTACTTGAAGAAAAGTTAATATTCAAAGATATGCTCTTTGAGAACCTCTAAAAACATGGAGGGTGGTTGCATGTGTGCACCTATTTGTGGTAATGGTTCTTAAAAAACTTAGGAATGATTATAAAGCCAATTTGAATGGATCTGCTTTAATTTGAAGAGAAAAGACGGAATGATTAGCCTAAAAATTCACCCTCAATTGCCTAAGCTGACTAATCAAAATAATGTGCTACATGAGTGTGAAATTTAGAAAAAGTCAAAATAAACTTCTGAGTTTATACAAAAATTTTTCTGGCACTCAAAACATGTCTCAGATAAGATATGTTTCACTCAGACACAGGTGTTGTGTTAATAATTACTATGTTTTCACACAGATCATTTGGAACCAAGACTGACTCAACTTTTAACAAGTAATTTGTGTTTTACATGTCACAAATTTGTAGTATGTGGTGTCTTTTAAATTCCATCTTCTCTATGTTCTTGCAAGTAGTAGCAAACATCAATCAAGAGTAAGCATTAGCATTTTATTTTGCATATACTGGGTTTATGTTAAGTTTTTAACTGTTGCTACAGAAACAGATGTTAGGATGTGTTATAAGGCTTTGAAAAAAGAAAGACTTTCTTCACATAGATTCCATGGGGAGTTGGTAGAGTTTGGCCACTACATTTTCCAAGTGCCTGTTTACACTGAGCCTGCCACAGCCACACGGATTTAGTGAGACACTTGCTGTAACCATTCCTGCAAGCTCCAGTAGCTTTTGTGCTGCCACACACTCACCCCAACACCTTAACTATGGAGGCGAACATGAGAGCTAGAAGAGGGATAGTCTCATAAATTATATTGAGCAGAACTGTCAGCATGAGTATTTTTTCATATTAAGTAGATCATTACCTTTCTTGATGCTTTTTTTTTAACAAGGGTAATTCTAGTAGATGCATTAAAACTCATTTTGAACTATAGCAGTTTTTTCTTTTCATTTTAATTCATGACACTGGATGAATGTTCTTCATAGTGCACTTGCAGTAAAGCCCAAAAGTTCGCAAGAGGAACGGGATCTTCGTGCGAAGCACTGTTCAAATTAATCATGGTTTCCTGCTCCAAATGTCTTGCAGCATAGTGTGACAATGCAAGCAGGACCAGGAGACATAAACATAACAATAGGCACATATCCTTTTAGTTCTTTTCTGCAAGAAAAGTCACTCAGAGAATCGCTCAGACAAAAATATAATAAGCAGAAATTTCAATTTCAAATAATTTCATTTAGCTTTATAAACATATGCTCTAGGCTGTGTGCAGTTAGAGAAGATATTAGAGGTTTGCTTATTTCTCAAAACATACATGTGCCTTCACTATATCCAGTAATGTCTCAACAAACTATTCTGAGTTGGCTCATTTCTTTTGGGCAGCACAGTTCTGTAATGGGATCTGAAGCATGCAGTAAATGACTATACAAGGTTTCATTCATGAAGCAGCAACTAACTCTTTAAGTCTAAAGTACTTCTCTTCAATTAAGGAAACTATACTTCTTATTATGAACTACATCACAGGCCCCACTATAGTGTATAATAGATCAACATGGCACACAGTAATTACAACCTGGTTTAAATGATGACAAGAGGTTATAGGATCTATTTCAGTCTCTACTCCCGTAGAGGAAATCATTATAAGATATTCTTTTACTTTTATTTTTGAAGATTTTTTCTTTCCAGCAGTATCAGATGTTTATGTTACCATATTTTGCTGTGGTCTTACTTCACAGATTTTCATACCATTTAATGATCAAAAAGAAAACTTGCTTTTATCAACTTATAAATTTAAACATATCCCAAATAAAATGCAGACAAGCAACACCAGCATAGTAATTATCTTAAAAAAAAAATAGAAATACGACTTTTTAACATTCCTTGCACCCTGCTAGGAACAAAAATAGCTTTCATACAAATCTGTGAGTTAAGTAATAAAATCTCATGGGGTGGGGGTTCAGAGCTTGTTCTGCAGTGAAACAGACTTTACTGAATTGGAACATGGTGAAAAACATACCCATCAAGAGCGAAGGAGATTAGAAGCATCTTTCACATTGACCAAGCCTGCCTACATCCAGCCATAATAAATGCTTCAGTAGCAGAGTCTGACCATAATAAGTATTTTTGCAGGCTTAATGCCAAACCTGAAACAGAACTCTGTAGGATTTTGTCCAATTTCTTAATTTAAAAATGTAGTATTCATTTAAAAACATATTTTTAGCTGTAGCAATACAGCTTCGTTGCACTGTTCTTTTTACTTTCCTGAATGTTTAATAAACTTCCGGGTTAATTAAAACAATACTACAGAAGCATCCAGTGGTCATAAATCTTCCATCAGGTCTCTACTAAAACTTGCTTTAGTGTAGGTCTTCTACTTTGTAAAGTATCAAAAAGTCATTTATTGGTTAAAGATGAGCGGTCCTGACATGCCACTGTCCTTCCAGTAGAGGTCCCAGTCTTTATCTTCTGGGAGAGAGCACAAAATGCCTTTCAGATGATAAAAATAAAAGAAAACAACAAAACACAGGTTAGTGCCTGCCTTTCCAAGGCACTAAACTCATTTATAAGTGTTAGATTTGGGGTAAAAAACCAAAGGCAGACTGTGATTCTTAGCCAAGCAATGATCCATAAACAACTTTCTGGGGACTTAATGTAAGATTTGCTATGAGACTGCATAGCAAAGCCAGGAAGTGACACTTATGAAACAAAGATCCTGTCCTCATACTAATCATGAATGCTGAAAGAAAACAAAAGACATATAAATACTACATATGTGCCTCAGAGTGTTTCAGATTAAAGGTTTTTTTTAAATTTTTATTTTTTTTTCCTGAGATCATCTCTAAGGAGTCAGATTGTCTTCTTTAGTTTCTGCTATTAGTAGTGGTAGAAACCACTACCAATGGTAGTATTCTACCATTATAAAAGATGACCTTTTTCATAATGCTGCAATAGCAGCTAAAACAAAATTATTCCATTATCTCAATGTTTGCCTGTCCTTACATTTACAAGGAGCTAAAATTAATTAATCTTAGTGAAAAAATATTTAAAATGAGAAATTTTAATGACAGAAAAGCAGATCCATTCACATTACACAGCTACACCAGTGTCAGTGTAAGGCTACACTTAACATTTAGGCAACTTCTGTGCCTCTAACTTCCACATAAAAGAGAAACAGTCTTTGCCTGTGAAAGATCTGCTTTGGTCCATAGTGTGGTTTGGAGTAGGCTAAAAACAATGAAGGAAACAGTTGATTAGGCTCAGTAATCAACAGTTTTTAGCTACTGCATCAAAAAGGACTCTGAAGAATAAGTTTTTCCTAATTCCTGAGGACTGACTGTATCATCCTCCCTCTTCCCAAGTCAAATTTGAGAGATTCTTTTACAAGATTCTCCTTCGAAAACAATGCATTCATTTGATGGCTTAGAGTTTTATCACTATATATCACTGTGAAAGCACTAATTATGGCCAGAGGAGTCCAGTGCCAATTGTTTAACGTAGACACTTAAATTACACTTGTGTTCTGAACTCCTGGTGAAGGAGTCCTACACGGTGGAGAAACACAAGGGTCCTTGAAAGCCTCCAGAGGGAAAACCTGCTTGCAGTATCAAATGCCTAGCACAGGTTTGTTAAGTAATTAAAACATAGATAAAAATGAAGTGATGGCATTAGTTGGCTTACACCTCATCCCATGTTTCATACCCAGTGACCTGGAAGCATTTTATTTTTGGTTTTAACATCCTAGAACTCTACAATTCAGTTCCTCATGACAATGTGAAGAATGGCTTTTGCCACCCTCCCAAATGAGTTTGTGCTTTTGCTACCTTGGTCAAGTCTAGCAGGAGCTGAGTCCAACTGAGTTATATACCTTAGTTTATATTAAAGGACTGCAAGAAAAAAAATGCAGAATAAGAGAGGCTATTTGCTGATACCAATGATCTGTTCTTATTCCTATTGGCATATTTGGACTATTCTCTGTAGTAGAACAGTACTGAAATGCTACTGACTGAGGAAACAAACGTAGGCCAAGTATCTAGCACAGTTCTGTAACTTGTTTTTTCTAATGCAGATATCTTTCCATTTATCCAGCTAGTTGCAATACAAGGGTGCAGATGTCCCTGCTCACTTCAACAGCACTCAGCATGCAGCTCCCAAGGGGGTGCAGGGCTATTCATCGCTTGCCAATGCCACTCACTGCACAGAATCCTAACGATGATGCATTGATTTCATAGAGGAATACTGACGATTTAAAGAAAAACTACAGACACAGACAACTCATAGATACATGTGGGTGGCAGTGGCATGGACAGAAACAGGCTTCCCAGCATATAAAGCTTATGACAGACTTCAAAGGCCCAGTCTCTCACTGAATCATCTATAATACTGCACATACTGAAGCCTTTATGTAGCTGTTTTGGTGATAGAATTAGCTCTTGCTTGATAACCGTCTAAGATGCTAAACCTGTCCTGTGTAGTATTTGTGCATTCTAAAGATATTTAATTGTGCATTCTAAAGATATTTAACTCTGTGTGTGTGTGTGTGTGTGTGTGTGTATGCGCGTGCATGTATATGTTTCCAGAATATCTCTGTGGCTGTTGAAACCTGACTACTAGTTATTAGCTGTCAATTCAAAAGTGCTGTTAGGCACAGTCTTGAGCCAGCAACATTGATGAATTGTTCTCACTAAAAGCTTATTCCCCAAGGGGGAATTCCTCAGGGATGTTCCCAGAGACCATAAGAAACACATGTGCTTCTACTGTTCCTTAAAGAATGCATTATAATTCCTTGTGACCCCGGCCATCTCTGCTTGTTACATGCAGGGAGCGTCTTTTTTACGCCACTTACTGTGACTTGAAGTGCCTCAAAAAGCAAGGACGTGACCTGCAGCTTTGTGTGTCCTGTTGCTGCTTTCAAGGACTGTCCCTTGGTAATGCGCACAGCAGCTCAGCATAACGAGGCCCTGCACAGAAAACAAGGATGATGTTATTTTCCTGACATATATGCTACAAATGGCAGCAGCTCTATCTAGTTCTTGAACACAGGACAGATTTCTCTTGTGACACTGCTCTTTGCCGTGCAAGAACTCTTATTCTGTCTGTAAAACCTTAGCGATTTAGAGATGTTTCCTTTATTTGCATGTTTCCTTTGAGAGGTTTTATATCTTTCTGTCATTGACTAATTAAGTTAAATACCATGTTGCTATTGTGGAAGTTTCTCTCTCTCTTTCTTTCTATAAACAGTGTCCTAGCTTTTACGGTTTCCAAAAATTGCATCCTCCACCGCAGACATCACTTGACTGCATTTTATGCTCTTGGAACTGGGATGAATTTTCTTTTGAACTTTGAATAAGAAAAGACAAAAGCTACCATCTAGTACTTTCTTTCCAATAATCTCATAGTGTTCTGTGTGAATTCTATGGCATACAAGGATGCAAGGCTAGACTGTGACACATGGCGGTGCAGAACAGTGGGCCTGTCCTCTACATCCATGTCTGGTTTACCTGAACCCTAGGACAAACAGGATTTAGATAGTCTGCCCTGATGTGTGGGATTATGGTGTACACCAGCTACACTGAATGGGAGCACTATGGCTATCTTTCACTCTACTAGCCAGAAATATTTACTGGTGGAAGGGACTAGCAGCGCTTTATTTCCTGCCTTGCCCTAAGGATAGTAGAAAACAGGAGATAAATTGTGTGTCAGAAATGTGTCACCAAAAAGTTCAATATAAATGTTTCGAACATAACTGACTCAGAGCCTTTCTCTTATACCTGGAGTGGTCTATTTTATAGTCTGGCTGCTCAAATTTCACAAAAATAGTGGAAGAGAAATGAAAATGAGATGGAAGGAAGACAGGAAAGGAGGAAGGAAGGGAGGGAGGGAGAGAGGGAGACTGGCATGAGAACACACATGAAAAGAATGAATCTCAGAGATGTTTAGAGAATTAAAAGGAAGTTATAGTAATAAAATCTAGCAAATTTATTTTCTTAACTTTAATTCTATGCATACAAGTCCCAAAGTCTTAGAATCTACATACACTAGGATAAACAAATGTAATTATTATCTGCTCAGCCATGCAGATTGAAGGTGATACTCTGTGTCACATGGGGTTCCAGATATACATCCAAAGGATCTATGAAAGTAAACAGGACCATAAATTGAAGTTGTGCCATTACTTAGGAAACTAAGATGTGAAAGCAGAAGTTTGAAACATGCACATTTCACTATAAACAAACATTTTTTTTCTCTGAGACGTAGTTTAAGACCAAACACATAGTGTATTTTGAGTTCAATTTGTTAATTTTTCTTACTGTTCGGAGCATTAAGTTCTGTTAAAAACTGAATTTAGAGGAGACAATCTCAAGGAAATGAGATAAATAATCTTCAAATGGAACAACTAAAAATTAATACTAGCATAGTCAGAGATCTGTATCATAGAGCTCTAGTTGTATCATATCTTCCTTTTCATTACAGAGAAATCAGAATCACTTTGCCAAAGTTTTTACCTGCCCAGAGGTTACCTTCTGAAAAAAAAAATCTCATCTAAGTATACACAAATTCTTGTTTGGACAATTTCATGCAATTCTTACATGTCTTTTCTGTGATACTACTGCAGTGGTTTGGCTACAGGTGAAAAGTATGGACCCTTTCCCTTTTCCATTACATGCTTTACCCTTTGTACACATTAAAAGATGAGTAGCAATCCTCTGAATTTCTTAGTAGGTCCTCTTGTCTAACTACTTCCGGTTAAATCTCTCTCTAGCAATTTTGGTTTATGACTTCCCTCCACCACATGAAGGATAATTAAAATCCATTTGTCTTTTTTCAAATTTGGTTATTATCCTTTCTTCTTTTCTTCTTTCTTTTCTAATCTTGCCCATTATGTTAACTCTGATGACATCAGCTACCTACTGCCTGTGTAGGGTCTTTTGTTCTCAATAGGGTCTCAACTACCCACCCTTATTGTCCCATATTTGCTACTTTCTTTACCGACCAAGTAAATTTATGATTTCTGTACGTGGTGCTTCTGCTCAGCTTTGCTTCATTATCCTTTTTGCTTTGCTTCTTGGCGTCAACACTGACTCACTAGTTCCCTTATGATCATATATGCTTATTACTATCATCTCATCTATTCTCTGTACCTTCTGAAAACACCTTTTAACTTCTGGACAATGTTCTTTTAGTCAGTTACTGCTGCCAGAGGTTTTTTCTCTATTATCCAGGCCTCAGGAACTGTTTTCTCTACTTTAGTAAATCTATATTTCATGCTACAGCCTACCTGAATATACTTCTGTTCTGGATGAATTCCTCCACTCCCCTAGGAAACCTATAGGAATGAATGGTCAGCTTTCCACATCATTTAACCAAAGCAGCAAGTATTTCCTTTATCTTGATTGTGACAGGAGTCCAAAGCTCTAACCCAAGTTTGTACCATCAATTCCTTTCCTCAGCAATACCTGAGAAGAAGCTGCCCAATTCCAAACAGAAAATGTGCAAGATACAGTCAGCAGCTTATATACAAGCCTTTGGGAAAAGCTGTTCAAAAATAACTCAGCCCATCTCTAGAGGCTTCTCCTTAGCCCTATCACACAATGAAACATTCAGAGCTATCTCAGATTTTTACTAAGCACAATATCAAAGCTCATAAACCAGAGATGGAAACTGGAGATAGAGTTCAGTTCAGAGAAAAGTCATTATGCAATCAACCTGATAGACTAGAAATTAAAATGAAGATATTATTCACTTCAGTGCCCAAAATATGAGGAAGAACAAGATAGGTATTTCCTCAAATTATCAGAAATGATGAAAGACTTTTCATCAGCTAAGGATGAGGAAAATTTAAGCTTAGCACTTTTAGAGACCACACAGGTAGCTCTGTATAGTAAACTACCACTTTGTCAGAAACAGCCAACAATGACAGAGGAGCAGGCTTATACACTGAAGAAAGTGAATAAAATCCTTATGTCACTGAAGATGACTATGGAGTTAAGATCTGGCAAAATGTGCATAGTCACTCACCATGAAAACTCTGACTTCTTTGAGTATTTACTGTCCTACCTCTTTCTTACTCTAGACAGACTATATAACACTAATGCAGTGTGATTGACACCATCATCCTTCATGTATAAAAATGGAAGGAAAGCTTGGTCATTCTGAGGACCAGCTCACAAAGAAATTTAAGAAAATTGTCTATGAACTGCAAGAAACACTGATTAAATTCAATTTAATTTTCTGAATGCAAATGTTTTACTCTAAATGATATTTTCATTCTTATGTTGCTTTAATATCAGTGCAATCCAGGTCAATGAGTAACAATGACAAACTGCAAAATCTATGTGTTTATTTTCCCTCTTCTCCATGCCCCCATGTCCCTTTCATACAACTGATCAATGTGACTGCAGCTTCCTCTGCCTTCCTGTTAGAAAATCATGCAAGAACCGATGCATGAAATGGAGCTCAGCCCAAAGCAGTGCTAACAATTCATAGACGTAAGACATTCAAAAATGCATTCACATAATACATTTTAAGTTTATTCTTTGATAGCATACAATCTTGATGCCACCATAACCAGAACATCTGGAACAATTTCAGTCCAGGAGAGCATAAGATCCACTTAGAGGGCCTTCATTTCAGGTATAATTAAAAAATATGTGATTATGTTTGCAATCTCCATACAACTTAGGAAATATGGTTGCTATTATACACTAACTGTGTCTTTTAACAGTGCTGTGTGGAATCCACTATTTGCCGAAAGCGCTTGTTACATGGGTTCACCAGATCAGGCAGATAAATTATTACCCTGACAACTTTGTTGTTAGTCAAAAAGACAATGTTGATAAAGCAATACTTTTAAGAGATTAACGGTCGGGAAGAATAAAAACAAAGAAAAAAGAAGGCTAAGAAAGAGAGCCATAAACAAAACTTTGGATAGGAGACAAAAAGATGTGACTGTTCCTATAGTAAGGTAGGATTAACTACCAAACCATCCTAAATTAGAGGAAGCTACTTGAGTCTGAGAGGCTCCTAACTTTGTAAAGAGAATCTGTATACTGAGGTAGCATCTTCTTAGTTACCATGGAAAATTTTAACCATTTTACAGAATGGTCTGAGAGAAGAAATGATGTATAGGGTACATGATGTCATCATCTTACAAAGGAAGAGTGCCCTGCTCAAAACCATGCTATGTGCTCCCTGCTCCACCTGTTATCTGTCTCTGAAGAGGTCATTTGTGAGCCCAGATCACCCAGAGGGCTGAAATCTTGGAAGCTAAAGCTGCTGAGAGGTAAGGAGAGAGAGGAAAAAGTCTCCTACTGACAGCTGATTTGGATGCCCCCCGTAGCCACTAAGGGGTAGCAGGCAAGGACCTTGTGTTCAAGAAAAATGATAGGAGGTCAAAGGAATAAATGTCACAGTGGTGCACTTAGTGCTGAAGATGTTTAAGACCACACAGGCCCAATGTATTAGGATGCAACATCCCAGTTTGATGAGTATTTAGTTAAGTAATGGGATGGGTTTAAATTTCAGTCAACATTACTTAAGCATGTGCTTAAGTACTTTCCCAAACAAGTTTTAAACAATTAATTTTAAAATAAATGGGGAATTTACTAAATTCACCTGCTTTTCTGAAAAATATATGGTGCATTTCAATATTTTATCTTGATGAAAGAAATATCTGAGGGAGAAATGATTGGTCAACATCTGTGTATGTTCACTGTGTGTATTACTAAGTAACAGTCAGATCAATGTTGCAGTGCTGTGCTAATGTCTGGAATTCACGTTAAAGTGGTGTCAGGAAGCCGGGAGCTGGAATAGTATTGATGGTAAATGGATGTAGGTCATTTGGACCAGAAAACTCAGATTCAACATGCTGATAGAAATCAATAAGAGGACAGTAAAAAAAGGCAAAGAAAGAAAGAAAGAGAGAGAGCATAGTGAAGTATGGATACTAAAAGTAAGTTAAATTTTTCTTACTTAACCTTGTAATAGTTAGGACTCTTTTAAGGGCTTCACTGAAAGGAAAACTCCAACTACGATAGAATTTCCCTTTCATAGAATCAGAATTATAGAATGCTTAAGGTTGGAAGGGACCTCTAGAGGTCATCTAGTCCAAAAACTCACAAAAGATGAATCACATTCTGTCTCAAAACTTTGTCCCTTCATCCTTCCTCCTGATCATTCTGTTATTTTAAAAACGCTTTCCACTATGCATAACTTTTGATAAAATATGTTCAGATTGGATGAAGTGGCGTTAGAGTTCTGCTAGAGGGAGACATCATCTACATAGATGCTATGACATCTCTATACCACATAACAACCTGGTTATGTTTTGACACCTGTATTTATATACTTCTTGGTTTCTCCCTCCACACAGCATGCCTGTTTTTAAGTGAAAGTTTTTAAGTAAAATATTCTCAGAACCTGACTAAAACTGAATCTCATTGTTCTATATTCTTCTACTGTGTGTAATTCACAAGTGCTTTTAAATAATTTTTATCTTAACTGCACACAAATCCTTCTAGTTTAGAACTAGTAAACAGAATTATTTAATGTGTTCTTTAATCCTCTTCCAGATTCCATAAAGGCTCCTTTCCAGTACTGTATACTGCTATTTACCTTCACTTGTAGTGAAGATCTTTTCATACAATTTTCCACACAGGATACTTTTTCTATGCAGAAGTATGTCAAACGCTTTACCAAAGGCACCATCTAATATAGATTTACCACCTCACAATTTTTTTTCTGTTGGAAAATGGAGAGTTTGGCTTGAATCATGAGGTGTGTTCTTTTGAATCTATTTTTTCATTGTATTTATTGATGCTCTCCTCAAGGGACTGAACTATGAGCTTTCTGTTTTTCTCCAGTTCACTATAAACTTTGCCACATAGAGTCTACATATAAGGTCATCTGAACTACATCAACCATCTAAAAGTCTTATCTAAACCAGTTGTTTATGCTCACCCAGTAGTCTCAGGATTACTCACTCATTTCACACGTCATAACCACTAACTTTTCATGTATTTGAAATCTGAAGATACCATGTCTCCTTATTGTCTCTGCAGAGCACCTAGAGCACCTTAGAGATTTAATTTTAAATTAGCTAGAGTCAAGTCAAATGCATTCCATCATGAAAAATAAGCTAAACTATGCTAACCTAAAATAAGCTGTAATATAATATAGCAAGATATAATATAGCACTATAGCATTAGTTCATCTGAAGTATGATAAAGAAAGTATATGGTATAACATGGGGAGCTGTGCTATATTACTGTAGCACAGCCATAAGCCTGAACTAAACACAGAGTGAACTTTGCTTATTTAGCTCAACACAAAATCTACGAATGCAGTGAGATGTGAAGAGAGCTAGCATCACCTGCAACAAGATAGGATCAAAGTAAGCACACTAGTCCAAGTGCATAAAAGTTAGTTGCACTAATGCCATAGCTGCCCCATCCTGATTTTCCATGTGGGACGTCATAGAGCACCATGATTTTCTTTAGTCTCAACAGCACAGAAGCACTTTTAAAATACAACTACCTTGACAAGTCATGAATACCAGTAAGAGAGGCCCTATAGAGCAAAATGGTTGTTGAAGACACAAACGCGATATCATAGTGACTTTACTTCAGATCACTTCTGGTCTGGCATCATGGATAAAACACCTAATTGCCACTGAAGCACATATTGTGTTTTAGTTTCATCCAAGTTTGTGGATTCTGAAACTGCTCCTCAATACAAAGCAAAGCATAGCAAAAGGGACAGAGCGGTGATTAGGGACAAGCAGTCACTTCAAAAGCTCAATTCTCTTCTAAGCTAAAATGCTGTACATAGACTTTGTGTACAGTAAGGAGTTAATAGGTAATTAGTGCACTATGAGAGCACTCCAGTTTGGGAGGCAGCTCTCCTGACAGATGCATGGTATGCTGGTGTGAATGAGGGAACACAGCTCACCACTGCTAAAAAAACAACAAACACGAATGCAAAAAAAAAAAAAAGAAAGAAAAAGAAAAAGGATTTGCACTTTGTCCCTTTGTCTAGCTAGTGTCAAATTCATTATTTTTGTACACAGTCTACCACTGAATTCAGTCCTCTGACTTTATAATATGACTCACATTAAGTTACTCCTGTAAGTATGATACTGCCACAAAGTTTTTGGTCAGAAAAAGACTACTGTGCGCTACGTGCTGTCTTTACAGCTCTAATAGTGTAGTCCTGACTGAGTGTAAGAACATAAGAACCATATGAATGTTCTGGGAAAGGAGAAGAGACAGAGATAGGTATCTGTAAATTTGTGAATAATATGAATTTAACTGGGTGAACAGATTGGTTCCATCATTTTAAGCCATTCTTATAGGCTTTAAAACAGATGAAAGTTGAATGTGATAAAGTAGAAAGAAAAGATCTTACAGTGAGCAAGCAATGCTGTTAACATAAAAGCAAGGCTCTGTTCTGGAATACACAGGTCTGCCATAATTGTCAAGGTTACTTGAGAAGCCGCACATGCTGTAATACACAACAAAGAGCTTACATGATTCATGGGAGGGACAAAACAGAGCAAGACTGGAGGAGTGTCTTAGTTTACACCTAGAAGTTATTTTCCATCCTGCACACAGACACTTCTAGGCAGCCTTCTGTAGTCATTTTAATAAAAGATACTTTATGATGGAGTAAGTGCCAAAAGCAGAGTTTGTCCAGTTGTCTACTTATGCCAGCTGATACAGACACAAGTGGACAAACACTTAGCTATGCAAGAGGCAGACATCGCTGGTATTAACTGAAGAAAGCTTCTGCCAGATATTAACCAGGACTTCCAGAAACAAGCTGTATTTAACATCTCACTGCTTGATGTGGATCATATGGCAGCCAATATACTATCAAAGGTTTAAAAACAAGTAAATGTACAGCTTACCTGCCAAAGACTTTCTTCTGGTTTTATTACCACTTGTAATGGAGACAATGTTTTAAGAGCAGCATGAGATAGCTAATTTACACATGTCATGTTTGGTGTCACGTCTTAACCTGCTGTTGTGAACACTTTCTTGAGAATGATGCTATTGTTATTGTTTAGTACTAATATTATTAAATATGTCTTGGCAGTGACTTGCACAATCTGCTCTCATTTCAGTCACTCAACACAAACTTGTAACAGAGATGTAAGAGGAAGTAATTTACCCATTCACAGATTAAAACTGGAAGTGCCAACTTAATGGATTTTGACATTTGCCAGGCAGAAAAGCCTAGTGGAGCAACAGAGAGCTCTGACTGGATGCAATCTTTTACGTAAAGGAAAAATCAGAGTAGAAATTCATGGAATACATATGTCCCAGCATGTAGCCTTTCTGGAGACCACACACACTGTCACTGACAAATTTTGCTGAGAGGTGTTAAGAAAAAGCACCATTCATAGCAGCAAGCAATGCCTCCACCCAGCTTGGTTCCTCACTCCAGTAAGTAGTAAACAGGTTTGCTAGTTATTTCACAAATGACTCTGCAACATAGTAAGGGTAAGATTTGTTGGCCAAATGCAGGTATGGGCTAACAGTTCCCTGGTGAGGAATCTCTGATACCCGTCAGATACAACGGTCAGTTGTTGACCTACCACAGACCTCTGGGTGACTATAGAGAAGTCACTTAGTATGGTATTTATTCATCTTATCCAAATTTAGTCTCCTGCAGTATAAACATCTACATAGGAGCTAGTCACCCCGTGCTCCCTTTGTAGTCAACACAGAGAAATAGATACTTCTAGGGTGCAATTAATCTCATCCTAAAGAAGACATCTTCCAGATGATTTATGCCTTAAAAGTACCTGTTTTTCCCTGACTATAAAGAGAGTCTGAGGTGATTTTTGCCATATGGACACCTCAGACACGGACAAATAATATATCTAGCAGAGCCATAAAGCCATTGATATTCCACACAGCCTGCAGTTAGTATAAATGTTTGGTCAATAATAATTCGAGCTGAACTCAGACAGTTGACCTAGAGGTGAATGGCTTTGTATTCCATTACTAAGCCTCTGAATCATCTAGTGTCTCTCTTTTTTAAGTAAAGTCTCTCCTTGGGTTTTAGATGTCACTTAATGGAATGTGGATATTAAATGTATGTAAATCCATAGCATTTTGGATAGAGCTACATTCCATGATGTCCCATTATAAACACCATCCCATCCTCCTTTTTGGAGCTGTCAATCTGTCAGACAGAGGAGCCTGTGGTCTCCCAAGGCAAATCCTTGTATTTTCAGGGAGACTGCTGTTGCCAAAAAGAAACTTCCCAGTGAAAATAGTTCCTGTATGGAGACAATCAGAGAGACCCTCCTAAGCCATGTTTTTTATATCTGATGATGATAGGAATTCCTTTACCAAAAGTAGCATGGCTTTCTTTGCCCTTTTTCTTTTTCTTTCTATTTTTAAACAGGATTTTCATTTCCACTTTATTCCTGTTCTTGTATTCCTGTTCTCAAAGGTCTGATTCTGTTTCGTGAAAGCATCTTTCATCGTCTTCACTTGCCATTATTATTCTTTCTGCATTTTTTCTACAGTCTTTACTAGAGTGTCTTTCTAAGACATATTTACAAAATGTGATAAGCATCTGTAAAATTTTATTGCACCTCACCTTCAAGCTACAAGTAACCTTTCTGAATAGATTATTATTATTAATATATTTTAAAGAAATTAATGCAACTACATGTTCATAAATTCTAAATGTGGGGTCCTATCATTTCACAGATCTCATTGAGTGGAATGTGAATAATAAATCATTGTAAATTCATAGCGTCTTAGTGACAAGCAACTTTACTGCGTGTAGCACTTTAAACACCATCCCACAATACCACACTATCCCTGTGCACGGGAAATGGGCATCTCCAGTAGTTTCTGATGAACAGATGCAGAATTCCATCCTGATTGCTTCCTGTTTAAATGGCCCGCTTTGGATGCAGTTGTTTTCTTTGCCATTCTCAAGATACTTCTTCACAAACATTGTTTTTTTATAAGGAAGGCAGTGCATGAGACTGTACTTTTGAGACTGTCTCTGCATTCAGCTTGTAGAAGTTTTGGTCACTTAGAATATGCCTAGATGTGAAGTTCCTATTCTTCTTCGAACCACCTGAAAAATTATCTGGAGGAATATTTGCGTATTTCATCTCCCATTCATGTTGCAAATTTATGCATTCATATTTAGAAAACTAAACGTGGTCAGTGGCAACCATCGTTTAAAGGCACATAACCCAGTTTCAAGGTTTTCAGTGATTATCTGTTTTTTTCAAAACTTGCATCTCCTAAAAGTGCTTCCTGTCAGCTTGAAATAAGGATACAAAGGAGAGAGGAAAAATGATTCTCTGAATGTGTGTATGTCTCCAAATACTGTAGAGTGAGACTAGACGTTCACTTCAGATTGGACAATTATCTCTTAGATTTCAAAAATTATGTGAGAAGAACACCCAATTTATAACTAAGATTCACCCTAAGTTTGATCTTAACACAAGACTAATCCTCCTTTTGCTCCACTTTCTTCCACAGGACATACAGGTACATTCAGGACTAATGCAGTTTTGAATCGTGTTTTCCTTCCTTACAAGGCAGAATTGACACTCCTGTAATGCAAATCTTTAATGAAGATGCTGAAAGAAGGGAAACAGGAGGTGATGAGTTTGTTTCCCACATTTGTGATGTGCATGCTGATTTGTATGCAGACATAAAACCATAGAAAATCAAGTTGCCTTGGTCCCCTGCTCACAGAACTACAGATTTTCTTTATATCAAATGCATAGAGTGTCTTTACTTAAAACTATGTATATAAATAAAAGACCAATTATTTGTAGGAAAAAAAAGATGTTATATTTACATAAGAGTTCAGGAAAAACATGCGACCAGATTTTTATGAAACAGAAATCATGTTTTTAAATGTATGAACTAGCTTCTTTTGCCTGTCTCACATGCCCAATGCCTGACATGCCTGTGTACGTTTACTAGAATATACTATAAATCCTAAATAATAGTGGATGCAAGCTAGACCCTCACTGACTCCAGCTGAGCAGTAACAGTCTACCCCAGTGCAGGAGCTGGTCTCTCTTATCTGCTTAAAAACACTTCACTTTCATTAGCCCCATAAGCCAGTATTTCCTTTTGGAAACATTCCCTACCTCACCTGCTTATATTTGATCTGGGCGTAACCCATTTCCTTTTTGCCTCTGAGCATTTCTGGAATATGATAACATAATATAAAAAAGAAAGGATTATATTATCACCTTCCATTTCCCTTCATTATGCTGTTCTATTACTACTGAAAAAAAAAAAAAAAAAAGGAAACAGAAACTACAGAGGGGAAATAGTTTGAAAACTTTCTTCTTCCTCTTTTCCCTCCTTCTCTATGTCTCATTTTCCTTCCCTCCAATCTTTCTTTCATTCCTTCCTTCTACATACCCATCCAGGAAAAGAGATTATATTTATATGAAGAAATATTAAGTAGCTAGAAGTCCTAGAAACATAATAAACTTTGAAGATCTGGTAAAGTGAATCCTATTTAAGTAAGTTAGCTAATTTATTATAACAACCAGGATGCCAGTTAAATTAATGGAGAGTAAGAACTCCAAATATAAAACTAAATATTGTCTGTAGTTAAATTTATTCTCTGATCTCTACAAGTGAGTGAATGGCAAGTTTCCAGGAGAAGCTAAAGGGGCTTAAAGGTTTTTTTCCAGTTGAAAATCACATTGAGGGAAGAAAATATTATACATAATATGTAAAACTGACAGATGAATTGATAGAAGT
The DNA here is from genome assembly GCA_032275445.1 of Crypturellus soui. NCBI lineage: Eukaryota > Metazoa > Chordata > Aves > Tinamiformes > Tinamidae > Crypturellus > Crypturellus soui. Next base: position 5,262,324 of record JAUBNY010000877.1, read on the forward strand.
AGCTACAACAGAAATTAGGTGGGAAGGAAGGATGTTTTAGAGAACCAATGAAAAAAGAAAATTAATGGAAAACCAAATGTATCCATGTGTACACTGGTGGTGTATACATATGTTGCTTAGTTAGTTTCTTAGACATTCAGAGAAAACTCCAGCTCTTAAGTGGAGTCCTGCCCCCATGTGGAGTTCAGTCTGCCCCTGCATCTTCATATATGTTTCGGAGCAACACAAACTGGACCTCAGGATTGACATTGTGTTTCAGAATAAACACAACAATTTAAATTAGACTGACATATATATGTGTGTGTGTGTGTGTGTGTATATAAAATACATATATATTTGTGAGTGTGTGTGTGTGCATGCTATGTATATGCATATAAATGCAACTGTTCATGTCCAGCAGTCACCAAAGAAATTTTTGCATTTGGCTTTTACAAACAGTTACACTTATCTTTGCTGTTCTCAAATGGCCTGATTTGTAAATGTCTGCCTCTCACATGAAAAAAAGCACTTCTGTGGACTTCAAAAAGGATGTTTGTTTAAATAAAAACCTTCAGCACATATATCTGCTATCAATGGAGAATACTTGCATAAAACATTAAAAGGGTTCTCCAGAGCAATGAAGTCTTCTGCACATATCCTCCTAAAATTTAGTTTCCAGATTTCATGACACAAAAAAGAAAGAATAGTTAATAATATAAAGTAGCCTTTCAGCTTTATTTTTGTGTAAAAACTCTGCAGACTTATTATCTAATTCTCATAGTGCACTGTCTACTGATCTTGAATGCCAGTTCACGAGATAGACACAGAACACACTTCCCCACACTCTGAACACAGCTCTTCCAGTAAGATAGATCCAGAAAGAGACAGAATCATAGAATGCCTAAGGTTGGAAGGGACCTCTAGAGGTCATATAGTCCAACCTCCCTGCACACGCAGGGCCACCTAGAGCACCTGGCACAGGGCTGCATCCAAGCGGGTCTTGAAGATC
>JAUBNY010000877.1:5265000-5275447 GCA_032275445.1 Crypturellus soui
AGGGGGGTTGGACTAGATGACCTCTAGAGGTCCCTTCCAACCTTAGGCATTCTATGATTCTATGATTCTATGATCTCTTTGTGATTAAATTATAGACACTATGTCATAGTTTCACCATATTTTACTAAACACCAGTTGACATCATTCCCAGACAGCAAAGCATAAAAAGGAGATGAAGTTATGAACAGAAAATGCTGCAAAATGGAGAAGGGAGCATAAAGGTTTAGTCCAGCTCAGGAGCTTTGGGCCTTCCTATGTGTGTGCTCAAGCAGAATGGAACTAAAACTGAGACCAAAGAGTTATGAATGCTTCCAATTTTGTTTGCTAATGTCATTTGCTTTCCCATATTCCTTCTGGAAATTGTAAATCTGAAAATGCACTATTTTAAATCCAGCAAAAAGGAACAAGTTCAATTCAAAATTTCAATATGATTTTTTACTGTATCTTGAGAAGTAATGTAGCATCTAGGAGTTTTCTGTAGAAAGAAGAGATCCTCTTTCAGACATCCTCTGATCCACCCTCTTTTGGATCCACAATACCCCTCCATGACACAGTATTCCCCCTAGATTTTATATTCTTCCATAAGTCTATATTTGCTATTGATTCCTTTAAGTTGATATAATCATGTGATGGGCTAAGCAGGCAGAACAGCAGCATTTTTTAAAATAACTATTGATAAACACATTTTTTTTTGTTTTATTACTGAAGTACTTCTTTTTGACCTCTTTAAATAAATATTTATTTTTACAGGTGACAGTCGCCACAGAAGTAAGTGAATGCCCAGGGAGTGATGTATATCTACCAGGGACCTCAGGGAATCGCGTAACCCAAACTCTTGTATATAACATACATAAACTTTCCCTATCTGGGCTTTTTCTGACTTTTTTTTTCCCTAAATCTTCTGCTGATTGCTCTGTGTTGTCCTGGAGAGCTTCTGACAGTGTTCACTAGTGTAACAATTAAAAAACTTCCATCAAACAACCACAAAGAAAAAATTACAACAGTGTTAGAAGAGTGATGTTAAATCCTCCAAACTTCTGCAACCTTCATGTTGTTTGTTTGATTGATTTTTTGTTTTGGATTTTTTGTTTGTTTGCTTGCTGAGGTTTTTTTTTTTTTTTTCTTGATTAAGCAAATTCTGTGCTTTCAAATTTTCCTTATAGGTCAAATGCTCTTCTCATGGTTGCTTATCTCTTCTGAATCCTTTTTCAATTTGTCTTTCTAAAATGTTTTGCTCTAGTGTACTGCTCCCTGAGTAATGACATAATAACACATCCTGAGTATCTGCCAAAGCTAAATAAAATAGCTACCTCCTGTGTCTTTCATAGCCGTCTGAAAGTGCTTCCTGGAATAAGACTTGCTTTTTCTGCATCATCTTCACATTGCTGACTCACTCTGCTTGTTATCCACTTTCCTTGCTGCATTGCTGGCCATTGTTTCCCCTTCTGAATACTGAGCATAACATTCAGGATTCATCTATATTGATCCTCATACTGATTTTGGATCATTTGCCCAATATAATAAAGAAGTCACTTGAAATACTTTCATGTCTGCTAAAATGCCTTTGAGTACTTCAGCAAATTTATAAGTTCCCTCTGTACGTGGTTGGACAAGATCTTAGCAAAATTATTCCCTTTCTCCACACTCCTTTCAGACTGCACTAGTAATTACAGCTGACCACTGAGCTACTGATGACTTTAAAAGCCTTTGAAGTCCCTGGAAGTAACATTTCATACAGCTGTTCAGCTGGTTTATGTTGATTAGATTCTAAACATTTTTCCTCAGCTTTGTTGCTAAACTGTGTGAGATAAGTCTGGCTAAAGTGGAAAAGCATCATATGACCTGCTTTTTTATTTTTCACTAAAGCAGTAATGCTATCACTGAAGGAATTTAGTTTAGTTTCACATAGAATATTCTGGGTATATTTCTACTGACTTTTTTACCTCTTTATGATCTTCCCGCAACACACTTAATATCTATCTAATTCATAATTCCAAAATATTTCCAAGGACTATAAAAAGTAACTGATCTCTAACCTTTTGGACCTTTCTAGGAGTAGGACCATGTTTGCTCCCCTTCCAAGTCTCTGCAGAATCGTCAGTGCTTCAGAACTTAATGGGCTTTACTAGTTTGAATACATCCATTTTATCTTTCATATGTTCTCTTTACACTCTGTACAGTGTACTCTGTACACTTTTCCTGAGGTACCATCTTCTCATTAAAGTTAATATCACCAAGCATCTAGTCACAATTAGGCTAGGTTTTAGCAGAATAAAACATTAAATATTTTAGATTTTTTTTACCTCATCTCTGTTTTGCTCTCCTTTCCGGTTACACAGGGTTGTCCTTTGTTCTCCAAATTACAGAAACTTATATTGCTGCTTATATTCCCATATGCTAACTAAAATTCATTTTGCACATTAAATTTCTGCTTTTATATCTCATACCTATGCTTTCCTTTCTACTTATCCTAAATCCTGTACTTGTCTTTACACCCACAGAACAATAGGCATGGAAATATAATATTTTTACTGACCATAGAGTTGGTAAAAATGAATTTTATTGATTGAGATAAGAATATTATTGCTTGCAGTGCTCTCCTAAAATCTTTCCAGTAGTTTTTTTCTGGACTGCCCAAGTGATCCATTTTGTGTGATGTGTGATAAGCAATTCTATGCTATTTAACTATTGTCAGTCACCTTAGAAGTATCCAGTGACGTTTCAGTAGCAGGATGCTGAATAAGAACACCTTCTATTCAGGTGACTGTGTAAGAGCAAAAAATGCCCCAAGAATAGGCTGAAGTATCTGCTAAATATATATATATCAATAGGTGATTGAGGAACACTGCTCCTTACTACTACTTGCTCAAAGCCTGCATGCTTACTCCACATTGACGAAGCAGCTGCCTGACATTAGAAACAGCACTTTGCAGAGTTCTTAGCTCAGGAATTTCTAACACAGACTTTTTGCAAATTCAACTCTCCTTGAGAAACATGTTATTTCTGAAATCTTTATTTAATTAATTGAAGAGAAAAACTAGAGCATTAACTCTTCCATTCCATCAGAAAATGTTATAAAAATGAGTCCATTGCAAGTCTCTAAGAAATAGAGCAACATTAGAGTAGAAGTTATCCATTGTCACATTTGGCATATATTGTCAATCTGCATAAGAATTTCTTCTTGATTGGCCATATGAAAGAGAAAGAGTTTAATTTGGTCGGATGTGTTTAAGGACTTGCCAACATAATGACACCTTATGTTAGGACTTCTCATGGCTCTTTAAAATTATTTGATCTATAACAGACCACCCAGAAAACATTATTCCAAACAATAGCATAAGAAGATTTACAAGCGACAACAAAACTTTTTCTCATCTGATTATCCTGTAAATATTTGAGAGAAATCTTTAGAAATCAGCTCACTCATGGTAGAGCTGGCATCAAAAAGCCCTGAAAACTGGCAGAATGTGGCCTTCAACTGAGGCAGAATGTGATTTGTGAGGCCTCTTTGAGCCAAGGCTTTTTTGAACTTGCCAGTAAAATGAGTGGTTCATAATAAAATCAAGGAGGAGCAGCTCGACACTTGACAAGACTAATTAGTTGATGCTTCTGAATGGCTTCTTCAAGGATGGCCAAGTTTGGAAGACGACAGGGAAGGGACCTTGCAGTTCCGCCTCGACAGCTGACTGCTGGAGATGGAGCGGTGCTGTGGAGGACCTCTGCTGTAACCGTGCTCTCTTCCTCAGGCCTGCATAGAAACATGGGATGTTTAATGGGGATTTTCCAACTTTTTTTTTTTAATTAATGGGGATTTCCGCTGCCTGCCATCCGTGCTAATGCACACTGCACTCATATACCTGACTCCTTTCAGCTTCCTCCTGTATTGCACAAGCTTCACCAAATAGGCAGGAGAAAGGGAGGTGCCTTCACACGATCCAGATCTGCTGAAACAGAAAAACAGCATCCCCCTTGCCTAAGGGGCAGGCCACCATCCCAGCGGGTCCCTTCCCTGCTCTTGCTGTCATCACCCCCCGGAACACCTGCTAAGATAAGCAGTGTGTTCTCACAGCATTTATTTTTCCTCCATGCCATATTCTAGCTGAATGCTGCCAAGAAGGGGGCTTCTTCACCCCTCACACCAGGCAGGGAGCAGCTGGAGCAGACCGCCCTTCCCTGCTGCTTGGCACCCAGTGGCCCCACGGGATGCCGGCAGGTCCTTGAGTGGTTGTGGCAGGGCCCACAGCCAGCTGTGGGGAGAGTGTGGCTTATTTTCATCGGAGGAGCAAAGTGCACGTAGCAGCGGGTCCCTCGCAGCACCCCATCTCCAGATGGCCGCTGCACCAGACGTCTGGCAGCGCCGCACGGCTCACCGTTGGCATGAGCCCCATGTGCCCACGGCGGGGCCTGCCCTCAGTCCCTGCTGCCCTGCTCTGGCCACTCTTGCCATTCATCAGGCTGGGCGTCATCTTGAAATGCTTCCAACGGCAGCAAATGCCAACCTCATTTCTTCAGCGTTTGTGGCTGTGGGGCCTGGAGGTTCCTAAGCAGCACAGCATTTGTCTTTGAGTTCTTTTTTTTTTTTTTTTTTTAAGATGCAGGTTACCTGAATTGCAAGTGTTCCTACAAACTTTTCAATTGTGCAAACTATAACTTCATTTACTATAACTTTGAAGCGACTACATCTTTCACTCCCCTCACAGCTTGGTCATGGTGTCAACTCCCCAGGTTGCTGCTGCCACCCATGATTGCCAGGTGCTGAGTTCAGGCATGGGGGGATAAGGACCCTCTGACAGTGCTGCGAGGATTGAGATGTGTGGAACTGCTCCAGGGAGCCAAAGAGAGCAGGCAAGTCACCGCCAACCATGCTGACAATTAAAAGGCAAAATCAAGATGCTGAGCTTGCCCTCTTCCCTCCCCACATTCACAAGGCAACAGGAATCTCGTTAGAGCCTCATTTTGTGAGGCCATGAAGTTGGCCTGGCCAGAGGTAGCAGGCCGGCTCAGTGAAGAGGTTTGACTCACATGGGACACCTGTGCTAATGCCAGCTGAGCCATCACCTCTATCTGGGTCACGAGAGCAAAGCCTGTGCTTTCACTCTCCGTATACGGCCCACATCAAGACATCGGAGAGTGGAAAGCAGAGCAGACATGGCAGGCCAGGACTGATGGTTTGGGGTTGTCTAGACTATGGGACTTGAATGCATATGCATAAATTTGATTTACAAGGAAAATAGTGTGCTAGGGTTATTTAGAAAGATAAGAGCCATATTTTGTGACTGTTGGAAACAAAGGAAATTTTTGACATCATGTTTGGAGTCTACTGTTCTTGAAGAGAAAAGCATGATTAGAGTTTGCAGGTGTCACACATCCAGTTCCTCCAGCTTGAACCATCGTGAGTGAGCCCAGTATGAGGACATTAACTGGTTTCCTGGAGGACTTCTACTGCTGCAGACATATTTTCATTGGTCTCCTGGGTGAAAGATACCATAACATTCAGCCATAATCTTCCCTTTTCCTCTTAAGGCCCATTACAAAAATGAGACTATAGAGATCCTCTACATTCAGGATATGCATACACATGTAAAATATACCTATCGTGTATATATTGATAATACATACAACAGCAAGGAATGGAGCTGTGTCTCCTTCCACCAATTCATTTCATCATTTTTAGCATGCACAAGTTTTTCAAAATATGTTTATCGAAAGTACTATTTAACCCTTCATCAGTTATATAGCTTTTACATCTTAAATATTCCTAATACTTGCCCATTTGAGTGGCACTTAAAAAACAATCTAATTGTCACCTGAAATTGTCCTAGCTGCATTTAATCAAAATTTAGCACATACAGACTAATAGATTTTTCATGATGTAGACCCTTTTGAAGGAGGGCTCATCTTAAAGTTACAGGAAAATATGACCATGCTAACTTGAAAGCACATCAAAATTCATTGTGAAATTCTCTCACACATTTTCTTTTAAGCCCATAATATAAAGCAATATACAATTAGGTATGTGTAATCTTAGGTTTAGAAGTCACTCCTCAGGACTTCAAGAGACATGTGAATTCAGTGAGATTTTATTTCTAACTGTGAAAAATGGTTCACACAGACCATCAGCTTTACAGTAAAGATTTAAGCTGCAAAGCAGATGGACAAGATATTTGACCTACCTTACTCACCTCTAAACTTGGCTGGGCTCTGCTGTCATTTGTCCCATTAGGATGCCGTGTATGTGCTGATGCTGGCTGTCAGACACTGTCATGTCATTCCCAGAAGTGCTCTTGCTGGCATGTCAACCTAGCTGATGTGATTACATATTTCTTTGACTGACTGAATGGAGTTGGTTTCCCAGGCAGAAAAGAAGGTTGTGCATTTCTGAAACCAAGCTCATGAGATCTATTCTCTGTGTACTGTATACAAAGTTAGTTGGTAACCTCAGTATATATATATAAAACAATCACAAATCATTAATATTGCACTCAAAATGTTGTTAGAAGTATCTGAAACTTTGTGACAGATGTGTAAGATGTGTGCCTCATGCTGAGGAATATCAGATGCATTTGCTGTGTACATATGCATTCATACGGTAGAAGACAGAAATCAAAGCCTATTTGCAGCTCAAAGAGTTTCCTACTCTTCTGATGCTCAAACAACCGAGTTGTTTTTCCATGTTTGTCTATGGTAAAACAAAATCGTAGCTATTTTAAACTGAAATGCTTTAGTGTACATGGTTGGTTTAGATCTGGTGTCTGCTAGTTACAGTAGCTGTCTAAATTTATCATATTGTTATGAACGAAATCTTGTGTTCCTGGTACTTGCAACCCCATTAATCCTAGAAATCTGAGAGATGAAAGATTTCCTTTCTGCTATATCCATGAGTTGCAAAAGCACTACACCAAATGAATATTTCAAAGCTTAACCACATTAGGAATACTCTCAAAAGCCATTTAGGTGTTTTTTTTTTTACCTCTGTGTATTCACTGAGCAATTTTGTGTTTTTGTGAATAATTGACACAGAAGGAACAAAAAGATTATTCCTGCTCATAAAGCTTGAAGTATGTAATCAGGAAACAGAAATACTATACCATTAAGCTGACCAACCATGTGGCACAAGTAGTAATCAGCACACAGTGCATAGTCAGAGAATTCGTTTTTCAAACAGCAAATAAGCCAACACTATTGCAGTATCTGGAGAATTGGAAAAGTCAGTTAGTTTACGGATGATTTAGAAACAGAAGAATGGAGCATATTGAGTAAATTTATTAATTAAATTGTTAGCTTCTAACCATGCCACCAAGTCATTTGTTCAGTCTGTTGTTCCTTTAAAGTGAAGACTGTTGCTAATGTGTCCCTTACCAGGTCATCATTTTCAGTGCAAAGTGCACTGCAGACACCTGAGAACATAAAATAGCCACTGTTCTGTCTGCCTGTAAATGGTATGATCTGTTACTGTTTAAACCCCTCCTAAATTCCTGAATTTGAGCTTTCCAAAGTACAAAACCTAACAATGCTCTTTAGATTTTGAGAACTTGATCCTTGAACACATGATGCAGAATCTAATTTAAGTGTCCATAAATGTTGCCCTTGACATTGTCAATAATGCTTACCTGGGTCAGGCATCCTGTTGCTTGTAGAAGGTTTATAGAGAGATTTGAGATCACTGGAAATAAAAGACTATAGATATAACACATCACAATTCAGATTATTTTTATACTACTGGAGATCATAATAATACAGAATTCATCACCACTGTAAAAGATTTTTATTGAAATTCTAAGATATAACTGAGTGAGTTTAGTTTAATGAAGGTCAGTAACTGAGGCTTTGAGGGACTACATTAGAACAAATTCTGCTTACTAGAGATGCACTTGGTCTTTGCTAACTTATAAAGTGACATTTAGTCAGGCATTAAATGCTATTTTGAACTTCAATTTATTAAAAGGGATTTTATTAAAAAAAAAGATTTAAAGCAGTGGAGATCCATTTTAATTTAAAATAGTTTCTTTTTCTTAGATATTCTTACAGGCTTGTTTCTTCTATATATTTTTTTTATCAAAAATTCCTGAATAATTTAAGATGATCATTTGTTTACTTAGATGTCAGAAGTAAGGCTGAGTCTTCTAAACATTTAGGCATGTGCTTTACTTGACATGAGCAGGACCACCTCAGTGCTTGAAGTTAACCATGTGCAAACATATTTGTGGAACTGGCATCTAACACACTCTTATATTAAACAGCAGTCTTGTCCTCTTCTTCGTTTGGAAAGGTTTTTGTTGCAACTAGAACAAAGAATTTGAAGGTGAAGAGAACTGATGCGAAAGAACAATGTAGTATTATTCTTTTATAAGTTAAAGGGAACCCCAAAAATGCATCTTTTTTTTTTCTTTTCCCTGATTGCCTGCCCTCTCAGCTTCAAGGCTGGCACCCGTTATTGTTCTTGGAGTCCCAGCTTGCAGTAGGGTCTCTTTGCAATATTTGGGTCAGTATCTGGAGTGGGGCTGGTATAAATGTGGATTTTAGTGTGGATCTATAGATACCAAGGAACTTGCTCATCTTTCTTATTCCTTAAACAAACCACAGCGTCTACGTCTTCTTTTTATGCCAAATTAACTCAGAAAGGATTCCCATCAAAATTAACAGCATTTCAAGAGCAAATAATGAAGCCAGGAGAAATTTAGATTCGCACATCCCAGATAACACCCTTGCAGCTGCTTCTAGGCACAAGTTAAGTAAGTGACAGAGCTGCGACATGCCACATAAGTCTCTGGAGCACTTACAAATCAAAATCTACCCTGTAGAGAACAGTGACCTGGCAATGGCATCCAGAGCTTTAGCCTAATGGTGGCAGCTAATAAAATTGATTGTAACAAGTGTATTTCTCACCTGAGAGAGCTTTTCACAACCCCAAGGTGAAACGAGTGTTAGTCATTTCATGTACTTCCCCCATGGAAGATTTTCTTATCACAGTAATTGTAAATTCGTAGACTTCCCCTTTGCCACTCCTGTCAGGTTTCAATTTCTGTGCTTCATGTTCAGGGCTCTGCAGAATTTCACATGTCTGTTGGCATGTTCCCATTCTCCCCGATTGTTCTGCCAAGGATGTCAGCCTTAAGGCTGCTTCATTTCCTCCTCAAACACTTAGTGTTCTCCAGGCTGCTCCCTGTATGCACAAAGTGACTTTCTAATCTCAGGGCTTCAGGCAGTCAGAATTTACTGCTAAACACAGAAAACTGTCTCCCATCACCTCCACTGCAAGCAGGATAATCCTAGCGAATCACACGGCTACCCTTCATCTACATTTACAGTAGTACAGTGTCTCCAAAACCTGACTCTATTTTAAAGCAGTCCGTGTATCATCATGAAATGCAAGAATGAGAGCCATGATGTAAAGCCATATACACTGCTTACATATACACTTGCACACTTCCACAGAGCAGACACACAAAACCATTCTTAAAGCAATTTACCACAACTTAGGTACTGCCGTCTTCCTCCAGCTCTTCTGAATTTCACATTTTGTTTTTGAACAAAAGCTCTTTCAAAGGTCTAATAGCACAGGAAACCTGGAGAACATGAGACAAAAATAAATCCACACAATTTTACCTATCTGAGTTTGTACAGTCTGAAACAATGTGTCTGAGATGCAGAGACCGCTTCATGTAGCTATTGTTAACTCTCAAATGTTGCATGGTGATGCTTTCACTATCATCAATTTAATGTTTTCTAGTTGTCATCGGATTATCTTGATGAGTGGAACGTGTGACCATTTCTCTTTCAAGAAGCAGCCTAATATGCAGTGTAATAAACTTTCAAAAGACATACTCTGTCTGTATTCAAAGCACTTGCACAATCCAGTGAAAGTGCCTCTTTTCTGATGCTTAGAATGTGCAGAGCACAACACACTCAGCTTCCCATTCCAGTTTTATCCGCTCAGTTTTATCCTTTGATACTGCATGGTCTTGCTTAGAAACCCACCTTCTGTTCCCTTACAAAGCAGCAGGCCTAGTCACCAAAGCCACACTGGAGGGACCTCACGTCCTCCCCACAAAGGTCTTCTGCTCCTTCCTCTCAGGAGGGACCATGAGAGTCCCTCGGCTTCATATAAATTCTAGATCATATTGATGTGTTATATCACTGTATGTTCCAGCTTTTATGAGATATGCTACATTTAGCCAGAGTGGCTATCAGAATGGCTTTTACCAAGATGCTGCAACTTTCTCTTTTTCTTCATTTGAGGGATACATGGGAAAGCCCTGTCGCATTCTTTGCTGGTCAGAGATAATGCATATCTATTAAAAATGGTATTTACTATCTCCAAGGAAGGAAGGAAGGAAGGAAGGGAAAGAGAAAAGATAGAAAGAGAGGGGGAGAGAGAGAGAGAGAGAGAGAAAGAAAGAAAGAAAGAAAGAAAGAAAGAAAGAAAGAAAGAAAGAAAGAAAGAAAG
>JAUBNY010000877.1:5286846-5308573 GCA_032275445.1 Crypturellus soui
ACTTTTCCTTGGGTGTTTCTCAAATTCAAGATGCCTTACACAATTAACAAAATTCCATGAGGTCTTAAGAAAAATGGTAGTCAGAAATGGGTTCTGCTCTTATAACAGCAAATATATCCAATCCAAAATTCACATCAAGTTGATTCCTGGGAAATATAATCACCACAGCAGTCTCTAGGCTAGGTTGGCCAGGTTAACTGTTCCAGTAGAGCATATATGTCTCCACGGTTTACACCTTGAGTGCTTTCATTCTAAAGGATGCAAAGTCAGATAGTACTAGAAAGAGCTGCCAAACATTGGAAAATCTCCTTGCAAGAATATTTATCTGCACCCCTGAACTATCCAAAGCAGATAAAAAAATCATAATGGAAATCCAGATCGCAGTATCTACAAGTGCCTTCAGGATGCAGAGCATTGTACTACTGGGTCCAAATACTCTTGGATGTCACAACTGCAATATTGTTAGACTTCCTAATCCTACTGCTTCTGCTAGGCATTTTTGGAGCTCCACCAAACAGGGTGGCTGCGTGGCAGCTATTACATTTTGCAGAGATTAACTGTGCTGAACATTAAAGTAGACTTTCTTCCAGAAAATATTTGGAAATGGGTGTATGCAAGAAACTCCCCCTCTTAAAAAAAAAAGAAAAAATAAAAAAGTTATGAAGTATATGTCTGTTTTTCAAAGCCACACAGAGGTGCATCAGTACAGATGCCAGTTCTTAGAAGAATCCAGACAATTACAGGCATCACTGGAAATAAAAACATTACACAGAACTGTGTTATTAGTTGAAAGTAATGGTGTAAGTATTAGCAGAAAAACAAACCTTAAAAACTCCATAAAGCACTCAAAGATGAAAAGATTTTAATTCCATTATTCACAGTCTCCTGTAAAGCACAGTCCATACCATTTAATCTAATAATTCTAATAGGAGGAAAGCACCTTCTCCTATTATTATAAATTCATTTTGTGCACTGACTGGTGCTGAAGCACAAAGTACCAAGTGTCAAGGATTATCTCACATCAAGTTCCCGATCTGAACTCTCTTCATGTTAAAAAATCACACTGCATTTGCAATTGAATTTTTTTGTACCTTTAGCACCCAGCCACTGGATTTTGGCAAGAGGAGGCAAAATGAAAAAAGGTGTCAGCAATTTAAAACACTATATTCTTAATCAGGTTTGCTCATTGTAATGGACTGAGTCACTGCCCGAGAGACCGTGTAAGTGACTATACATTGCAGAGCTTTATTATTCAAAGGGAAAATTATGTTAACCTTTGAGTCTCCCAGTATTTTGGGAAATTATTGTCCATGTAAGTAGAAAATGGACATGGAGACCAAGTCACAACAAAGTCCTGAAACTTGCCTTACAGGCATAATATTGATTTGTCCATGACGGGGATGAAGGCTAACCTTTCCACTCACTGTCTCTGTGGGAGGCACAACCTTCCTCCAAGCTCTGGTGGTTGCATTCTTCACAGATATAATAATGCTTTTTCACACATCCGTTATACTGTTGGTATGTATATATACAATAGCGTATTGCCATATCACCACTGCAGGAGGGTATCACATTTGTTCCCTCTGCCCCCTGCTCTTCCAGCACAAAGGCAGGAATTTGCAGCCAAGCTTTCTGAATGTTAGAAGTTTCCTTCTGAACAGCGGCACTTACAGACACTGTCTCCAGAACAATCCTGAGAGCATGTTCTTCTATACAGAGAATTCAGGTGCCTTATACTGTCTGCCTAATACTGGGCAGGAATTATTCACAGCAAACCAAAAAGCAGAATCAACTCCACAATGCCTGCCCTAGGGGTGCCAAGCCCCACATCAGGCCATTTGCTTCTCCTCTGAACTGGAGTTAATTAATCTTGGGTCACTCTTTTTTTCATGTCATCCTTCAACCTTGCTCTTGGATCACACATCATTTTGAGTTCTCTGCAGAGGATATGTCAGCACGGTTGTTAAACGCAAGCCCAAGAAGGCTGTCCAAAGCTGTCTGCCACCGTAAGTGCTCAGAAGGCTGCCTGGGCCCAGATTTTGGAGGACTGGAAAGGGAAGAACCCAAGCATGCAAAGCCAGTTGCTCTGGCCACACTGGGACAAGCCATGAGCAAGGCCAAGTGCACCACCATTCAGCTGTGTTCAGACTTTTTGGCTGGATCTAAGAAGATAGTTCTGCAGGTGGGAACCCTTCTCCCCATCAGAATGGTCCTGTTTTTGCATATCTCCAAAACAGCTCATCATTTCATCATGTGGGCACTGCTTGAATTTAATTATTTACAAATCTCCAGACTCCCTTCCCTCAGAACATGGCCTGTATAAATTGAAAAGTGTATTTTATGAAGTATATATTAGGGTTAAGGGAGAGGGTATTATATGCAAAAAGAAAAATTCTTTACAAAATCAGATGTTCTAGTTGTCTATGTATATTGAATATGACATTTCAAAAGAAAACAGCCAGAGCAATAGAAGAAGCATACCACAGAGATCACCTGCACTAGAAAGTTTAAAATTAGATCACATGCCACTAGTTTGTTTTCCATTATTACTTAAATATGATGATAACCAATTTAGGGATTGACATAAAACCCATATTGTATTATTCTGAGGCTTTGTTAAGAGCAAAGAATGTGTGACCAAATCAAAGGCTTCACTAAAGCTAATAAACACAGCTTCAGTCATATATGTGGCCTTTATCCACAGCTTGATTAATATCACATTTAACCTGGAATAAGGCTGAGGTTATGGAGTGCTTTAAACAAAAGCCAGATTTGAAGTAGGGTAGGGTGAGGAGAGTAATGTGTTTAAATTAATAAAGCCATTGATCTATCCACACACCAAACATTTGGAAATGTTAGCTAATGACATTAAAGCAGCTAAAAGCCCAAGATTATTTAAATCCAAGAAAACACCACCTTTCTGGTACACAAAAAGTCTTCCAAAGTACTCCAAGATTCTGCAAGCTCTGAGACATGCTGAAGGAATCAGCAAAGAAAGTGATCACAGATTTGAGCTGAAAAGGAGGGGCAAGGGGGTTTCAGCCACCAGTCTCTTCAAATGACAATAAATTGTCTTCAGGACTTCATTAAAATGCATAGTATCAAAAGAGGAAAGGTTGATTATTGATAAAAAAACAAATTAGAGCAACTTGGCTTCTCAAAGGTCAGAAGGGCTCTAAATCTGTTAACAGGCCCAGTGATGATTATTTAATGCCTTAACTATTTGTTATGTCTGTTACAATTTATCCTAAATCTTTAATTCATTAATACGAATTGTTCTAGTTTTAAAAAAGTCCTTTCATTCCTTTCCAAATGTTCTCAGATTCCTCAGTCTTTTTAACATGATAATCTAAATAAAATGCAGTTTTTGCTTTTCCCGATTCATCTTTATTTCCATTTCAAAGTTGACTATAATACCCAAATCAGCAACACATCTGCTACGTCTATTATTTTTGCCATTTCTTATCTCTCTGCTGTGATACTTCATCTTGTCATGGGTCATTTCAGGATAACAGTTCCCGGCTTTAACTTGACTAGTTGTTATGAATCTGAAATGGCTGGAAATGATCACCATCCTGAGGTTAAGGAGTTACGTTCACAGTGAATAGCTATTAATATGCCAGCAAGTCCAACAGCTTGGTATTGTAGGGTGGCTGTGTAATACAGGAGAGCAAAGCTTTTCCCACTAAGACAGCAGTTTCTAGAATTGACATAAGAAAAGTCATTTCTACTGGGACATTTCTATCCTTCAGATTGGGGTAAAGTTAACAGAACACTTTAGAACAAGTCAGTGAAAGCAATGAGTAACAAATTGCCATGCCTGCGTAGTATTTTCCTAGAAGTTTGATTTGCTGATGGTGGTGAGTAACCCACGGGGACCTAATGGTAGTTTACACACACTGAAATGAGCAATGAGAAAGAGGGGTGACTGCTGGGGGACCTGTTACCACCGCAGCATGCCCTGCCCCTGCCTGATGGCCTGTGCCACCGTGGTGGCCACCTCTATCACACTGACTCCATTCACGCATATCATCTGCAAAGGACAGTCTGGAGGAAAAGGAGAAGGAATGCCAGAAGTGAAAGGCGGCCAGAGAGAGACCTTAGGTGCACCAGGCGAGACAGGAGACTCTGGCTCATGTCAGCTGCAGCAGCAACCACCAGAGACAGGAGACTACAGCTTCAAGAAGGTAAAAGAGGGCAAGTTTATCCCCAAAGTTCCCTCTTCTTCCTGAGGTTCTCCAACACACACAAGAAGAGGTAACCCTAGCCCTGAATTAAATGCACATATGCCACACCCAGCCACCCACACACTCTTATATATCATACATGGCTCCTTAATGAAAGATGCTTTTATATGAGGAACACTGTGGAAAGTGAAAATACGGTTAAAATCATAACACAGAGGCAATGCAGTGTTGAACAACAGAAAATTTGCACACGGGACCTAAACATATAACATAACCAATAACATAAACATATAAATCAATTCAGTCACCTTACTGACATTATATTTGGGGTCTTTCTTAGATCTCAAATCCTTCTGTCACTAACCACTCATCTATTTGATGCACCACAAGTGAGTAAGTAAAAAAAGGCAAAAGTCTGTGTTTTCAGTCAAATCCAAACATCCTTGGACAGTTTTTATTACTAATGGGAGCCAGCAGGCATAGTGCTCAGATGAAATATTAAAAATTTATTAAAAGCATCTCCTCTGAGCTGAAAGAAGAAAATACTTAATCAGTCCTGACAATCAAAGCACTATCTAGTGGAAATATAGACAAGATTCATTCCAGCAAAGATAAGATGGGTGGGCAAGTCTTCCTAACTCTCATTGATTTATTTCATATGTTTCAGCTCCATCCCCAGGTCTCTAACTGTACCAGTAGGTACACGGGCACCTCAGCTGATTCTGTTTATTCTTCATGTTTCATATCAAAAAATATATCCAGGATATTCTGTTCAAATGGAGATGCCAATACATCATACGTGCTTCTGTCCCAAATTTGTATGAGAGGTTGAAATGCTACAGTTTTGGAGGAACAGGTAAGGAAAACAAACAATGAAAATCAGTCTGAAACTGCTGAAATACTTAATTTGAATTTGAGTACCCAGCTGTGTCCACATTCTTTGTCTCAAGTTTACTGATCTTTAGACACATTTCTTCTTCTCTTCCCTAACTCGCTTTCCCTACCATTCACCCCTGTGCCAATATGTCCTGATTCACCAAAGCAATGGATGAACCAATAGCATGCCCACAGCAATTCATTTTGGAAGATTCCTCACACTCCTGTGCACCCTCCTCTGCATTGCAGGTCACCAACTTTCAACCCTATTCTGTGAAGCACGTGTCAAAATGAAAACCTAAACCATGCTGCAAGGATGACCTAGGTCTACAGGACACTGCACTGGCTCATGACAGTCCTTTCCTTACTGCACTTTTGACTTTTGCACTTAGGAAGGGGTACAAGGGGCTCCGACCACATCAGTTCCCGCTGCCAATGCTACAGTTCCATACGGAAACCGACAGGTTTAATTCCTTCTTCCCTAGACTTTGAGTTCCCTTTCAGTACAGATCCCCCACTGATTAACTAACGTCATCACCCTTCAAGCCACTGCTGAGAACTTCTCTTCAAGAAGCCATATCAAACAGGAACAATTATGTTTACTATCTTCATAAGCACACTCATAAATTGCAGCATTAACTAGACTTGTGGAAATTATATCTTTCTGTACTACATGAGCCTGTCGTTTGCCTGATTTTTATTCCTGAAATATGTTTGAGTCAGTTTCATTGTCACTGATGTTAAATATGAAATCGTCAACGCAACACTGTAAAAAGGAAATTGTCGTTCAAAAATAAGTAATGCATACGGGTGAGATTTTCATTGGATCTACAAAATTAGCAGTATGAATCTCCTTGACTTTCCAAAATTGGTTCATAAGAATATAATCTACATCATTAAACTCAAATAAGTTTGTACTGTGAACTTCAAGAAACCAGGATGAAGTCTTAAAAATGAAAAAAACTATTTTATACTGCTAACACAGCTGTATATATTATCTATTCTGAGAAATAGCTTTAAAACACAACTACAAAAATGTTGGACGTGTGTGAATGTGCATGCATATTTAAGAAAGGAAAACAACTGAATTAATTATATATTCTGAGGAAACAATTAAGATGTAATGATGAAAAGCAATATAAAATCCTACACATGTGAGTAATTGTGGTCATGGGGAAAGTTGGAGGGTATTCTTTGAGAAATAATATCCTAATGTGTAATTAAAGACTCATTGAAGACATGATACATCAAGAAACATATTTAAAGTTTCATGTTCAATCACCATACCTCAATTTTATTATTCTCTGGCTTATAAATGATTAAACAGGCAAGTATAATGCCTTTTAGAATGCTCTAACGCTATTTTCAAAGTGTATCCATAATAGACTTGGCTCTGCCATGCAACGATTTATTCGTCTTGTGTGTCGGCCTGTTTACTGAGATGTTTTCTGTATGACTATGCTGGTCTAACTCACCAAGCATTGTTCTGTAATAAAACTAATATTTAAAAATCCTTAAGAGGCTAAGCCAGAACTGATAGCTTTGATGATGATTCCACCTCTGGCTCTGGCTCAGGATAATCAGGGACCCACAGCCATCCAAGGACAAAGGATGCCAGCAAGATTCTTACAAATGTCTCAAGAGGGAGCAAACCCTTGCTTGACAGAAACAACAAAGAGACAGCAACTCTTTGGCAAGTTTGAGAGCTTAGTCTGCTAGCTTAGCAATGGGAGGATTGGGAGGTAAGTTAAATGTATGCAAAATGCAATGTCTAGTTTTAAATCATGTTGCTTCAAATCCTTATTCCTATGCCTTTATGCTAAATAAATCATTTTGTTGTTGTTGTTTTAATACATTCTGGGTGAGAGAATTAGGAAATAAAAAATTCTGACTGAGCCTTTACCTGCTGCATACAGTTCGGTTATCCAAGGGCCAGAGAGGGAGAGCTGCATCCAGCACAAGGATAGTGAACAAGCCCAAGGCCTCTGGTATTGGAGCAGTGGGACGGGGAAGAGTCATGCAGTGTCTGCATCAAGGGGATCTCCTCAGAGGGGTGAGCTTGGAGTTTATATGACTCTTACATCCCATTCCACTAATAACCGAATTGAAGTTCTTAGGCACCTATTTATTAGGCTGTCCTTCTCAACATCCATGAACCAAACTCCCAGGTACCAGTCATCTCTTCTGGCAGGTACCTGCAGCTCAGGCCCATTGGTGAAGGAATTCTAGAATTAAGATCAGAGTGAATACGATTACATTATAAAAGCAAAATATCACATTAACATTGAGTGGATATGAATTAGTCACTATAGATTTTATTTTATCCTACTTCTGACCCACACTCTCTCATCTTGCAGAAATAAAAATGTGCACTGAGATGCAGAAGAGTAAATTCTAGTCAGAAAACTTGCATGTGCATTTCATTGCTGAAACTTGAGCATGTTGAGCATCCCTGACTACCTCTCTGGGAATATAAATCAGCAAGTAGAAGTGGCAAATGCTGAAGTTCACATCTATAATTCATTCTGTGGCCACAAAAATGTGGGCATATATTTGGCAGGTGCAAACTGCATCTGCCAGAGGAAGAATGACTGTAAAAAATGTGGGCCTTTTTACTTACCATTTTCCATGCTGTCCACTTTCTGGATTGGAACTGGCTCATGCCCAGCCGGCTCGGAGCTCAGACAGAGGTGTGTCACATCTCTCATCTACCCTCAACACAAGACAAAGTATTACAGTATCTTAAAAGAAAGCTGGAGCAGATCTCTCCGACAGCCTGTCCCTGAACATAGTCCTGCTTTCAGAAAATGCCTTCCTTTCTTTTCTCTTACCTATAGACAGTTATAGGTAAGTAATGAAAATGCCTGGGCAAGACACAGAGATAATGAAGTATTTCATCATTCTTTTGATTTCAAAGCTTGAAACAAGAAGAGGTTACAGAGGGTTTTATGTAAAATACTTCAGATGAAGTCTAGCTGTATAAGGAAATACTGGAATGGATCCAGATACAGATGTGCTATCTATCCAGAAACTATTTGGCAAGTCAGTGAACTGTGATATTGTAAGAAAGTCTGGGCTTCAGTACAAGTTTTCAAAAAACTGCCTGTTGGCTAAGCTACGATAGTAAAGCTGTTTATTGGCAGAGAAGTTATATGGGAAGCTGAAATGAAGACCCTGCTTCTTTTCCCAGTGTGATTTTTTTCTCACCACAATTAATTTATTACAGGTAGTTCAGTCCAGACCTTCTGCATAGTGGTCGAGGGACAAAGTCTAGACATAATTTATTGGCCACTGCCTGGTGAAAACAGAACTGCAGCATCCACATTTTCCCTCTGTTTCTCTTTTTTCTTTTGCCAGACACATCAAGTACACTATAAGCTAAATATCTGGTATGTGACTCCAAACTGAGCAAGGAAGGGTTTCCTTCACTAGAGCAGTCCTCTGTCATATAGTGGTATTTTTCCATTGCATTAAACAGTAAATATCAAACTCAACAATAATAAAATCTTGATTACTTGGCATGTTTGTTGTGTCTTTCACAAGAGGGTATAAAAGCACGTGGCAATGTTCATTAGGTTCTTCCATTTCACAATTCCTCTGTCAGCTGCCTAGATTTTTTTATAGCTATTTTATACTTTGATAAAAGAGAAGAACAGCTTGGTGGGAGGACACCATCAGTTGCACATCATATCGGTGGCAAACCCAGGCATGGAAACTCAAAAGCCTGCCCGCGTTGTTGAAGAGTGGCCCTGCCCCAGTGGCAGGGAGAAATGTCAGCATAGAGCAGGCTGCAGTATGGAAACAGGCCGTGAGAGGCAGCATCTTGGCATTTGCAGGATTCACTTCCCATCTCCCAAATGTTTTCCCAACATTCATTTAACAATTCGCTAAATAACCTGTACAAGATCATCTAGCACAGGTCCGTGCTAACTGCTCCAGGGCCGCCTGTCGAATCCGAGGCATGGAGAAAATTAGCACTCCAGTCTTTCTGCGCCCTGGGAGTTCTCCTCCAAAACTAAATAACCCCCCTTTACCCAGGCACATACGGGCTTCTTCTCTCCCTTCTCTCTCAGCCATATGGGTCAGAGCTGCGACGCCTGGTCCCCTCGCTGCCATACGCAGCAGCCTGGCAGCACCATGCTCTGATCTGATGTGAATGTTACTCAAATGCTCTAATTTAGCCTCAGCTTAGTCAATTTACCCCACACTGGAAGCAAACAGGAGTGAGTGGCACTAAGCTTGCAATGCTTCAGAAAACGACCCTCTCCAGGGTTTTCCTGCACCTTCAGCCAGCCTGACACAAGTGCACATTAATTCCCCAGCCAGCTCTGCAAAGGCCGTGCAGCTGCGAGGCAGGGCAGAGGTTTCTTACTCAAAACCAATGCTGCTGCTGAGGCCGTAGCTGCCGCTCTGTGGGGGAGCACAGGTCTGCCACCTCGCTGAGTGAACCTTGTAGAAGGCAATGGTGTCCGTGAGGGGAATGGCCCCGTTTGACTCCCAAGATCTGGGGGTTTGCATGGCTGCTAGTCAAGGAAAACTGCCTTTTTCCTTTTGTAAAGTGGGTGGATGTGATGCATAAACTATCGCACAGGAACAAAAGACTGGTCTGATAAGACTAGCTCTCAGCATAAGAAAATGATTTGACTTAGAAACTAAGAGCCAGGCCTGTACAGGGCAGCTCAGTCATTGGCAGAAAAGGAAAAAAAAAAACTCCTTCCAAATGTTCCCCTGAAACACGGCTTCTCGAGGCTCAGGTGCCGTGTGCCCCCCAGGATTAAGCCTTAGCACAGCTCCCTGCTGTCCCACCTGCCCGCTGCACCTGCGCCCGGCTCAGCTCACCCGCTCAGCAGCCCCGCTGGCCGCTCAGGGCTCTTCTTAACACCTCCTGCCCACCAGCCGGCACAAGGCCATCCTTGTGCGCCTCTGCGGTGCTCATCCTCACCTTAACTAGAATCACTCCATAGGAAAAGAATTGCTGTGGGGTCACTTGCTGCTGTTCCTAATTCTCACCCATGCAGAAATTCAGCGTTAATTCAATGGAAGAGTCATTTGAGCAATAACTTCCGGAGTGGTAATCTAGATGTTTTCATGCCATGCTTTGACAAAGCTGACCGCAGGACGTCATCAGCATGTTTATAACTAAAAATCAGCCTAATCTGAAAAAAATAAAAATAAAAAACAAATATAACTCGGGGGGAGGAAATGTTAATATGCACTCAAGACTAAATGATAATACTAAAAATTAAAATAAATAAATAAATACATAAGGTAACCATTCAAAGGAAAAGAAAGGTCAATGCAAGGGATTTCCCTGGCAACCATTCCCAAGCATATATAATACTAGTGCATATTGGCTGCAGTAAGAGATGATCTGGAAGAAAAAAGAATCAAGAACTGAAAATTTACAGAAAACAAATGATACTGCCCAAATCCCCAAGAGCTCATTTTTAGAATTATTTAAAAAAATTTTTTTTTTTTTGCAATTGCTTGAGGACCTCTTGTGTTAATCTTTCAAATAGAACAAGGAAAAAGCAATGCAGATAGGAAAGAACATGAGAAAGAAAATGCCTCATATTAAAGTGATCCAGAAGTAGTTAGGCAGTAACTTTGTCAGAAGGAATTTTGTTGATGATAGTAAATTATTCAGGATAATTAAGGGCAAAGGCAGGCTGTGAATAACTGGAGGGAAAAAAAGTCAGTAAGGAAGAAATGGCAGATGAAATTCAGTGTAGATTAATACAAAATGATGCATATCTAAAATGAGATAATGGTTGCAATGGAAGGGAAATGTCTTAGGGCTATCATAGATGGTTCATGAAAACATTAGATCAGTTCTCATTAGCAGTCAAAAAATAAATTTTTAGGAAAGAGAGAGAGCCCAAATTAGAAAACACCATTATGCCATCCACAGTTCATCCAGACCCTAGGTACTGTGTGCATTTCTTGTCTCCTTGATCCAGAATAGCCCTAGGTACTGTGTGCGTTTCTTGTCTCCTTGATCTAGAATAGCTCTAGGTAAAGCAGAATGTCCAGAGAAGGGCAGGAGTTACAGTCAAAGCCTGAAAAACAACTGTACAGAGTCACAGGCCACCGAAGAGACCATTTAGGGGCAATATGTCAGACACCAAACAAACACAAGTGGCATGGAGAAAGTAGGGATTTGACATTTCACTACGTCCTTGAATGGAAGAACCGGAGGTCACCAAAGGAAGTAGCAGAGACCAAGCTGAGAATAGAGAAAAAGCAGGTGTTCTTCATGTAGAGAATAGCAGATCTGCAACATTCATTTCCAATGATTTTGTGGTTTGCTAGTATTTGATACAGGCTCAAGAAGAGAGCAGAGAAGCACATGAAGAAGGAGCCCACTGAGGGCTGCTAAATGCAGAACCACATCCAGTATAGAAATCTTCCTGAGCTGAAAATATTCTGAGGCCAAGAGAACAGTCATATACACTTGTTGATGCTGGGCTAGCCACACTTTTGGACTGGCAAAGTATTCCTGTGGTTGCAGTATGTTGGGTTAGGAAAGCACATCTCAGAAGCATTCTAAAATTTGGGGGCAAAACAAAAAGGGGATAGTTTTTCAAAGTGGTTCAAGTGTCTATCCATATTTTTTTAAATCTGGCCCTAAATACACAGACCCAGTATCTGTCTTGCTTCTTGGACAATTCAATTTGAAGCCAGAACAGAGCAACCCAGTACAAAACAATGACCCATGATGCAATCAGAAATGTTCCGTGTTCCAGACAAGTGCTGATATTTCTTGTTAATCACCATATTGTCAACACAAAGGCCTTATGATACAAATATTTATGTAGGCTGCTTTTACAGAAATGTGAGAGATTTAAGCACAATTAGAGAAACACGGCTGATTTGCTGGAAGACACCCTGTAACAGACACTGTGTCCTGCCATCAGTAACAAATGGCCACGCAGACACAAGAACACATGTGATTGCATACCTGAAAGCAAAATGTATTTCCCAGGTCGATATTCAAAAGCAGCCTTCTGATAACAGAAGCCAAGCTATGATACTCCCTCTAAACTGATACCTGTCACCTATTTTATGGCTTCTTTCTTTGCTTGCGCTTGAAGAGTTATCTGGATAGCATGACCTGGGCAGTAGCATAGTGATCAGTATAATTGTCACACACCGAATCACATGCCAGCACTCATCAAGGAGCACTGGACCTCCTCCATTTCCCTCCACCTATCCTGGGCTTTCTAGCTGCCCGCACTCTGCCATGAGCGCTACCGTACGGCACAGACCTCTGTAACGCCAAGGGCTTCTCTGCTGGTGTTGCTTGAGATTCCCCAGAGAGTTCTTGAATCATGTAAATCCTGTCCAGGTTCCTCAATGTTTAGCTAGTCTAATGTCCTCCTTTAAAACTAAGCTCGAAGAATCATCCCTGTGTAGTCTTTGTTACTACTTTAGCCCTTTAAAGTCTGAAATTTCACAGGGATTTAGATTTTTAGAGAGGCTTTGAGACCTCTTTACTTTAGTCTTCTGCTTTCTGGGAAAATCACTTGCATAGTCACCAGGTTGCAAAGACTTTGAAACTCATTTATTTTTATTCTTATCACAAAAGACACATCACGCATGTCGATTGTCAGTGATTTAGTATATTATCACCTAATACTTTTTCCTAGCTCATTAGAAGTCAGAAAAACATATTTCATAGGATTATTTTCTTTAAAAGTTCTGTTGGGAACAATTCTATTCTGAAATGCATTGTATTTTGGCTTAGGGAAAACTAAGAGACATGTAGCTCTATTTCTATCCCTGCTAAGAGCTCTCCAGATTTCCTAAATGGAATTTCTGTGGTTTCAAAGGAGAATCATCTGATTGTCATGAACAATAGTAACTAAGGGACCATGAGAAATTTTACTAAAGAATTTTGGAAAAACAGAGGCTTCAGTAATTTACCACACACATGCTAAAGGGACTTCATTACATGATTTTACAATTAAGGAGAAACATCAAAACATATTGTCACATTTAAGTTGAAAACAATGGCTTATATTGAAAAGCATCTGTTTCAAGTTAACTACAGATGTGAACTGTTGATAGAAACCATGACTATTATCATTGGTGCTTTTGTTTTAGTTCATTTTGTATCACAGAAAACTTAACTGATTCAGGCATCTTTTAATAAAATTGATCTTAATCCAATTAGGCAGAAAAATTCTGATATTTTGAAAAAGTTGGTATAGTTTGAAACTCTTTCAAGTACAAAATTTTCTGTAACATTCTGAAGTACTGGACATTTTTATCTGTATAGTATATTAGCTACATAACTGTTCAAGTGTAGACACTTTGGACTGATTCAGCTCTCACAAATTGTTATTCTATATGTTTCTTACTTTTGGAGCTATTTCATATGCAAACTGGCATAAGAACTGTAACAGAGCATTTGATATTCCCCTGCTGGCAATTTGCAAGAAGAAAGAAGAGAAACTTAGCTGCTGCCAAAGTGCACAGTGACTGGGAAGAATGAGAGAAAACTCTTGTAAGACCATGTTGGTCACAACAGAGCACATGAGCACACAGCGAATGTAGCAAAAGGGCAAAATGGAAGTGACCAGAGGTTTCGAGGTGCCTGCTGCAAGTCTGCAAAGCAGGTTGAGAGAACTTAAAGAGCAAATATCTTTTATTGGATCAACAAGGCTATATGCGGCAGTATGGATGGATGGAAAAGTGCTGATTTGGGGCACTTGGATTTTTTCGTGTATGGTGTTACTAAAGCAATACTATTTTTACATACTCCAAAGTCCCTGCAAAATGATCTCAATAGAATGAAAGAACATTACAAGGTATTCAGCTATAAAAGATGCATCATACATGTGCAATGTGAATTTTCTCTTGACTGTAAATCACTACTCAATAAGCTTAAAAAAAGAGACTGTAAAAAGACTGAGAATGTTTTCCTTTCTGAAAGAAAAGCGTATACCTGGTAAATTTAAAAGAAGATGAGCAGGATACGCTAAGAAAATAGCATTAGCTCTTAACTGAGCACTTATAATTAACGTTGTTCCCCAATTGAATTCTTTTCTAAATCAAATAAAATTCAAGACATGTCTCTTACTTCTAAAAGACAAGAAGATATTCATGTTGTGAAACATTTTTTCATTTTAAAAGAATACTTTTAAAGTGGTATATTTGGTTTAAAGAACTTTCTAAGTGATTTTATTACTGTTGAAGGCAACATAGAAGAAAGATTATGAACACTGTGTATTAATACAGCTGTTACTGAAACATTTTTAACACCTGGTAAACAGCAATTTACTACTAATTCATTCCAGATTGCAGCGATAGCTAATAAAATGCTCAAATGCAAGTAGCACCTGACAAGATTTAATGATAATATTTTTTATTTTAGGAGAGTGGACTGCCCAGTCTGTCACTGAAAGAGCAGAAATGGCCTAACTATACACTTTTAACAGCAGGACTAGGTAGCAAGCAACAATTTTGCTCATTTTACGTAAAACTTATTGTGAAGATTTTTGTACAGTGAAATTATTTCTGCTGATCTCTGCATTTTTAAACTTCATATCACCACAACTGCTTTTCTGCAGCCAATGTACGAAACCCATGCACATAATAAGATGTGTTTCTGAAGGGCTGTGATAAAAATTTACATTTTTGAGCAATAAACTTTTTCCACATATGAAAATACTTAAATAAAAACTTAATGACTGGATCCAGAAATAAAACCCTTTAGGCCACAGAAAACTACTTTAATCCATGAATGTGATTTATATCCATCAAGATACAAAACTTCTCAGTGAACAGCATAGTTAGTCATAAAATGCGGCTTTATATTTTTTTCTTCTTAATGGTGCTTGTCTCTGTCCTATGCATAAAAATTCATGCTTTTTTTTCTCTCTAAAGTATCTCTGCTCAAAGGAATATTTGACTGGACAAGGTGTTTTTGGCAGAAAACTAATCTATTTAACAATATCTTCAACCAGCCGCATTATGCCTGATGACAAGTTAATCTGCAAATAATACTAGGTCACATTAGGAAAAAAAGAAAAATTTAATCCTGTTTCACCAATGATGTGACCCAAATTACTTGATAGAGATATTTGGGGAAAAGGAGACTTTAAAAGGAAAGAGTTTAGTAAACTTACATCTGTCAAACAGTGTTCTGCAGTAGGAAAAGTTCTTGTGTTGAATGTGGGGTAGTTCAGCTGGCATGTCTTTCAGGGCTGCAGTCATAAGTACAAAATGAAACAGCTGAAGTTCCAGGATGGGCAGAAATAAATGAATAAATCCAATGTGACCAATTTAGAAGCCATTTAACTTGGTTATCCAAGACTATGCCAGAGGGAATCCTGTTTTTTTTCAGGATCTGGTCCCATATAACTTGTCAATAATCATCTTGGTTAAAAGTACATAGATGAAACAGAATGCAGCATGAGCTCTTTAACTTACGAGACTTGTTTCAAACAGTTCTTTTATTTATTTCCATGTCACTAAGCTAACAAATGTATGGTTAAGTGACACTGTGGCCTCATAACTTCCTCCTGTCACGCAAAAAGGTTACAAAGTTGATAATTCTGTTCTATAAACATAACCGAAGCTAGTCTGGCCAAAAAAAAAAAAAAAAAAAAGACCATTGTTTCCACTCCGTATAGAGGTTTTTCACCCGTCCAGCTGTGCCAAAGGCTGAATCAATTTTTCATGTAGCTGGGCAAGGGGCCGGCGCTTAAGAAGGAGGGGAAATAATCTTGGAAATAGGAGGTGTTTGACCACCATTGTTTGCACAGAGATCCTGCTACCTTGATGAGCAGTTCAAGGACTGGGTGGCAGCAATGAGCAGGATGTCGGTTAGATTGTTTATTTGCTATACAGAAGAAATATGAGGATAAAGAATGGGAGGAAAACCACCATCGCTGAACTCTCTGTTCTTTTAATGCTAATAATGACTTTAAGTTAAAGCGTTTATACTGATTGATTATATTAAGCAAGCAGTACTTAGTTTCGCTTTGTTCATGAAAATTGAGTTTACAATGTGAGATAAGCTGCCAGCCAACTATGAAGCCTCCGTGCAGGTAGAACTTGTTTGTGTCAGGGAACTGCTCTTCAACCGGCACTATTCAGGGAAATACTCGTGCCTGTGACTCGGGTTAAACTGACACCTTCCCAAATGGAGATGGAATTGCTCTTGTGCTAACTATTCTGGGGTTTTTGTTATGATGGCACTGATAGCAGAGCTTCACAGATTATGACCAAAAAGGGAACACTTCTGAGGTCACATCACATTTATTAAAAAAAGTACATCAGAATCTCCAGCAGTGCTTCTGCTACTGAAGTGTCTGAAGCCACTTTCTGCTCACACTTCATGACAAGTGGGGTTACACAGTAGGATAAACCAGGAAACTACTGCTAAATCGTATACACATGTAAACCTTCTTGATGTCAATATTTGCACTCTTTCATAAGAGGTTTATTTTAGCAAAGGCAGCAGCATCAAGACTAACACCTTGGCCAGAATTTACAAAGGGAAAGGAAAGCTTTTTCCACTTAAGTTCCTATCAGCTCTATCAGCAGTAAATTCCTCATGATGGAGGGAATCCTATAATCTTACATAGTAAATCTTTTACAGAGTCTAATCTCCATCATGAAATCCATTCATATGCAAGAATTGACCTTCTGCCAGTCTTTAAAGAAATCAAAGTTACATACTATAAAATAAAACTCTGACTAAAAATAATACTTATTTTTTAGCTTTTATCTTTTACTCTGAAAGAAAAGTAGTGATTCTGTAATTGTATCTTCTTTGTACCAATAAATTATTTGCTTCATTCAGTCAGAAATCCTTCAGTGAACTAGAACAAAACATCAGGTTAGAGGTGTTCCCCTTTGATGGTTTGAGTTTTTCATCGTTATTTGCTTCATTTGCAGCTCTAATTATGAAAATGTAATGTTTTCTTAGTGGGGAAATGAGAGATTCCCATGATAAAGAGATTTAGAGGCTAAAGCATGTATACTATAACCTCTTCTCTTGGCAACATCCACAGTTTGGTAAGCAATCAAAAAACACTCAGTTTGGCCTATGGTTGCACTCCACGCAAATATCAGGTGAGTGAGAAAAAAGTGTGAAGTGGAAGCGTAACCATCTCCTTCCCATTCTTCTATTCATTGCAAGATTGCAGACAAAGAATTGAGACTTATATCTTTATCACACTTTATCCAGGGAACCCTATGAAGGAAAAGCTCTGAAAAACAAAATTTATTTTGTTCTCTTTCTTTATGTATGCTTTTGGCATATATTATGATATATAGAGTATAATCTTCCCAAAATAGGACCAGGAATCAATTTATAACACTAATATTACAAAATCGGACCTGCAGAAGGAAGTTGTTATATATTAATTAAAATTATTCCATTAAATCTAGCATCATACTTTAACCACTCCATATCTATTAATTCCTTTTTAATAACACAGTACTGATCAAACAAGTCCAGTACCATTTAGGAGTATCAGTGCGTACCAGCTAACTTTCAGTTGCTTCCTTTGAACCTGTATCTGTACTATCTATGAGAGAAAATAATCTGTTTCCAAAAAATCTATTGCATGGCTGGCATTAACTAAGTGTCTGTGCAGTAATTTCTAAAATGCTGCTTCCATTCCAACTGTCATTGAGCTAAACTTTTGTGACCACTTCCCACCCCCTCTCACCATCATTACCACTTAAACTGTGTAACCAAGGGGAATGAGAAACCCATTTTCCACAGTCTTGCAGACCATTCTGGAGGATTCTGGAGCACAGTTTGGAAATGACTCCCATAAGATACCATGGGGCAAGTTAGAAAGAACAGATAACACTTCCAGCAGCATGTTGCCAGCAGAATGGGTACATTCGCCTAGCTGTGATGCTCCCCAATAAATTGTGATTATTCAGCAGCTCTGTAAATACAAAGTCTAAAGTTTTTGTTAATAAGGTTCAAAATAGCATGAGGGACTCCTAAGTGCTCATGACTTCAGAACTTTCCTAGTTTCTATAATCATTGCCCTAAAATATACCAGAGAGACGACAACTGTGAAACCTCACCATTTGAAGTGTGCTCTTAAATACTCTCTGCACTAAGCATCTCACCTTTATTGAATCAACTGTTCAGCTGTATCTTCAATCAAATAAGCAAGTTTTGAAGAGCATCTGTTAGCCTGGACTGGGAATATTTGGGCTAGTGATTTCATCAGAATTATTTCTAATATTAATACTATGAGTCAATTTACTATGCATTGAAAACATTTGGTTCTGTATTACTCCAAGATTTTTGCTTACAGCGGTTTGTGCTTCTGAAGTGTTATCTAACAGAATACTAAAGGCTATAAAGACTCAATGTGTCTACATATACTTTGATGGGAAGGATGATGAAAGTTTTTCACAAAGGTCCAAATAAGTGATATACTGTGTAGTGTACGGTCGACTTTACTTGAGAATTTGAGCATTTCCACATGTGCTGGGCAGATGGCACGTGTCACTCTGTGCCTGCTCAGAATTACTGGACTGGGGGAATTTACCCTGTGAGAAGGGAGCAGAACATAAGCAGAGCTTTCTCAACAAAAGTAACCATCACTGATTAAACTTACCGTTACTAGGGAACCGTAATAATATGACATTAAATAGTCATTGACTCATTTCCCAATGAGGAATGAGAACTGAAAGGGTTACCATATGCCATTAATTTAAACAATATCAGAGGGGCCTCATAAGAATGAGAAACGACTACCATGAGTAATTTGCACATATATTAGTTCAGGTTATTTTTGAATCGTGAGCTTTTGCAAATAAAAAGAAAAAAGATTTTAGAGATTCTCCTTTCTAACTAAAATATGATTCTCTAGAATAGAACTCTAAGAGCAGAAGAGATGTAATCAGTTACCAACTCAGGTAGATAAACACCTGAGATCATAAATGTCAATATGTAAATAGTTAAGGGAACTAATGCTGTCTTTGACTTAAGGATCAGATCCTTAGCTGGTGCAATATTCATCATATCTCCATCCAAGTCAGTTGCTATATAACTGCACTGATTTACAGCCATTGGAGTCACAGACAATGTAGACAATAACTATTCGCAGAAAACATCGTTGGAGGAAACTGTTATGATGAGGCCAAGGTCTGTACCCCTTACTCAGATACACGGTCCAATGGGATTAAGAGCAAGAAGAGAAAAATATGGCCCATTTTCTGAAGGCTATGCCTGAGAGCTGAACATAAATTCCGATGTAGTTCTGATGTAGCATAATAATGATCACATTTGAGATACAGGCATGTTTAAAATCCCATAGAATAAAGCTCAAATTTTAAAAGCGGTGGTGCCTGAAACAAAATCAGGACTGAGCTGAAAAGATAAGAAACCAGTCCAAGATATAGATGCTAACATTGTTCTCCCTGTATTACCCGACAGCTGCTTGTCTGAGGATCTGTCAGATGGAAAATATGTGAATGCGATGAAACATCTGTTATTGTATCTCTACTCCCCTCCAGCTCCTTAAAAGCAAAAACTCTGGGCTTGTTACTATATTCAATAGCGCCCAGACACGTGTTGTATGTACATATTGGAGGAGCTGAACTGTAGATAGCATGGGTTCAGGGCTGCCTGCGTAGGGGTGGGAGGGCAGAGCCCTGGACATTAATCTCAGTCATGTGAGGTAATACAAATACAAATACAATGTCTTAAAGCAGTATATAATCCTAAAAAGTGTAATTCTAGATGATTTCCTTTTGAAAATACTTAGCAGGAGGATACCCAAATGCACAAGTAGCTACTTTAGCTAACTAAAGAGATAATTACTAGCCCAGCTGCTTCTGTTACCTCTTTTCATCTTTTTAGAGAGCTGCTTCTCTGATCTCTTGCATGTTGACAGCACATGGCATTTGTACCTCCTGGACAGACTGACAAATTATTCCTGGCATGGTTATTATTGTTTTGTTTCTTTGATGGAGAAACTGGGAGAGTATCAGCAAACTGGGTGCAATTAAGCAAAAACAAGGAGGCTCCATTTTCAGACAGAAAAGAGGAGTAAAAGCAGAGAGTCCAACTGTTTGTTTCTGTTGGCTTTAAGCAATAGCTAGGCAGCTTCACAAACTTAATAAAATATGCTCCCTGCTCCTTAATGCCTGTAAAATATATACCCTGTACAGAAACACCATCTCACACCAGGCTGAGATTTCAATGAAAAAAAAGTATGTTGGTTCAACTGAGTGTTATTTCTTTTACTGACAGGCAAGGTACTTTGTATCATTTCAAAATCTAATACCCAGTATGTTCTCATTTGGCTGCTTTTTCACAGTCTGTAGACGCAGCAGTAAGCAAGTTTAACCACACTAGGAAATTTTAATTTTTAACCTAAAGATGAGATGACAAACTGTCTTGGTTGCTGTCATAATCTTCCATCTCAAGCTGACATGTTTATTCTTGGGCATTTCCACTGTGGTAGAGAATGCCACGAAGCAGCTGAGTTATAAATGTTAGTTTTGATTGAATACAACACTGCAAATAAACATGCCTATGTGCTCCATAGCTTTGTCATTCACTTTCATCCTCATCAGGCTGTATCTGATACTGCTGGGCACCTGCTGCCAATAAGTCCATAAAACTGGAATGGGCATCAGACAAGCATGTATGAAAATAACCTAGAATACCAGCTAATAAGAGCAGAGATTAGGTGTGAAAGCATAGCACTGTGAAAAATAATGCAAAAGCTCTGGAAAAATAGCTGACTTTCACTGTGAAACTCCTTGCTATCGAGCATAATTTGCTTAAGGAAGAGGAAAACGTAGCAGCAGAGAGGGAGAATTTGCACAAAATATCTATGATCAACCTTAGATCAGCCCAGAAAAGATTTCTTTTAAAGAGCAACCCCTTTGTATTACTCTCCCTGTAAAATGGGTGTAGAGGCAAATCTCATACAATGACGAAGGTGGAAAAATCATAGTAAATCCTATGTCACTGCCTTTTGTTTTTATGGCTTTGGATGTGCATTTTGTAGAGCCATAAAAGCATGGAAAAACCTACCAAACAAGTAAATGCTCTTCTTTAACCCTTTGGCACTGGGCAAGGAGTGTCTGGAAATCTTGACTTTTAGTTTCAAGGGTATCAAAACAAAACAACAAAAAAGCAGCTCACAACCATCAAAGTCTGGCAAGAGAAATGAAGAACATAAAAGCTGTGAAAATGAGGCTAGCTAGACAAAAAAATAAAGGATTGGCTCTAGAAAATATTAGCCTCTGACTGATTTCTGAAGAAATACAAAGACAATATATTTTTAAAAGACTCATTGCTTCCACTTTGAAAAAGTGAGATTTAAAGCAGAAAAATGAGCAGCTCCTTTTATTGCTAGTAAAATAAATAATAAATAAAGTAAAAAATAAATAATAAAATAAAACATTAAATTTGTCTTCATAAGGTGTCATTTTTTGTCATGTTCCCTCATTCCAATCAAAGAAAAAGTTCCAAATAAGGTGACAGGACAAAGCATTTTTGAGCATTATAAGGTCGCTTTGCTTCCCAAGCTTGGAATTCCAGTGAGATTCAAAAAGGTTAGCACCATGGTTTCAAAATAAAAAAAGAAGGAAGTAATCACTATTTTGACACAGAGTTATGAATAAATAGAAAGTTAGCTATAAAACTTCCTTCTAGTTTT
>JAUBNY010000877.1:5316409-5344299 GCA_032275445.1 Crypturellus soui
CACAGAGAGACTGTGGAGTCTCCTTCTCTGGAGATCTTCCAAACCCGCCTGGATGCCACCCTGTGCCCCGTGCTCTGAGTGTCCCTGCTGGAGCAGGGGGTCAGACTGGATGATCTCTAGAGGTCCCTTCCAACCTCAACCATTCTGTGTAAAATCAAAACTTGGATAGCAGTTGCATGGTCCTGACAGAGAAATTCCTGTTTTCTGTGGCCAGAGAATTGGGGAGTTAATTCAAGATGACCAAAAGGGTGGGTGTCTCCCTGCCCCAAAATCTATCTATGAATCCCATGGAGAGCCTAGAGTGGACAGGCCATGCTTTATATGAGCTATTTAACTGTCATAGTGCTTGAATACCACTTTCATGTTTGTGTCTGCTGTTATATTTTTTTCTCATAAAATATAGCTCTTGCTATTTGGTTCTACCTGGCAAATTGAAAGAACAACTGAGGGAGAACTTGGTGACCCCAATCTCAAGAGTAATGAGAAGAGAAGCTATAAGAGCAGATGAATAAGGAATCTGTCAGGGAATGACTGGGTTTCAGCCTCCTCTTAGGAGAAAGAAAGCATTTGTTTCTCATGGCATCTTCTTATAAAGTATATTCTTTTTCTTTTTTTCAGTAAAAATCTTTATTATAAGCTCTTCCATCTCTTTATCTGGCAAAATAATCAAAGATAGGCTGTGCCTGCAGTACCTGCAGCTCTAAATACAAGTCAAAGTACAAGTCATTCCTTGTAATTTTTTACAATCCTGTATTATTTTACCACTTTCAGCTACATTATGCAGCACACACTGCATATTACTTTCCACAGGTTCAATGAAACATGTCTGTATTCAAATTCTTAAGCTGATGTTAACAGCTAAAGTGATCCCTGCAAAGTCAAAGTAATTCATATATAAAGGGTCAGCTCTTCTCACATATTCATACATTTTCCATATCCGAGGAAAACTGGGTCCAATGTTCTGTAGAAATGAGTAATTATCTCTCCATCAAAAATTAGGAAAGAGCTGTGGACAGCTCAACATATCTGAATATTTAAATCTAAAGTTAATGGAATCTTTTCACAAATATGCCTACAGGCACGCGCAAGCAATTTTTAGATTCTAGTGTTCCAGCAAAGATATAAGTAAGATACAAATATGTTTCAGGTCAATTCATCTAACATGAAGTACTTTATTATGGGCAAATTTTAATGTTTTAAAAACACTATCCAATGAAAGGAAAGAACATTTGGAAACACATCCATTCATTCAACTGAAAAAAATCAAAATATTTGGGGTAGTATTCACCTCACTTAGCTTTGGAAATTTCCAGTCACACATCTAAATCTGAGTAAGCCACTTTAGGCTCCTCTGAAGCCAACTGTAAGGGAGAAGTTACTTTGGAGGAGATATTATTTTTGTTCTTTGCTGATTTTCCTTACCTCTAAAAATAAGAGACATGTATTTTGGAAGTATTTAGTCTTCTGGGAAAACATAGCACAACAGTCTTCTTACGTTATATCTACATTGCATGGAAAGAGAAGAGACTGACTCAGCTACTGGGATATGAACTGTTGGAGACATCAATATCTGGATCCATCAGACAAGAAGTAAAGATCCGTGACTTACCAGCACTGCTGTGCTGCACACATCACACAAGAGCAACAAAACGCTGGAGTTACCAGGAAATTTCAAATGGCCTGTGTGGTTCTTTTAAGCAGAAGCAGAAATATTCAGCAACAATGAAAAAGAAGCAAAAAATAAAAAAAAATAAAAGGGGTCTGTAGGAAGAAACTGGAAGGGAGACAAAAAAAGACATAAGTCATTCCATATAATGGCTTGGTAGGAAAATGTTTTCACACCTCAGCCCACTGAAACTGGACTGAAGCTCCACCTTGGGTAATGTCTGTATTTTAACTGTTGATAATTGAAATGGAACACACTAGCCTTTACTTACCCCGCCTAATGAATGTTATCGTGTGGAAAAGGTAAATCAATAACAGCTGAGATCAAACATACCAATCTCCTTTTGAGTGTACAATGCTCTCATTTATATAAATCTTTATGGCCTGACTGCCCTTCTCATTTAAACACAGTGAGTGAAACATTGCCTGGTACAAAAGACCTTCTCTCTCTTAAGAATTCTCCATGCTGTTTGAAAGGGTAGTCTAAATGAGTTACTGGAATGACCATTGAAAGGGCTACTCGTTAGCAATGACTGTCCTTGGGAATTAGCCAGATGTGAGGTAACGAGACCACAAAGTGCTGTTGGTATTGGCAGTAAAGCCCAGGTTCATCATAGTGCCTCTTGTCTAGACGAGGGATGTAATAGGAAATAGAAAACAATTCTTCGACTATATGCACTTGATGTTCCATCCCCCTTTTCTATAGAAAAATGTAAGACATTTGGAATTTTTAACTTTTATTTGGGAAAGACAAATTTGGAAACCAGAGTGACTCACGCTGGAAAGTGTCTGACTGGCATGTGATAGCCTTCTAGCTCCAGAAAGTTAAGGCTGTAGGAAGGGATTGAGGAAGGCATGGGCATTCAGATTCTAACGTGAAGTAACTCTTGGCATCCTCATAACTCATGTTTTGTTTATTCACCATATAGATGATGGGTAGGTCCATCACAGGTAACCTATTTGTTTACAAGCAAATTGACAAATACAAAGTGGTCCATGTACCCTGAGAATAAGAGTTTCAGTTTTAGGGTTGTATTATGGGTCCATTCGTAAATTCATTGCACAAACCTCCTTCAAGGTAGTACTGCCTCACGATAACCGTGGAGGGAAAGTTCAGATTACCCCTCTGTCTCTGATGGGTCATATAGCTGCAAAACAATAGGTGTTCTATGCAGAGCACACTGGCACTAGGCTAGCCTGTCTAAACTGAGATCCAGTCACCCTTTACATAAAGTCCCTTCTCATTTCCAGCTGCTGCACTGCCTTCCCTCACCCCCTCAGGTTGAGTTACAGAGGAACTGGCTGACTGAAAGCTATAGATTGAAGGAAAACTTATGTTCTTTTTTTTTTCTCCCAAGATATTCTCAGGCAGCTGAATTGCACCTGTCTGGGGATTTTCTTCTATCCAGTGGAAGCTTAACAACCTTCTTTGCTTTCCTTTGACTCTTTTGCTTCAGTGGAGTTCTGACAGCCACTCCTTTTACCTGTCCCTTATTTCTGGGGCGAAGGGTAGACAATTTCTTCATACAAAATGTCTGTCCTGAGAAGTTTTCTTGCCCACCTCTCAGCATTTGCATATTGTCTTATTTCCTAATAATAAATCAGAAGGAAAAATACATAATCTTCATCCTGAAATCCTTTTAGTGTCCCTACTAATGTAAGCTATGAGCAGGATAAGTGCTCTGGCCATCAAAGAGCACTTTACTATCTAATATGGAAAAAACATCTTGTATTCCTTGGTAGTTTCCAAAGGGTATATTGTTTCCAACTTTCTGTTCCAGAGAGAGGTGTCAGTGCGATCTTCATTGTGCAGACAAACACAGAAGTTGGTCTTTTCTTAACTATTTACCATTCCTACTGCCTATCAGATATTGCCTGAGAAAGACTCTTTGCTTTTGGCATAAGTGTATAAAATTCGATTTCCTTGCAGATGATAGGCATGGATTTAGCTGCAGAGCCAATGGGCCTCACACACTACTCCTTAAACCCATCCACCACTGTGTGCATGCTACAGATCATACAACACAGGAATGCATGGTCAGCTGTTCCCAGTGCCACAGTACCTACACCCAATCCCTTCATGAGGCATTTTTTCCAATCCACACGTTCCAATACTTTACTCCCACGTTCACTCTTCTACTACTTTTTGAGCTTAGGTGGAGTTAGGGAATAAGGGTCTTTCCTCTTGCAGCTCACCTTCCTTTGACAGTTTGTCTTCTAAATAGCTCTCCAACCCTATGGCTTCTGGTTCACTCTTGCCTTTTCATTTCCATGTATGATCTTCCACTTCACTCATATAGTCTGTGAAAGACTGTCTCTTTGACAGCATCCAGACATCCTCATTTTGTAACCCCATGATCTCCTGAGGTAGCTGAGGTGCTCCACAAGAGTGTCCATCACTAAATGTTTCCCCCTCAGATTAAAATTAGTGCTGGATCATAAGAAGATTTAATCTTATCTGTTGGATCACTCCTTGGGATTTTGCCCTAAAGATCATAAAACAAAGAGAAGGCACACATGAAGTCTGACATGTAACAGATATACATCATGTCTTCAGTACAAAGCAGAACTCACAACTTGTTCGACTTATCACAGAAAAGTATTCCTACTTGAAGAGTAGGAGTTGTCCTCTACATATTTGTTTAATGAAAACGAATTCCAGAATAGACTAGGAGGGTGAGGACAAGACAAGAACTGTATTAAAGACAAGAACAGAGAAACAGAATGATCTATGTAGCTGCAGTAATGAAATCTTAGTCGGGTTCCTGAATCACAGGAATCTACAAAACCAGACATATGTCTCTTCACAACTGCTTGATTTTCACTTTGAGCTTTACTCAGGGCTTGGTGTTGTGTTTGATACACATTCTGTATTTACGAAACATTCCCTTTGGTTTGCCCAAGTAAGAAATGCAATCTTCATATAGCGTCCTGTTCATCTGTAGATGGAAAATACATCCTTTTTTAAATCTACTCTGAAACTAGTCTTTATCTCCTACTTCAGAGTGTGAACATTTTTTCTCTTGCCTGTTGTACTTCTGATTCTTTCTGGACCACAGCCAGAAGTCGTACAGGAAAGCATCTCTTGATGAGAATAAAAGCCCATTTTTAAAGTTTCGAATAGTTTGGATCAGGTATATGATCTAAAGCCAAAAGTCTTTCTCCAGCATTCTTGGAGTTATTTATACTCAATCATATTTCAAGACTGTAAATCAGATCTTCCTAACTAACTTTAATTCCCTCTATTAGATACAGAAATGACAGTAAAATAGCTCTCTCATTCAGGTTTATTCACTGACAGTTGCCAGCTCATCTAGAAAAAAAATGGTTGAAAATGCAGAACAAACACTAAGCATCAATTTTCATGTAATTTATTTCTTCACATAAAATAAGGTTTTGGATTGACAAACAGATTTTCTAAATTTGTATTGAATTTAGCAGATAGTGAACCACTCCCCTCCAAAGAGGAAAAATAAGAAAAAGAATTTTCTTAAATGTGTTATTATAACAATAAAG
The DNA here is from genome assembly GCA_032275445.1 of Crypturellus soui. NCBI lineage: Eukaryota > Metazoa > Chordata > Aves > Tinamiformes > Tinamidae > Crypturellus > Crypturellus soui. Next base: position 5,321,591 of record JAUBNY010000877.1, read on the forward strand.
CAATTCTTCTGGTACCCCATTTGTATTAAATTTTACTATAATTGGCTAAGCTTTCAAAGAACTAGATAATTTAATTTAGGACCAAGTTTTGTAATCCACTGAAAAATGCTTCTTTAAAAAATTATAAAATGAGAAATTTTTAAATTCAATTGACCTCATGGTAATTTTGTCTTCAGATTTTTCAGTTCATTGCTGAATGAAAGAAAAAATCATTTTTTACAGAGCTCCAGGGACTTCAAGATTCAGAAGTAGCCTTTTTTTTGTGACTTTGAGCTACACCTGCAGAGTTGTTGATTGTCCTGCCCTCGAAAAGTAGAATAGTATTTCCTGCTCCCATCTCCATCAGCTCTCTTAACCAACATGTTTGGAAAAAGTGACAGAAGAAGTACTGAAGTGTTATCTATTGTGTTACATATTGCAGTGTGTGAGTGCTATGCCATGTTCTCTGATATGTCATTCCTTCATTGTTTTTAAAATAATATAAATATATATATGTCTGAATATAGCTTGATGGTGTTTTATAAAATTTTCCATTCACTTCTCTTTTCTCTATTTAATCAGGTTATTACTCGTATTGCAGCAGGGGTACTGCTCACATCCTGGACCCTGTTGTGTTAATATCTGGGCAAACACAAAGGGCATGTCCTTTCCTAAAGTACCTTTATGTGCAAGCATTTCTTCTATTTGCTATCGTAAGTATCCAGATTGATTTCAGTGAAAACAAATTTTGCTACACACATATTTATCTGCACAATTGGAGCTGGAAAATCAATTTTTGTAGATAAAAAAAATCAAGAGTCAAGATTAAGACAATCTCATTTTGTAGTGGGCAGCTAACTCCTGTAAGAGATCTGAGTTTTATTTCACTTTACCAAGTATTCATTTAGCTATCTAAGAGACTCAAGCAGTCTCTCTGCATCACAATAGAGCACATACACTGTATTAGGATACAGTACAAGTTGATCTACATAGAAATGAACTTAGCATAGTTCTTTGTCTGATATTAAGAATTCAGCGCAAGCATTTGTTCTTCACTCAGCTCCATGAGAGAATTCTCCACATTAATCCCAAACTAAACAGCCTGCATAACACTGAACATAGTATCATAGATCACATAATAATGTAGCTTGGAAGGGTCACCTAATTCAACTCCTTCCTCAAAGCAGGGTCAAATAAATCAGATTGCTTAGGACTGCATACAGTTGAGTCTTGAACACCTCCCAGGTTGAAAGCATCTCTAAGCATCCTGTATCAGTGTTTGACCACTTACAATGCTAATACCCCACAAGAATATTTCTTTGTTGCAGCTTAGGTTCATTGTGCCTCATTCTCTCACTGTACATCTCCCAGAAGAGCCTGACTCCATTTTCTCCACACTCTTCCATGAAGTGATTGAGGACAGCAGTAACATTTCTTCAAAACATCAATGTCAATATATCAATCCCCTTCTCAGTTTGGTACAATCTCTGAACTTCTTGTGAATGTACTCCATCCTATCACCCAGATGATTAATTAGACATTATATAGCACACATTATAAACATACGTACTTATATATTATTATAATATAAACATACATATATACTTTAGTATATTTGCTTTGGTCAGTCATCAGCAGAACTAGGGCTAAATTCTTTCCCTCTTTAGCGGAATGACTCACACAGATGCCTGCCATCATTGCATTTCTGGATAACTCATAAGAAGAGAAATGTTGAATTCAACTAGATTTTTTTTTAATGTCAGGACTAGAGATGGGGAAAAAACATCCATTTAAATCTAACTTGCTTTGGGAAATCTTTATGCTCAATGCATTCGAACTTCAAATATGTGAGCTGTTCTCCTTTGCCTGTTCTCTCACATACCTCTTTCTCCTTCCGCAAGCTCTTTGCAAGAAGGGTCAAGCTGAGGTAAATGGAGGGAAGGGCTATTTCCATTCTAATTCTTTATCTTGTTCTTCCAGTGTTCAATAAATAAGCAAATGCGCTGTGCAGATCCACTTTTCCTTTCAGGAGAAGAAGCAACATGTGTTGTGGCTTACAGAGAAGATATTTATCCCTCAAGGCAGGAAGGACCTGATGACTCACCTTTAGTACTGCAAATTAAAGGTTGCCAGTGGACGCACACAAACACTGGCTTTATGCCAGGTACACAGGTGATCTTTCAGACAAGCATCTTTACCAGATGAATGTCTCTTCTTTTAAGATACATGTTCAAGTTGTGCATTCCTCACCCCAAATTCTGTGGTGATAAAATGCATTTGTGTTGCCTTGTGAGTCCTCTTCAAACGGCCTGTAGGCCTTTCTTCATTACTGCGGTTTGTGCCTCATAGTCACTTGGACACGTAGGCAGTGAGGCTGAGCATTTTTGCCCTTATCTCTCTCCAAATGTCTTGGCAGTGCTGATGTCCAGAATCAAAATCATTAAGAGCCCTCTGAAGGAGACACTAAGACCAAAGCCACCCGAATGAGCAATCTTGTTCACTCACTTTCACATCCAAATAAAACCTCCTCCTAAGACATGTGTGCTAACAAAACCTGGTCACAGCAGTTTCTCCAGGAATGCAAACAAAAGGGGTCTAAGCATGACAGGACCGAATCATGATTTAGATTTCACAGAACTGGCAGGAAGTTGGCTGTGTTCTAGTGTTTACTTACACAATTACTCTGCTTGCTCTAGTGACTCAGGGTCTAGGAGTGAATGAGCCTGCACACTTGTTGACCTGCTCTCTGAACTATATTTGGGTCAGTGATGTTGTGTTGACTGTGACCAAAATGTCATTTGCAATCACGTAACAAGGAAATTTGTCTTGGGGCTTTTAGATCTTCATTCACAAAGTCAGTGGATTTCTCTGCTCTTTGCTGTCATTTCTGTGCAGCAGAATGAATATTAATTTTCTGAGAAAAAAATAATGATTTATTACTTACACATTTATGCACTGTACCTTTAAGCAAGAGAATGTAAACAAACAAATAATGTCAGTGTGTGCAGCAGAGAAAAAAATAGTCTATGAGAACATACCCTTTCTTGCATATAATGACATGTTTTTGTTGTAGAAAATCCCTAAGGCTGATTTTTTACTTGCAGTTCCAAAACATCATCATTAGTAAGGCACTGGGGAATAAAACTGTTCCATGAATCCATTTATATTTTCACTGAAAATCCCACTTTTCTCTGTGAAGAACAAAAACAGTGGTTGCTCACTACTTTTTCTCTCCCAGTTTCAGAAGACCATTTCAGGTAATATGCCTAACATACCCTATAAATCGATGTCAGCTTCCTAGCTATCAAAATAAAGAAACCAAACATAAAATCCATTGTCATCCTCATGACTGGTCATATGTTATTTTTACTACTGTATGACTTTCTTTTTAATTTGACTTTTGTTACCTTCATAGATATTTTGGTCTTATGCTGACTTAGAAGACAGATATTTACTAAATAAGTCATCATTGAGGCAGGAAGATAATTTGGCAAGGTTCTTTTCCCTCCCTCAGGCTTGTAAATTCCAGAATTTGTTTGCCCCACCTATTTGGCACATCCTTTCTTCTTCTCCTTCTTTTTTTTTTTTCCCCTTAAGAGCAGAAATAACAAGATTAGCCCTGAAAATCAAAAAACTAAGGGAAATGCTATAGCTATTTTTTACTTAATCCTTTAATTGAGGCCCAGTCCTAACCCCCTGAGTCTTTTCATTCAATTCACTCAGTTCTGGATGAGACCTCTATACAGGATTGCTTCTGTTCCTCGGCATGTTTCTGCTGACAGCCAGGAGTGCGCAAGAACTCATAAGAGAACCCTCTGTCCTTGGCATAAACTGGCCGGGTGTTAATCATTTCTCACTGACTGACACTTTTTTTATGCCTTCTTACTTTCCAGGTCATCTGTTTCTCTCCTCCTGGTGCTCTCAGACACACCATTCTCACACACATTCTGGTGGCTTTGGGGACTCCAGCCTCTCTGCTGCGTTTCATGTCTAAGAGCCACCATAAGCCGGTGCCTCCCCGTCAACATGGCTCTGACTGACCCACTTTGTGCAGCTGCATTGCCCTGGGAGAAGCAAAGAATATATTTCATTTAAAAGCAAAAGAAAGGCTAGTTGAGTAATGCGATCTGCTGTAAAACCACTCTCCGCTGAGGGAGTAAATTTACTCAGGTAAAATCCATTACACAAGGAATTTCAAAGATTCTTTTCTTTTTGTCAGTGACAATGCAGCCCATTGTTTACATTTTAATTAACTTCTGTTTCACTGATTTTTAAATGAGATTAATTAACTTAATGCTTTCAGTTGAACCTGTTCAAGTCCTACTCGAGATCTTTAAAGACTAGCACAACTTGTTTATGTAGAGGAAATCAAATTAGCGGTGCCTTTATAGTGATTTAATAGCCTGTGGACACTGTAGTGATGAAAAATATTTCTTGGAGAACCTTTCTTTTACAACCTCAGCCTTAATTTTTTTTCCCTTACGTATCTTCACAGTACACACAAGTGTAGCAACATAGAATATAAGGAAAGAGAGTGTTGGTGTCACTTCAATGAAAATGCAAACAGAAAATATTCGCTAAGTGCCGCTGTCCTACATGTATTATCCTTTTGCCTTTCATTGACAAAATCTTAAATCAGACCCATAATCTTATTGCTTTTATATTATGCTTTTCAAATACAATTTCAAGACAATTACTAGCTAATATTGAATAAACATGGATAGAATTGGGAAGTTTAACTGTGTCTTTCTGAGAACAATGCTACATATCTAAAAGGAAGTATACAATTGATTCATTCATAGAAAAAGATATGTATATATAATGTATGTCTGCATTCAAGAATCCCTGATATGAATCATTACGGTCTCTTGATGGTATACATGTAGAGCCCTAGATCTTTGGCTGGAACTACAAAGTATATTACACAACACAGGAAACGTGAAAAGAGACCTTCAGGCCAAACTTGCAATGTGCCGCTCCCAGGATAGTGACGTGCTGATCTGATTTTCCAACATAAGTTGTTTGCTTTAAATGATTCCTCCTGTCAGTAGGATAAAAGTGCTGTGACAGCAGCTAGGAACTGCCAGGAAGAAAGGAACTTCCCAACTATGCCATCTTTTTTTCTAGCTACAGTCCCTACGTGTGCATTACCATCTCGCCTGGCTTTTTCGCTAGTGTCTCCTGATCCTCAGTTCGTACCTGAACTACCTAACGTTCTTGTACCTACATGCTCGCATTTTCATTCATATTTTTAGCATGTATTTTCTTAACTAAACCCCCTGACTCTTCATATAATACATTACGAAAAGAAATCAACCAACCAAGAATTGGTGCGTTCTTGCCCCATTGCCCACAGACCTCCCAGAGGGAAAAAAAAAACACTCTCCAACTGGATTTCTTGCCCTGCCTGGCAGACTCTTCACAATATTTGCTCTCTCACAGGCGAATCTGAAAAATATTTTGCCATGCATTCCCACATAACCATAATGAGTTCACACAGGTAGACCAGCTAGATTAAAGACTGAGGACATAAGAAGTTCCGATCAAGGTCAGCTCTGCAGTCTTACGTCCATTCTATCCAGGAAATGAACAGCAGAAATGTAACAATCTGGGGAAAAGTCTCATTTTTCAGCACAGTCCTAGAAGATAAATCTATCAATCACAAGGCCAATAGGCTAATGAGCTGGGAGAACCACGTAACCATCCAAGAACCTCAAGCAGTATTGCTTTTTCCCTTTGTCATTCTTGCTTTCACAAGCCAAGAATATCCCCACTGTTCACTGATGCATTCAGGTAAACAAGTAACAAAGGCCAGACAGGATTGCCCAGGTTACCAAAAATACCTTGAATCTACCTGCCACTAGCATGAGAAAAGGCCAGAGAAAACTTTTCTTTAGCTGTCATCATGTCAAGAGCATCTCAATGAACTGATTCGTCCCATGGGCATACCACAAATTTCAGACTTGGTCATACTTGGGCTTGGTTTTCAAAGAAGATTTAGTGAATTGAAAACGACTTCCCTAATAATAATAAAATATCTAAGTTTTCCCAGGCCACTTTATCCAATAAGCTACTTCAGAGCTTAACACCTTTAAACTCAACCATTCATTTTCAAAAAGCTTTGGAAAATGCTGAAGTCTCTAAACCAAACAGAAAAAATCTATTTTGTCAGTGAATAAACAGAAAAGCTTATGTTTGCTTAGTACTTACAGATATCATGGCCACAAAATACCTCTATGGTCATCCAGGCTTATTTTCTCTTTAACAGAAGCCATATGTTTTCCCTTTTTTATGACTTTTGCATTTCTAATAGCTGTACTTGGTTTAGATTATATCTTTTAGAAGCAGTCATTCCATCAGTACCAGAATGGATTGAATAGTTTTCCTACAAATCTGAGCCTCTTTTTAGCTGTCCTGGTAGTTTTGAACTCTGATTAGAGTTTCTCCTTTAAGGATGTACGTTCTTTAGAGTAGTGATCAAGTGGTAGGAACCGAGTGATAGAAAGTAAAATTAAATACATTCAGATTAAGTTTAACACTCACATTTTTAGCAGTGAGAGAATTTAGCAACCATGTGGATTCTTTGGTCATAAAAATATGTGAAAACATGATACATCTACAGTTTCCTTCTTTAGTCTGCCTCTTTTCATTTTAACATTTTAAGAAAGTTGTCGTCCTATCCAGCTGACTGGAAATTAGCCAGTAAGTCTGAAACTGAGCAGGGTACACACAAACAGACAAACAGAATTAGCATTATCCTGTAAACATAGTTTCCATATGAAATCAAACTTAGATATCCAACCTTGATTTAAAAAATACTGCTTGCAATGGAGAATTCATCCCAATACCTGCTAAGATGCTCTAATGGCTAATTTCTCACTACTGGTTAATTCCTCTCCCTGCTAAAAACATGAATCTTGGGCCTAAACTCTGTTTCTTTGTTTTCATTTTATCATCTGATTCATGATATATGACTGTTTGAAGAAGTCATTTGTTACTAGATGTGTGTTTCACACTGCAGGTGCTTCAGAGTTGGTGAACAAGCCATTTTTGATGGTTGTATCCAATAAGTTTAACAGGCTACTCTTCTTGAATGGTTTTCTAATCCTCTGTTCTTTACTGTTCTTTCAACCCCAGCTATTTCAGATTCTGTGATTCTTCCCTCTCCAATTTTCAATGCACTTCTTGAAGATTTTTTTTCCTGACAATATACTCATTTTCACATAGTTGTTTTGAGCATTGTTTCACATTATTTAGATGACCATTGCCCCCAAATGTTTAAAGTCCCTATTTACAAATTACAGTTTATTCTTCTCTTCAGAGTCATTCTATGCTTGTAGATATACAGCAATACAGCTGGTCGTGTAAAAAATCATATTATTTTTTTTTTCTTGATTTATTAAGTTATACCCGTAGCCCTGTATCAGGTCAAGATTTCTCTATCCTCCTTTCAATCACCTAAATTCCTGGTCTGCACTTTAAACTAGCTACATGGGTTCCTTCTAGAGTCTTTGGAAAGGCAAAGGTTCCAGAGGAGACTTCCTCACATCTGTTTGAGGTAACGACAAGGATGAACTGTCCCCTGGAGGTGACAGCAACTCTCCATTGACTCTAAGGACTGGACAAGTATACAGATTACACACCTGACTTCGTGGTGGCTAGCAATGAGATGTAAGACAAATTCCAGTGAGACACGTGTGTCTGTCATTATTTAGCTCTTCCTGGTCTTTTTATCCTTTTTTTCCTATTCTTTTCCTTTCTACCCTTTTTTTGAAAATGGTTTTAGATCTTTATTCAAACCATAAATACAAATTATAAAAAGAAAAAAAAAGACCAAAGATTAATTTGTATAGGGCTCTGTAAAGATAGAAACACAGTCTTAATGACAGTATACTTGTTTCTGATTGCATTTTTTAAACTATTGTAAATTACTATCCTAGGATTTTTTCTTCAAAATGTGGTGTAATCTCAAATCAAATTCTATGTTAAATATAAATACCTTATAATAAATAACACTTATCTTTAACAAACAATTATCAAACTATCTTGATTTTTTCATTAATTTATAGATAGTTCAATAAGTAAATCCACCGTGATTGGCAATAAATATATAAAATGATTTATAATAAATATATAAAGATATATAATATCTCTTCAGTTTTTCCTTTGTGGAATCCCATTATTCTCCTTATTTTTGGACTCAGGATTGGGCCAATACACTTAAAAATAGGTGATAAAACAATAATGTTCCTCCCTCCATCTGAAGCTTCTCTATCGTGGCAAACATGTCAAAAATCAGTAGTAACTGTTTGGACAGCTAGCTCCCTCTAAATAGTTAGCTGTTTCAAAATATCTAATTTCAGTATTTGCAGTTTAACATTCTCTTCTATCATGATTACAGTAACAGATTTTTGATCATCCTGATTTGAATCTTTAGCCTGTTTTATTCAATTCATATAGAATCATTTAAGAAATATTTCTACCTTTTCTACTTTTTTACTAGCATCACTGATTTTCTTCTACAAACAAAAAAGACATTATTGTGATTTGTCCTTTCTTATCAGCTCTTAAGAATTCTTTGGTTTTTCTTTCTTGTTTAGAACATTTTCTCTTTCTGAGGCTTGCTGTTCATAAATTTTTCTTATGTCTTTTTGCTTATGTTGGTAGTCTCCTGCATCTCTTCCTCTTTAAGTGATAATGTCTTCTTCACTGGTAATTTTTTCTGTTATAATGAATCAGAGTACCTTAAATAAATGCATCAGTCCAATAATCCAATCACCCAATGCAAGGCAGGAGACATTATTAGCTACCCCATTCCTGGGCCACCGCTATCCACAGTCTTTTGCTCTGAGACTTCAGGATCATGTAAATTGTAGCAAATTTCTGCTACATGTGGTATCTGCTGCTATGCAGGACATTTTGATATTAAGATCCAGAGCATTTCACAGTTACTCCTTTCCTGGAAAAACATCTTTTTAAATTCCAAAAATATCAAAGACAATACAGACCCTTTAAACTTTCTTTCTTAGTTATAGAAAAATGTCAATGATCTCATAGTGCTGCATGTTAAATTTTTGAGGTGCAGTAAAAGGCATACGCATTTTGATCCTGGTAGAGATTTTTGAACAGCGATAAGACCCTGAATAGCTCAAATTACAAATAAGAAAGTAACACAAAGTTCCTAAATCCCAGGCTTGAATGGGAAATTAGAGGAACTTGAATGTTAAAAGCAAAAACAGAATAGAAAAATATTTGCTAGAAGATTTAGGTGTGTATAGAGTTAGTTTATATCATATGAATTATGAGAAAAGACAGAAATAAAAGATTCCTTTTAAAATTTTTAAGCCACAACTATTTTTTAAAAGACACAAGTCACTTTTTCATTTTCTATGAAATCCCCTTGCACTAATCTGAGAAATGAATACCAGCAAAAACAGGAAAGTGGCCAGGTTTCCCAGAAGCAAAGAACAAAATGAAGTTGATTTGGAAGACTTAATATGCTCAGCATCTACACTGTAGCCATGCCATATCCAAAATTTTAAACTGACAAAGTAATCTGAAAAAATATATCTAGTTAAAAAAAAAGGGAAAAAAGTTAGACAAAATACATATTTGCTATGCAAGAACACAAACATGTCTCAACTTGCCTATAAAGCTAGAGCTTTCACCATATGGATGGTTTATCTGAATTATGAAATACAGATATAGTAATGATCTGTAAACCATCGTTCTAATATTTTATTCCACACAACTTGGTATTGCCTATCTGAGTAGAACGACACTGCTCCTGCTGCAGAAACTGTGGGGCTCAAAGCACTTTATTTACAACAACAAAAAAAAAAAAAACAAAATGCCTTTTTCTGGAGCAACTTATCTGTAGTTACAAAAAAAAAAAAAAGGGACAGAGAAAAGGAAAAAATGGTATCAAAAATCCAGAAACTGAAATGGGCTCAAACTTTTGAATAGAAAAGTTCAGATCAGCACAGGAATTTTGTAATCCTTTATTCAATTTGGCCTATTTCTGTCTAGTCTGGCTTAGTCAAAAAAAATGAAAAAAAATCACCTATTCACCTAGCTATACCAATAGGACTGAGACAATCAGGGAACATAGGAAGAGATTCCCCAAAGCCTGCCCCAGCCCCTACCCTTTCCTAGCTCTTTCATATTTCTTCCTTATAAAATGGAAAGGAAATAAAGAAGCTGCTGTGCAAAAAGTAATGAACTACCGGGCCAGAGGAATTTGCTTATGAGGAAATATTACAAGCTAAATGTGGGTAACTTGACAGAATAATGAATTGTAGCTGAAATAAAATCTACAAATATTTGAAGTGAATACTGTCAAGGAAGGAAAAGGATAATTTAAAACAGCATAATCTACTATGTGGAAAAAGAATAGACATAAATAAGACACACAATGACTCAAGATACTCATTGCATGGAGTAAGATGAAGTAAATAACACTTGTTTTTACACGGGTTCTGCAGAATTATTTTGAGATTAGTTAATTTCTGGTAAATTACTGGAAAGGAAAAAAATAAAGGTCTTCAGCCATGAGCATACAGAGATTCTGGAATTGTCTTTCATGAGTGCTGATGGTCTTAAGGTTCCCCTTAATTTGAAAAAAACACTTGATAAGTTTGCAAACAGGATTTTGTGACATGATTGTCAATCCTTTCCAATGTACTTTCAGATGTTTAGAAATTCCACTCTACATCATCAAGAACGCCTTTTCCCCTCTCTGTCTTAGCAGTTATTTATTAAATACTAGGTGATCTAAGCACTGAGCAAAATTAGGAAAAGGAAAATATAGAGGTGAGTCTTGTTGGCACTTGTTCCTTTAGTTACAGAGGTACTGATGAGCAGGCCCATTTTTCTTTTTTTTTATATAGATCTGCTTCTTGTACCTGTGATAGAATTCTCTCTTCTCTATCGAGGAAATCAATAGGACTTTGCTATTGATTTAAACAGGGTCAGAATTTTCATCACTCCTCTGTTATCGGTCTAGTTTCTGTCCGATCAGACTACAGGAAAGAGTTCAATAACCAGGGTCAAACTGCTGAGAAATCTTCTTCTCAACAGTAAGCAATCTAAATGCAAGACTGCTCGGCTGCACAGTGTGCTAGGAGCATCTGTCAGTCTTCAGATGATCTCTGACACACAGATTTCTGAACGGGACTTCAGGGGCCACTGAGGCTTTGAACCCTGTTCCAATATGAAATGGAATCGGTATCATTTACAGTGCACAAATGTGTTTATTGATTGATTTCTTCAGTAAAATGGGTCACTGAGACTGGAAAAAAACAATGATCTCTGTGCTGTCTTTGACTTACAGTCCTGTAGCAGGTGACTGGTGGTGAAACAGAAGAAATACTCCTACAAACAGAAGGCAATAGTACACCCCCCATGAATGTCCTAGCCATCTTCAAAAGATCTCCTGGTACTCAGACACATAAGGTTGCCTTCTAAATATTTGGTGCATCATTTAAATATCTATTATCTCTTTTTCATAGCCCAAAACATCTCTTCCTGGCGAGTCAATAGTGTCCTCAGACCAAAATTCATCACTTTTTGAATTCTGATTTGGCCACAGCAAGCTTCAGTGTACATTTCCATCCAATACTTCCAAGCTTCCTCAAGCTTCAAAGCTTGAGGAAACAGAATATCCAAATCTACCCTCTCTGTATTACTCATTAAAACTGGATTTTATTCTCCTGATTAAATTACTTTAGAGTATGCAATCCAGAGCTCCCAGAAGAGGAATCCTATTTACAACCCACCCAAAAGAACTTGAGTGGAAGCAGATACCTTGGAGGAAGGTGCTAATTAGGAGAATCAGCAGTAGAAATGGAGATCAACTTTCAAGCTATTCACATATTTAATCTGGACTGTAATGTCTTGTAGTCTTTATTTCAATATGACAGTCATTTCAATTTCATCCAGCAACTCCCACTTCAATCCTGCAATTTCTGGTCAGGTAAGAAAGATCTTCCAGAAGGATACTCAGTCCTGTCTTTTGGTGTGGTTTTGCTATAACTCAAGACATCTCATAACTCATAAAAAAAATAAAGTTACATAATTGCAGAAATGTAAACAGGGAAAATAAGTTAGTATTTCTAATGTAAGTGTTTTATACCATCTGTCTTGAAATTTGGCTGATTAAAACAATAAACTCCACTGAAGCAAAATAATAACAGATGTTATTGTAAGTGTTCCCATACCTAAACACCTTGGAAGGTTTGAGGTCACATTCATTAAATTTGATCCATATCTTAAGCAGTTTTGACACATATTCTTAGCCTTGATGGTAAACAAGCAAGTCCTTTGAAGCTTTCTGAAGCAGGTAAACCATGATACAGGGCTCTTTTGACCTTATATTTCTGCACAAATTTCTCCAGCTTAGTTAAAGTCATAAGGATTTTTCAAGTGATACTTCATGGACATGACATTTTAAAGCAACAGTGCATCTACCTGTGCATATGTGCTTGTATAAAATAGAAGACAAAACTTACATATTCAAAAACCAAGTTAAAATGATAGAAGATGTGACAGTGCCCTCAAATGACTATAATACTATCTAGTGACTAGATTGAAACGTATTTTCAGCAGATTTATGTCTTCATCTGTCTTATTTCTTCATCCTTTTCCTGATTATTATTACGCCACTTAATATATACTTTATCTTTTCTAATTCTCTCTATATGTTTTAGTTTAGTGTTAAAAAGTACACAAACTATTGCAATATTTCATGATGCACATGATGAAAACCATCTGCTTCCAAAGGGTATGGTTCAGAATTTCTCTCACAATGTTATGCAATGGTTCCAATTACAATTGCTGACATTCATGTGCTGGTGGCATAAAGAGCACAAAAAGTCAGCCTCACCAAATCTATTCCAGGAACAGGTTCATCATTACTTCTCAGATATTTGTAGACAACCCCAAAATCACATCTGACAAAATCCCAGACCACCCAGGACATTAACAGACAACAAGGTAATATTTGTACACCTAAGGCATTGATTTTGACTGTACCTTTATGCTTTTGCTAACCGATATGAAATTTTAGATGAAAATCTTTACTGAGTGAAAGTCCTAAAATCAAATTAAGAAAAGATAAACATAACAAAAAAGTAGATGTAGGTTAATGGTAACAGAAAGACATTATTTTAATATATATTACAGAAAGGCTATCCTAAGCTACTGTAGCTAGATATATAGCTAGATAATCAGTAGAGACTAATTATTTGGTGTTTAACTCAGTAGAACAGTTCTTACGTCTTTGAATGTAATGTCATAAAAAAAGGACAATCTACATTAAATGTGTGCTTCCTAGAGCTATGCGGTTATATCCTTTCTGCCCCTTCTTATGCGCCCTCTTTATTATTATTTTTGTTTTCTTGTCACTCCTCTCCCTGGCTTCATAAGAATGAATCCCTCATATTTGGGAATCCTTTTTCTTCTGAATTATAGAGCAAATAAGACATCTTGACTGTCAGTGATAGGCCATACCATAGATGCTGATCACTCCTGAGCAGCAGCAGATCGGTATCCCCCATCCCTCAGCCGGTGGGATACCTGCCCTTAGATTTGCAGGGTAATGCACAAGCAGCAAAGAAAAGCCATGTTTCCAGCTAGTGTGATCTGTGTTAGGCTAGGACAGAACTTAGCACTCAGTCCAGCAAAACTGTGGATTACATACTATTTGTTTATTTTATAAGACCAAAAGTTCTAGTGAAAAATTTCTAGCTTCTTTCTTTTTTTTTAAAAAAAAAGGGTTTCTGGTGAAGTGCACTCTCTTGCTGAGGCCCATTTTCAGCATAGAGTATCAGTTACGGGCAGTGAACTGTAATGTGTCAAAATATAGAGAAAGGCATAATCCTAATTCAGATCTACATTAAGGCTTTTCAGGAAGGCAGGATCTCCCTTCAGAGGCCTCCTCTCTCCATCGGCTGAAGAAGGAAACTGGTCACTTATCTGGGTAGAGCTGTCTCACAAGGAGGCCTACAATTCTGGCCTCAAGTTAAGGGCCTTAGTTATGGTGACTGGACCCATCTAAACTCCCTTCAGTTAGTCAGTTCCGGACATCTCTAACAAACTGTAAGTATCACTGATAAATGCAAAGTACAGTGCATCAAAGGAGAAAAGTGAAATCACCTCACAAGACATTAGATCCTAGGTTCAGTCTAGCAGACAACCATGGGTGCCACTGCAGACGGCACAGAAACAGCATTGCTTGTGGTCCCAAAAAATCTAACAGCCTTTGAAAGCATAGACGAGACAATGGAAACAGCATGGAAAACATCATAATGCTTTTAAGTATAAAAATGATAGAACATATTTTGGATATTTCTTTCAGCACCAGACACTGTGTCCTATAAAACAATAAGACAGACTTGGTGAGAGTTCACAGAAAAATGACAAAAATGGAAATGTGGTCATATGAAGGGAAACTGGAAAGATGGAAGCTTTTCCCACTATAAAAGAATGTGAGAGGCAAAATGAACACATTTTATAAATTAATGTTATCATATAAAACAGTACAGAGAAAGTAGATCAGGGGCTTCCACTCTGCCTCTGGAAGGAAGAACAACAAGGCATTCATTGAAATTAAAAGGTGGGCAAGTCAAAACTGATAAAAGGAAATACCTTTTTATATTACGTGTAATTAAATTGTGGAAATCATTGCCAAAGGAAGTTGTTGAGACCAAAAACTTAACCAGATTCATAAAGAGATTGGATATTATATCAATATCATGGATATCCAGAGTCATCCTAATTAAAGAAAATAATTTTTTTGGAAGAGATATTAAACTCTGTGCTTCAGGGCATAAGCTAATCTCTGCCAATTAGAGATCAGGATCAGGAGACCTTTGCGGAGACAGATCACTCTGCCTCCGCCTCCTGCAGGCTTCTTGTGTCGTTCCTTGCAGCATCTGGTCCTGGTTAGATCAGAAAGAGCACTAGACAACATGGCTTTCCAGCCTGACTTAGGAGATGATTCCTATATTCTCACATTCCTTTGTAAGGAAGCCATGCCCAGATGTGGGTGTGTGTATGGATCTTCACCACTTGTTTGAAAGCACAGGATGAGGCCACAATTTGACCCTTAGTCGCATGTGAAGGATACGTAAACACAAGATTACGTGCTTGTGGGGATTGATTGCTTTCCAGATTCTGGTCTGAGGTTTGCCCAGCCCTTCAGGATCTGTTCCTCTGCACGAAGATATAAAACAGTCTTTGAGAGATGTTTAAAGGAATTATATTTAACTGCCAGACAATCCAGATGATTTATCAACATGTTTGTGATCCCCAAAATAACAAAACCTGTGAAAAGAATGAGTCAATACCCAGAGTATTGAAAGAAACATGTTTTGAAAGGAGGTCATTGAAAAGTTGTCTCATTTCTCTCTATTTAATTTCACTGAATCTCTATATGAAGTCTGAATCCTTTTATCCTGCTATGGAGGCCCCAGAGTCTGGGCATTCATATGGATGAACAGCAAATCACCAATTGCTTGAGTTCTCACCCCAGGCCAGTATCCCACCCACCACCTGCAGCTAAACTTCGCCAACCATCAACCACAAATTCTTCTAATCCAAGAGGGATTGCCATTACAGAGGAGGTCTATGAAGACATTCTACAGTGGCCTGTCGATCAGTGGGAAAATATGTCTTTTGTAGTATAAAATGGGGGGCTGGGGGATGGAAGCTCTTGGAATTGATCCAGGCATAATTTTTGAACTAACAATAATTGACCTAGTTTTACTCCAAACAGTAACTGACCATTACAAACATAAGGAGAGGCCTGTAAAAGCTGCCTTTTCATCTCACCTACCCAATCAAGCACTTTCTTTGGAGAGTGAAATTGCTTCAGTATAAAGAATTTACACTTGCTTTAGTTTTGGAAATCTGATCCTACCTTTTTTCCCATGAAAAATAATTCCTTGGTCTATTATCCTTGGCATTTTTCCTAATCCTTACAAGTATTCATTATCTGTTTTGTTTGGTTGTTTTTTAAGCTACATTTGGAAATATTGTTGGTAAGTACTTGCAAATATACAATAGTCTAGGTAACCCCTTCTCTGTGCTTATCTTCACTCACAGTTTTAGTTTGAGCTGAGTGAAATTTAATAAATCTCATAACTAGAGCTTTACTCCATTTGAACATCCTCAAAAACAATTCTTAACAATAATAATAAAAATAGTAAATACCAGTAATTGCAGACTTAACTTAGAAACACTAAAGACATAAAATAAAAACATAAAAATTTACATATTTTAATTGTTATTTTTGCCTTTATCTGAGGGATTGGTCTTAACTTCCAGTATCTCATTAAACTCCCTTAAAGTTCATGTAAACTATAACAATTTGGAATCCTATTCTTTATGCATGGATCTTCTGATTTTTCCCTATTTTTTGTCCTTTGCACCTATACGTCTCCCTGGAATAAGGAGAGAGGAGACAGAAAGTATGTGAAGATGCTGATAAATAAACATTTTCTGCATTTGTTTATTTCTCCTAAATGGGGAAATTAAGAACAATATGAGGTGAGAAAGGCATGTCTGAAGTAATAAATAGTAGCAACAGTAATGGCATTGTGACTCTACAACCACATAATATACATACATATACATACAGACATACATATATATAGTGCAAGTACTTTTACTTTATGAATGCAAATGAATATATACAAACTCACCTGCAAGCCCTCAACCCTCCTCCTGTGACCCAACTATTTCTGTCAAATAATACAAAATTTTAGCCTGGAGTGAATTTTTATAAGTGACTCATAACCCACTGAAAATAGAGGTACTTTTAATGGGAATGTTAACATGATCTCATCTATTCCAGCTCAGGCAGTGCTACACTGCTTCTTGTACATAAAACTCATTTAAATGCAGTGATGACAAAAGCTTGTTTTTTCACAAGCCCTATAAAGTTCAGTTCAAACAAATACCTGTTATCAGGGTATTCAAGAAAAGGAATGTGGGAGGAGGGCTTGTTTTAATGTTTTCCTTAGTTTTGAAGTGGTTGAATGGTTCATCAACCCACTGAGTAGTTTCCTTACTCATTTTCTTTTTAATTAATAGACTTGTGAACAACCACAACAGCTTTGTGGGACATTAGAAACACTAAACAGATGACTAACTTGCAGTGGGCAATCTACTCAATGCAGCCTGCTTTAATTTAAGGCATACACGATGAAAAATAAAAGCATGGCAAATATGCAGCTTATTATATAGTTGTGTGTCTGTTTTGAGTTAAAACAAGTCCCTGGTGAGCAGAAAACAACCTTTGGAAAACTGAAAGCAGTATTTTGGATTTATCACCACCTGTGAGCATAGTTTTGAGCCCTGGTGAGAACATGACTTATCAGCCAGGTTGAATTCTCCACAGGGATGGTGGCAGAACTGCATATAGGAAGGAGCAGCCACCTCAAGTGGCAGCCCCCAGGCCTGAGGTGGCGTTAGCACCTGATAGCAGGAAAGACAGCCCATGTTATCCCTGTGCTTCTTGAGCCCTGTGTCTGGGAAGGAACCATCTGGGGGTTCATTAGAAAGCAGCCTTGAGGCAAGCCAGCTCTGTAAACTACAGCTGTCTAATTGGTTTTGCTTGTGTGCACTGTCTTTGCTTTTATAATGGGGAAAAGCAACACAGCCTTTCTAATTAGATTGTTAAACATAATAGCTGAGTGGCACAGCAGTAAAGAATTTGCCCTACTCTTTGTAAATCCAGAATAACGCACAGCAAAGATCCAGGATTTTTCCAGCCCATTTCCCCCATCATCATATCCAATGGTAATGAGACTGTTTTTGTTGTTGTTGTTTTTCCCCTCAAATTAAGGCAAAATATTGTAGGCCTTGATGAAATCCAAAATAAATGTCAAAACAGAATTCGGGGAGAAAACACATATCTCTCCCGTTATTCTGTTGTCTCTTGCTTCAAATGTTGAGACTGCATTAATTAGTGCCTCATTCGCAGTGAACACAGCAAAAAGCTCAAATGGGCTTGGAAGATGAACTCCCCTCTCCGCCTAGAGGTGGTCCCCCTCCACCAGGGCTGGGCTGAAACACCCTGGTACTGTGGGGAAGGTTCCATATCTGCCATTTGCTGTACCTGTTTTGTGTATTAAGAAAGGAATTCAGTCTGTCAGGTCAGCACCTTTCATAAGCTCTAAATTGATTCAGAGGGAAAAACAAAATTCCATTAGACCGGTTTTCTTCCATGTGCCTTAGATTCAAAGTTCTTACTTTTTTATAGGCCCTTGCTGTTTTTCACATAAAGTCTTCTCTATCACGATGCTGAATGTCTGCTTAAGGATGCAGAAAAGTCTCTCTTTCCATTTGTTTTCTACACAGTAGTTCAGTACAAATCCTTGCAAAACAATGAATCCTCACAAAACAAACACGATATGGATGTTCAGAAAGATTCCTAATACGCTTGCAACTCTCCTTTGTCCTCCAGGCAAATCACTTTCTCTTTTCCCTTCGAGAAGTGATCCCTGCATACAAAGGTGACAAATCTCTTCTTCATAAAATGCAGGAGCAGATAAATACCGATTCTAGGGTTCAGGTCAGTCCTGACAACATGCCATTAAAATATCAGCATGTTTTCTTACCACACCCTTCAAGACATTGAAGATGCCTCAGACCTCTTTTCTGATATTTTCCCAATTACGAAGCAGGAAAAAGAAAAGAGAGAATAGTTTGATAAAATAATGAAAAAAAATGGACCTGCTCATTAAAACCTTTTTTTGAGACAGTACACTTTTCAAAATCCCTTTCCATGCAAAAGTCATTCTTCTGAAATGGCCAGAAAGTGACATGTGTGATATGTGAAAAATGACACAAGAATTATCAACCATTATCAGTGTGCAACTGCAGTAAAAAACAGCAACAAGAACGAACTGTAAAGCTTTTGTTTGGGTGTCTCAAAGGAAAAGAAAATGAATAACAGAAGTAAAGTGCACTGCAATGAGCTAGCAGCATGTATTGCTCTCTGCTGCCTTAAGCCTTCTGAGTCAAAACGAATTTGATTTCTAAATAGTGACAATTATCTCTCAGGGTTGCATCTGACTCTGCAGAACATCAGAACTGGAGGTATGAAAGGGGGAGCTTGAACATCATCTTGCACAGTCTCTTTCTATTATGTTACAGTCTCATATTACCAAAGCAAACAAAACCAACTACTCCTATGGTTTTCAAAATTGGAGACTTAGCTTTGCTTTTGTCTATAATATGAGCTATATAAGCATATATATATATATCACTATATGTATATGTTTCAAAGTTTCTTCACTCTAATAGCAATAATGAAAGATTGTTTGTTTACAGGATTAGGTGATCTCAAAAAGCATGTTCTTTTCAGCAAAAGAATGTCTCTGAATATGAATATGACTACTGGAGACTTTTAAGAAACTTAACAGTTATTCTATGAATGACTTGTCTCTGTGTCGTCCAATTATTACACAAATATTGTTTTCATAAATAGGGTCAGGACTACCACAATTTTTTTCACCATCCTAGATCTCAAGAATTGTAACAGCTAATAACAAATTTAACTTTCTTGACTCCTTTTGAGACCTTCATAGGTGTGTGAAGAGAACTTAGGGAGTCATTTGACCTGATTTCTTAATAACTTTATTGTTAAATGAGGTTGCTCAGGGCCTTTTCAGGTAAATTTTGAATATCAACAAGGATGGAGATTCCACAGCTTCTCTGGGCAACTTGTGGCAGTTTTAGACTGCTCTCATGGTGATTGATCTTTTTTAGAGGCCCAGTAGGGATGAGTGGCATTTTTGTCTATTCCTTCTCCTGCTTTCCTGTGCTCCAAGAGCCTGGCTCTCTCATACCTTACCATTAGGCAGATCTAGACACCAGGTAGAGCAGTGAACACAGTGCTCCAAATGTAGCCTTAGGAAGTACCAAGCAACAAACAGGCTTTGGAAACTATGCTGTGGCTAATTCAAGCTGCCCACCAGCACTTCCATGCTCTGTTCTGCAAAGCCGCCTTCTTCCCAACCTGTTCAGTTGCATGGGATATTACAAACTGCACTGCAGAAATTCTTATCTGCTACCCCAAGGTTTCTGTAAGCCCATTTCTCCAGTATATTGAAAACTTCAGAGTGTTTCCTATCCCTATGTCTTGTTGCTCCTTGTAAGAGCACTCTCTGAAGAGCTCCTGCTTTCTCACTACAGATTACCATGACTGATCAGGGAAACCTTCTGTTAAAAGTTTTTGCTTCGGAATCAGTTAGTTCCTTTCAAGATCAGTAAAAGCTGCAAGTATGAAACACCTACCTATATCTACAGCACAACTTCACAAGGACCGGTGTGGTGGGAACCACAGGAGAGCTGCAGTGCTCTTGCAAGTGCAGTAAATTTCCAGGACAGATACTGCACTTGGTCTATAGGGCCGGGGCAGAATATGCACTACTGGCACCCTACTCAAAGGCACAGAAAAGGCAGAAAAAATGAAAGCCATTCCTCAACTGACAAGTATTGAGACAGCTGCAACTGGGAATTGTACAAATATGCTGGCATGACACCGTGCATGAGCTATTAAATACTGCAAGGCAGGAATAGAAAAGCTAGTGCCCATCTTCACCTGTTCAGGTGGGTGTTCTTCAAATGGAAGGAAAACCTGTTTGAAACTGCCTCCTGCTACTGAAGAATTCTTGTTCTTTGACAAAGGCTATCACACTTTAGCCATTGGTACTTTTTCTGCCTTTTCTCTGAATGGAAAACAGTCAGATTGGAGTGTATCTCAGGAGGATGAAGTTCCTATAATACACAGAGGAATGTGTGCAGCTCAATTATAATTAAGTTTTCCCAAAACATTTTAGCAAAAAATACTATAGAGAGAGAAAATGAGAGACAACAGCAGTAAAATATGGCTGTGTATCCAGATCTCCAGCACAAGTCAAATAGTTAATTTTACAGCCGTCAGGTACTGTTGGCAGTACCTTCTAACAACATACTCTTTCACTAGAAAGTGCCAGTTCTCCAAACTCTGTGGCTGCTTTATCTGCTTTAAGATAATTTGAAAAGGAAATTTCTATATTTAATGAGAGGGCATGTGAGAGATGACCTGATAATACAGTGGGTAAGTATTTTTTCATAGGTAAGAGTCCCTTCTAGAAGATCCTAATCAGCTTCAATTCATCTCTGTCTTCCCAAGTCCAGTGAAGTGTAACAGGTCCAACAGAAGACACAGACCCATTTGTTAGGGTCTTACCTACACTAAGTAGCCTTGATTCTCCACTGTGAACCAAGCCAGGCAAGGGCTTGGCTCTCTCCCAAGCACTCTTCAGCAAATGCTTTAGCCAGAAGCCTACTGTTCTGGGTAAGACTCACAAATTCCAGAATTTTACAGAATGTTTCTACTTTATTCACAAGCGAAATGTAGCTATTGTTTTCTAGCCAGACCCAGACACAAGTTCTGCCAAATACATGGAAGGCAACAAGGCGGGATTCATCTAATTTAACCCCCAACATGATCCTATAGTCCATGGAAAGGATAAGGCTTTTCAGAAGTGTGATACATCTGGCCTCTCTTAGATACCTTGGGTGAGATTTATCTTACCAGATGTACTTACAACTAAACCATCTCTCAAAACCTTTTTAACCTTCTTTTGTAGCCAATGGATGAAAAAAAAAAAAAGATAACTCCAGAGAATGGTTTGCCTCATTCTATGCTAAATGTCTAAAAGTTGATCTTGTGATTAACACTTAAAAGTCTTCCCATTTTCTACAGGGACAGCTCAAGGTTAAACATCTTTCTCATAGATATCTGACACTAGATGTGGTGATTCTGACACTATTCCAAGACAAAAAGTTTATGCCCATTCAGATTTGATGTTATAACCAAGGTCTATCTTTTATAAAAAGAGCGAAGAGAGCTAGGATTTGAAGGAAGTTTGAGAGTGTTTTGATGTATATGCTATAGGCTTTTGCAGGCTTTAGAAGAAAATTCATACTGTGTTTTTAGGAAATGTGCTGAAACATTTTTATATTGTCAAAGATTAAATAATTAGTAGAACTTAGTCAAGATCAAAAGACCGTTCTATGTCATAGAAAATTAGGAAGTTATCACAAGTATGGCAACCAGTGATTCCTGCTGGTCTGATACCTGTGGTAGCTAGCCATGTGGATTCAGAGTGAAATGCAATACCTTCATGTTGTGTTTTAATTCAGATACTCATAAATTGTTAATTTAAGAATTAAATAGATTGACCATTCCTGACCTCCCAGTTACTATTTACATAAAAATGAACAATTGGTTTGAATTTTAGGCAGGAAAAGTAAATTGAGACACCTGGCCAGTGACCTCTGAGAGATTAGTTACAGAAAAATGTAACAAAATGTAACAAAAGCTTTATTCTGATCTTATACAGAGCTTTACCAGAAAATAGTCTCTATATTGTAATTGCATCTCTTTTTCCTTATTTATTTCCTTCCTTTTCCTTCACTCTTTCTTTTCTTCTTTTCTCTTTTTGTTTTTCCCTTTCTTCCCCTTTTCTTTCTTTTTATTCCTACCTTTTCTTTCTCTTTCCCTTTCTTCCTGTCTCTTTTCCTCTTTCCTTTTCCCTTTCCCTTTCTCTTGCCTCACTTTTCTCTTTTTCTTCTCTCCTTTTCTCTTTTCTCCTTTCTCCTTTCCCCTTTCCTTTCCTTTCCTTTCCTTTCCTTTCCTTTCCTTTCCTTTCCTTTCCTTTCCTTTCCTTTCC